>SJYT01078594.1:157679-294199 GCA_006410635.1 Cephalophus harveyi
AAAAAACTGTGGAAAATTCTGAAAGAGATGGGAATACCAGACCATCTTACCTGCCTCTTGAGAAACCTACGTGCAGGTCAGGAAGCAATTATACATATATATATGCCCAAAAAACAGAAAGTCCAGGACCAGAAGTAAATGGCCACCCACTCCAGTATTCTTGTCTGTAAAATCCCGTGGACAGAGGAGCCTGGTGGGCTGCAGTCCATGGGGCTGCAAAGAGTCGGACACGACTGAGCGGCTGAACACACAGATGGCTTCACAGTCAAATTCAAACATTTAGAGATGAGATGACACCCATCCTTCTGAAACTGCTCCAAAAAATCTCAAAGGAACTAACACTCCCAAACTTATTCTATGAGGTCACTATCACCCTGATACCAAAATCAGGCAAAGAGATCACACACAAAAAAGAGAAAATTACAGGCCAGTATCACTCATGAACATATATACAAAAAAAAAAAAAAAACCTCAACAAAATATAAGCAAAAAATCCTCGACAAAAATATGAGCCGACAGAAGTCAACAATACGTGAAAAGGATGGCACCCCAGGATCAAGTAGGATTTGCCCCAAGGATGCCAGGAGCTTTCAGCATCTCCAAATCAGGCCACGTGCTGTGCCACACGGGGCCTCCCTGGTAGGCCAGCTGGTAAAGACTCCACCTGCAATGCAGGAGACCCTGATTCGATTTCTGAGTCAGAATTATCCACTGGAGAAGGGATAGATTACCCACTCCAGTATTCTTGCCTGGAGAATTCCCATGGATCCTCAAATCAATCAATGTGATATACCACATTAACAAAATGAAGGATAAAAATCATATGATCACCTCAGTAGATGCAGGAAAGTCTTTTAACAAAATTCAGTATCTATTTATGATATATATATTTAAAAAAACCTCTCCACAGAGTGAATATAGAGGGACCATAGCTCAACATAATAAAAGTCGTATATGACAAGACCACAGCTAACGTCATATCTGTGGTGAAAAGCTGAAAGCTTTCCCTTAAGATCAGGAACAAGACAAGTGTGCCTATTCTTACCACTTTTACTCAACACGGCGTTGAAAGTATTAGACACACACAGCAATCAGACGAGGAAAAGAAAGAAAAAGAGCCCAGACTGGGAAGAAACAGGTGAAACTGTGACTGCCTGCAGATGACATGACGTTATACACAGAAAATCCTAAGGAAGCGTCCAGAACACTACCAGAGTTCATCAATGAATTCAGCACATTTGCAGGATTAAAAACTAAGACGCAGAAACCTTCTGTTCTACACTAACAATGAAAGATCAGAAAAAGAAATTAAGAAAACAATCCAATTTACTATAGCGTCAAGAAGAATAAAATACCTAGGAATAGACGACGTACCTAAGGAGGTGAAAGCCTTGTCCTCAGAAAACTTTACGGCACTGACAGAGAAGTTCAGGATGGCAGAAACAGATGAAAAAACACACCACGCTCCTGAATTGCAAATTCAATACTATCAATATTACCATGCTCCCCAAGGCAATCAATAGATACTGTGCCATCCCTAGCAAAATGTTAATGGAATTTTCCCACAGAGCTAGGGCAAATAATTCTAAAATTTGAAACACAAAGGACACTGAATAAGCAAAACAGTCTTGAGACAGAGGAATAGAGCTGGAGGAATCATGGTCGCTGGCTTCAAACCAAACTACAAACCTATGGTCACCAAGACCGTGTGGCCCTGGCACAAAACCAGAAAGAGGCCAGCGGAGCGGGACACAGCGCCCTGAGGTGGACCTACACTCCCGTGGTCAGTTAGCAGGACAAAGGAGGCGAGAGCGTGCAACGCGGAGAAGGCAAGCCTCTCCAGTAAGCGGCACTGGGAAACCCGGACAGCTGAGCGTGGGAGAATCAGATTAGAACGTCTTTTCACACCATGTACAAAAGTTAATTCAAAAACGACTAAAGACCTAAATGGAAGGCCAGAAGTCATAAAACGTCGACAAGAAAACGTAAGCAGAACCCGTTCGACCCAGGGATCGAACCCAAGTCTCCTGCATTGTAGGCAGACGCTTTACCGTCTGAGCCACCGGGGAACTCACAGCAGAACACTCGGACGTGAATTGCAGCAATATTTTGGGGTGCTGTCCTCTCAGGCAAGAGAAGCACAAGCCAAAATAAACAAATGGGACCTAATTAAGCTTAAAGGCTTTTGCACAAGAGAGGAAACCATTGACAAAACAAAGAAATGACCCTACACGCTGGGAAGACGATATTTACACGTGATGCGATTGACAAGGGATTAATATCCAAAATATACAGACAGCCAATACAGTTCAATATCAAAAAAAAAAAAAAAAACTCCCAAATAATCCAATCAAAAGATGGGCAGAAGACTGGAATAGAAATCTCTGTCCCGAAGAAGACAAACATGTGGCCAGCAGGCGCGAAATGGTCCTCAGCGCTGTTAATTATTAAAGAGAAGCCGCAGTGAGACATCACTTCACACCTGTCAGAATGGCCGTTGTCAAAAGTCTACAAGTAACAAGTGTTGATGAGGACGTGGAGAAAAGGGACCCACTGTGCTCTGTTAGTGGGAATTAAGTTCGTGCAGCCTCTGGAAAACGGTGCGGGGTTATGCATAAGGGAAGTCTGCTCGGCCATAATAGAGAATAACATCTCACCATCTGTGACAATACGGATGGACCTCGAGGGCGTCAGAGAGAGACAGGTGCTGTGTGACTTCACTTACATGTGAAATCTGAAGCAAATGAGCAAGCACAACAAAACAGAAAGGGCCACAGACACGGAGAGTAAACACGTGGTTGCCAGGGGAGGGGTGGGAAGGAAAGAAATCGGTGAAGGAGCTTGAGAGGCACAAGCTTCGAGTTAGACTAAATGTCATGGGGCTGTCAATAATTATATAATAGCTCTGTGAGCATCTTTTCATGCAGTGTATGGTAACGTCTAACCACTGCGCTGTGTACCAGGAGCTAGCAGAGCTGGGAGTCACTTTCACTTTTCTCTTCCATGCATTGGAGAAGGCAATGGCAGCCCACTCCAGTGCTCTTGCCTGGAGAATCCCAGGGACGGGGGAGCCTGGCGGGCTGCCGTCTATGGGTTCGCACAGAGGTGGACCCGAGTGAAGCGACTTAGCAGCAGCATGCGTCGGTTACACTTGTTCCCGTTGCCTTATTTATCCGTTTTGGCTGTGCTGGCCCTCCGCTGCTGCGGGCTCTTCTCTAGCTGCGACGAGCAGGGGCAGCTCTCCAGCTGTGGCGTGCGGGCTTCCCGGTGAGGAGGCTTCTTCTGCTGCGTGTCACTCTGGGCCACATGGACTCAGCGTCTGGGTGCGTGGGCATAGTGGCTCCATGGCGTGTGGCATATTCCCCGACCAGGGACCGAACCCGTCTCTCCTGCACTGGCAAGCATATTCTCTACCGCTGAGCCACCAAGGAAGCCCTAGAATTATATTTTTAAAAACAAACAAGCAAAGTTATAGAAAAATGAGATCGGACATTGGCTCCTGGAAGGAGGGGAAGGGGGAGTTGGATGCAGGCAATCACAAGGCACAAACTTCCAGTTGTAAAAGAGCTCAGCCCTAGGGACGCAAAGGACAGTGTTCTTTACTTCATACACAAAAGCCGAGAAGTGAACGCTGAGTTCTCAGCACAAGGGAAAAACCTTTTCTATTTGTTCTATATCGACATGATGCTGATGCATCGATCAGATGATAGATGCTGAGCAAACTTCTGTGGTCGTCACTTCTTAATGTATGTAAGTCAGATCATTACGTTGCACATCTTAAAACCATACAGGGCTATACAGCTCAGAAACACTGGAACACAGGAAAGGCATCGATACGCTTGACAAGTCAAGGCACGCATGGGTGACACCTGGGTGCTGATAAGGTTCTATTTCTTGATGCTGGTGGTGGTTACATGAATATCTGGTTTATAAAAGCATTAAGTTGTACAACTGTGCCTTACGTAGTTTTATGCATGATGTATATTTCTTTATATACATAACCTTTTTCTGTAGAAATGCACATTTATATATGTGTATACAAATGTATATTTATAGCAGTGTCATTCATAAACGTCAATGGGAAATAAATATCTGCTTAGTACATTGTCACGCACCTTTAAAAATGAAAAGGGTAAATGTGCACATCTTTGTTTAGACTCAAGTAATTCCCCTGGGGAGTTCACCCTTATGTTTATTCATAAATAACAACAGTGCAGAGAATAGAATGTCTCTGGAAGAAAAATGACCGTGGGAAGGGAAACAGGTGAGCAGGAAATGTTCATTTGTGTTGTGAACAGAGACGCACAGAGAGGAGCGGGGGTGCTGGAGGGGGTGTCCAGGGAAGAGGGGGCAGCCCGAGGCTGGAGAGGAAGCGACCACGTGGAGGGGTGAGAAGGGCATCTTCATGGGGGGGGGCACCAGTAACGGCAGGAGGTTGGTGATGGACCGTGTGAGAGGCCACATTAGCAAATGCATCGCAGCTGACGGGAGTCAGGAGCTGGTGCAGCGGGTGGGAACACGAAGAGGGACAAAATGGGGGAGCACCGGGGTGCTGGGTGGTGTTGGAGGAGGGTCCTCTAGCCCCTCCGCTGAGAGACTGCGCAGCCTGCCAGCAGCAAAAGCCGCCCAGCGCCCAGGGACCCTCCGCCAACTCCAGGACCCAGGCTCCCCAGCACCCAGGGACCCTCCGCCAACTCCAGGACCCAGGCTCCCTGCAAAATGGCCAGCTCCAGGGAGTGTCCCGGGAGGACCTAGACCATCCTACACCGGGGAAGCAAGAAGGGCAAAAGGAAAGAGGAGGGTGTGTCCAAAATACGCTAGTCGCTGTTGTTGAGTCGCTAAGTCATGTTCGACTCCTCGCGAGCCCATGGACTGCAGCACGCCAGGCTTCCCTGTCCTTCACTATCTCCCAGAGTTTGCTCAAATTCATGTACGTTGAGTCGGTGATGCCATCCAACCATCTCATCCTCTGTCGTCCCCTTCTCCTCCTGCCCTCAATCTCTCCCAGCATCAGGGTCTTTTCCAATGAGTCGGTTCTTCACATCAGGTGAACAAAGTATTGGAGCTTCAACTTCAGCATCAGTCCTTCCAATGAATATTCAGGACTGATTTCCTTTAGGATGGACTGGTTGGATCTCTTTGCCGTTCAAGGGACTCGCAAGAGTCCTCAGCACTGCTATTCGAAAGCATCAGTTCTTCACTGCTCAGCTTTATTTTACGGTCCATCTCTCACATCTGTACATGACTACTTTCCAGCCATAGATTTGACTACATAGACCTTTGCTGGCAAAGTGATGTATCTGCTTTTTAATACACTATCTAGATTTGTCATAGCTCTCCTTCCAAAGAGCAAATGTCTTTTAATCTCATGGCTGCAAGACCCCTTCCCAAATCCAGAAACGTCTGAGGATCACAGTGGACAATATTAGTAACAATTATAATCCTTTCAATAAAATAGAAAATACGAGTCCATACTAAGATTAGCTAATAAATCAACTGGAAGTTTAATGGACACTGGGATCTTTGGTTTCAAAGAAGCGTCTTGGAGAATAATTATAATTATAGAGGGAAACCTGAGTAACATCACAGCTGGAGAACCCAGCAGGCCCAGTGGATCTAGTGATCCGGTGAGCATCATCGGGGCTGGGGGAGCGGGGGGCACGTGGGAATTGTCAGCTGCCCCAGAGGATGTGCTGAGAACAGCCCTTCCGGCGGGTACCCCTCCTGCTGTGGGCTCAGTGCCTGTGCCCCCAGATTCAAATGCCCCAGTGTAACAGCGTCTGGAGGTGGGGCTGGGGGGGGCAGTGATGAGGGTTAGCTGAGGTCCTGAGGTGGGCTCCCTCATGAGGAGAAGCAGAGAGTGGGGACCCCCTCCTCCTCGAGCAGACACGTGGGACGGGGCCTCACCAGGACCCGACCGGCACCGCTGAGCCCAGACCTCCAGCCTCCAGGCCCCGGAGACTCACTGTCTGCTGTTGAAGCCGCCAGGCCAGCAGCGTTCTATTCCAGCCACCTGGAGAGGGGACCTACACCCGCCCCCCAAGTCCCCTCGGCTTTCACGAGGTCTCAGCACTCTCGGCACTCCTGGAGCGGAATGCGTGGCTGTTCTTCCACAGGACGTAATTGTCTGGCACCGGCTGTGGGCCCTACCCTTGACCTTGCCTCTGACACTGTTTACCCAGAAACAGCGCCGACCCCACAGGGGAGGGCTCGATCCCACAAGCCTGCCCACTTCAGATGCCCACGGCAAACCCCAGCGGCCAGCTCTGCTTCTCACTGGCCACAGACCAGAGGTTTCCACAACCCTCTCCTTGGGTTCGGTTAATTTGCTGGAGTAGCTCACAGAACTCGGGAAGCTCGTTTTCTTCTTGCCGGTGCACGATGACAGGATGGGCTAGGGGGACTTCTCTGGTGGTCCAGCTAGGCTAGGACTTGAGCTTCCAATGCAAGGGAATCTGGTTTGATCCCTGGTCAGGGAGCTAAGTTCCCACGCGCCACATGGCCAGAAAAAAAAGGATGCAATAAGGGAAGAGGCTGCAGGCTGCCTCCTGATGGAGGGCTGCCCGGGGCGGGGTGGGGGGGGAAGGGCAGTGGAGCCCCACACCCGCTCTGGGTGCTCCATCCTCCTCACATCTCCACGCAGTGTCTCTCCAAACCTCGTGCCCTGGGGGTCGCAGTTCAGCTTTCCCACGTGGCGTGGCCAGTCATGAGCTCAGCCTCCTGGAGGGTGGAGGGTGCAGCTGAACCCCACGCGTCTGGCCACAGCCTGGTCTTCGGTGACCAGCCTCCACCCGGGAGCCCACCCAGGGTCACCGGTGACAACAAAGGGCACTCCCACTGCCCTGGAAATCCCCAAGGAGTTTAGGAGCTGGGTGACGGGGTCAAACAAGCCTTAGAACCTAAGCTCTCCTGGGCTTGCACCCCGAGGAACTCATGAGGGTTTCAGAAGCCCTGGGCCAGCGAGAGGAGAATGGGACACCCTCAGAAACACAGCCCAGCGTCAGGGAGACCCAGCCTGGGGACTTCAGCAGCCCCGTGATCTTCTGAAGCGCCGGGGTCGTGGGGGTCACGGAAGACCGATTCCTGTTCCAGACTCAGGAGCCACAGAACTAAGGAGCAGGATGGACACTCCCACCGTGCTGCCCGCCTGGTCCGCATCTGGACACCGCCCTCTGATGAACCCCAGTCACTGTTCTTCAAGCCGCGTTTATCGTGCTTCCCTGTGGGACCAGTGTGGCTGTCCCTGTGATGAACGGCCTGCTGCTCTTCAACGCGTCTCTCACTCCCAGGTCCTGGAGTTTTTCTCCTCCTTCCTTCTTTCCTCCTTTGCTCCGGGGCCCCTGGCCCACCTTCAGGTAACCTCTGCGTGCTGTGAGGCTGGGGTCGCGCGGGTCCTCCCTCCCTGACCCCCTTACTCCGCCCCCAGCCCTCCCCCGCGCTCCTTCCTGAGCCCCAGGAGAGCCCGCAGTTCTGGGGTGCCCGGGGGCCCCCAGCCGCGGTGCACACGCACAGCCTGACACGCCTGGGGCTGAGCCAGCCCGTGGCCCTGAGCCCGCGGCCAGCGCCACGCTCCGAGTGTCTGAGCGTCATCGGGGACGGGAGCCCCCCGAGGAGGGACAGGAGCCCCCCGAGGAGGCCCGGGAGCCCCCGAGGAGGGACGGGAGCCCCCAAGGAGGCCCGGGAGACCCCGAGGAGGGACGGGACCACCCGAGGAGGGATGGGAGCCCCCAAGGAGGCCCGGGACCCACACTCCCGCCGGGTTCTATCCTCCCCCAGCCTGCTTCCCACCGGAACAAGGGCGCCCCGCCCCCGCCGCCTGCCAAGCCCCTGGGTCTCCCGCCTCGGGGTCTGCGTGTGCTGAGCCACCAGCAGGGCAGAGGGGCGAGAGGGACGGGAGACCCCGAGGAGGCCCGGGACCCACACTCCCGCCGGGTTCTATCCTCCCCCAGCCTGCTTCCCACCGGAACAAGGGCGCCCCGCCCCCGCCGCCTGCCAAGCCCCTGGGTCTCCCGCCTCGGGGTCTGCGTGTGCTGAGCCACCAGCAGGGCAGAGGGGCGCTTCTTCCCGCACGGAGGCCGTCCTTCCGCTGCATCCAAGGCCCCACCTCTCCGGTCCTCAGCGGTCGACCCTGAGGCTCTGGCTGTGGCGGTGCCTCTGAGACTGGTCCGGGACGCAGGCTCTGAGCTCACGCTCCGGTTCCCCCTGCCAGGGTGCCAACACTGGGCTCTGCTTCAGAGAAGACCGCCCCTCCCCTCAGTCTCACCGCGGCCCCCGTGTCACGGCCATCTGTGCCGGGACTCCCGGCTCAGGCATGCTGAGCGTCCGGCTTCTCCCCACTTCTAAGGCCGGTTTGCTCGTCTCCAACCTCTGCATTTTTCTCCTGGTGCCCCATTTTGACAGTTTCTATTCACTTTGTTGGGGTTCACGAATTCTATCTTCTGTCGTGTCCAGGGTGCTATTCAGCACACACCTTTTTCATCGGTGCTTTTTTCTTAATGAACCATCATTAATTTACCAATTTGCATAATATATCACATTTTATTATCGTCTACCACCTTTATTGCTTTGCCTCTAATATTCAAAGTATGTGTGTATATGTGTCCCTGAATCACCGGGCTGTGTACCTGAAGCATCGTAAGTCATCTACGCTTCAATAAAATATGTTATTAAGAAAAACACACAAGGAAGTGTTGAGAGACAAAAGGACCTCTGTCTGCAGTGTGTTCCCAAGTGTTCAGAAAAAATTATCTATCAATCATCATTTATCTCTAGCCATCACCTGTCGTCTCTGTTATCTATTTACCTAATTGTCTGCCTACCGTCTATCTGTATCTGTCTCTAGAGAAAGATAAAGCCAATTAATATAAGATTTGAGGGGAACTATGAGTGAAAGGCACAGGGAAATTGTTTGCACTATTTTTACAACTTTGAGACTATTTCCCATAAAATTCTTAAGACTTTGGAAAACTAGAAGAGAAAATAAAAACATCAGCACATGAAAGATAATGCAGATGTGTGACCACCTGTGGATGCAGGAGGATGGAGGCGAGCTTCCCCTCGTCTCTGATTTTCGAGGAGCCGCCCTTTCTTTATTCTTTTTGCGCCGTCTCTGCCGTGCACCGAGTGCCGTTTATGGGCAGGCCCACTTCTAGGCCCCCGGTGTAGTTGCTGAGCCATGTCGAACTCTTGCGACCCCATGGATTGTAGCTCACAAGGCTCCCCCGTCCCTGGGATTCTCCAGGCAAGAATACTGGAGTGGGCTGCCGTTTCCTCCTCCGGGGGATCTTCCTGACCCAGGGATCCAACCCGAGTCTCCAGCTTGGCAGGCCGACTTTTTACCACTGCGCCGCCCGGGAAGCCCCCTCTAGGCTCTCTAATTGGTCTCGTTTGTCTCTTGAACCAATACAACACAGTCACTGTAGTTTTATGGTGGCGGGGGTGTGGTCGCTAAGCCACACCTGGGTCTGTGACCCCACGGACTGTAGCCCGCCAGGCTCCTCGGTCCCAGGGATTCTCCAGGCAAGAGTTCTGGAGTGGGTTGCCATGGTCTCCTCAGAAGATCTTCCTGACCCAGGGATCGAACCTGGGTCTCCTGCATTGCAGGCAGATTCTTTACCAACCACGCTACGAGGGAAGCCTGTATAGTTTTATGATATCTAGTTTAATTATAGTTTTATAATAAGCCCCAATAACCACTGGTCCTCTCACATCATTCTTCTTCAAGGATTTCTTAACTATTCTGCTTTTATTGGCTTGATTTGTGGTTGTTTTTCCTCTGTTCTGACCATTCCACTTTCTAAATTATTTAGCTGGCTGCCTCGGTCTCAGCTGGGGCACGCGGGGTCTCAGGCGGCGGCTCCCGGACTCGCCGGGTGGGGCTCGGGCTCCTGCGCCCTTGGCCTTCAGTGGTGTGGGCACCAGTTCATTTGCTCCGAGGCCTGTGGAATCTGCGTTCCCTGACCAGGCACCAAACCCGCGTACCCTGCACTGAAAGGTGGATCCTTAACCACTGGGCTGCCATGGAAGTCTCGACTATTCTACTTTCAAGGGTCATTAAATGTTTTTAATTTTTTTAAAATTGAAGCATCGTGGATTTACAATGTTTCAGGCGTAGTAGAGCAAAGTGATTGAGTTATATATGTGTGTGGGGGATATGTGTGCATATGAATATATATACACACATTCTTTTCCAGATTCTTCTCCATTTTAGGGTACTACAAGGCCTCACGCATAGCTCCCTGAGCTACACAGTGAAAGTCACGCAGTCTGACTCTTTGCGAGCCCGTGGACTATAGCCCCCCAGACTCCTGTCCACGGGATTTTCCAGGCCAGAATACTGGCGTGGGTAGCTGTTCCCTTCTCCAGGGGATCTTCCCCACCCAGGGGTCGAACCCAGGTCTCCCGCGTTGCAGGCGGATTTTTTGCATCTGAGCCCCCAGGGAAGACCTACACTATACGGTGGCCTTAGAGCTATTCTCCACGCCCTGGTGGCTCAGAGGTTAAAGGGTCGGCCTGGAATGTGGGAGACCCGGGTTCGATCCCTGGGTCGGGAAGATCCCCTGGAGAAGGAAATGACAACCCACTCCAGTACTCATGCCTGGAGAATCCCATGGAGGGAGAAGCCTGGTAGACTGCAGTCCATGGGGTCGCAAAGAGTCGGACACGACTGAGCGACTTCACTTCACTTCACTTCACAGTAGGTTCTTTTCTTTTTAATCTATTTTATATATCGTGGTGTGTATCTGCGAATCCCAAGCTCCTAATTTACCCCTCCGCCTTCCTCCTTTGGGCATTCTCAGTTTGCTCTGTGTCTGTGAGTCTGCTTCTGCTCCGTGACTAAGCTGATTTGTGCCGTTGTTTAGACTCCACCTGAGTGGAAGCGTGTGGTAGTTGTCTCTCTGCCTGGATAAGTCATTTAATTTTATAATCAGCTGGTCAAGTAGAAAAGAAACCTATGGGGATTTTGACTAAATTTATAAATACATTTAGAACGACTTTATAATTTTTATAACATTGAGCATCCGAAATCTCCCAGCTCAGCTCATCCTTTCGTTTCTATGAGCCATCTTTCTTTAAGTTCTCCCCCCAGATACTCTTGCCTGGAAAATCCCATGGATGGAGGAGCCTGGTGGGCTACAGTCCATGCGGTCGCTAAGAGCTGGACACGACTGAAGTGACTTAGCAGCAGCAGATACTCTACAGTTATCCGCGCGGAGGTCTTCACACGGAATTTCTTAGATTTATTTCTAGATAATTGACTTCTACCATATAGGCCGCAGTTTCAAATATTTCCTCTTCTAGGCATTTGTGGCCGATGTAAAGAAATGCAGTTGATGTTTTTAATATTTTTTGCCGTTGACTTTTCTTATCATTTCTTCCTCTCCTGTGTGTTTGGCTGCGCCGGGTCTTCCCTGCCGTGAGCGGGCTTGCTGTAGCTGCGCAGGCGGGGCTGCTCTTCACTGCAGCGCACGGGCCCTCCCTGCGGGGGCTGCTCTTGCGGCAGCGCTTGGGCCTGTCTGCGCCTGCGGAACCTGGCTGGACCAGGGATACGACTTGTGTGCCCAGCACGGGCAGGCGGATTCTGTTCCACTGTACCACCAGAGAGGTTCTGCAAGTGACTTTAAAGAGTGATCCGTACTCTTACTATAATGTTTTTATTTTCATGATTTTTTTAAAGTTCTGGATTTTCCACATAGTCACTGTTGGTGTTCAGTCGCCAAGTCGTGTCCGATCCTTCATGACCCCATGGACTGCAGCACGCCAGGCTTCCCTGTCCTTCACCATCTCCCGGAGTTTGCCCAAATTCATGTCCCTTGAATCAGTGATGCCATCCAGCCATCTCATCCTCTGTCGCCCCCTGCTCCTCCTGCCCTCAATCTTTCCCAGCATCAGGGTCTTTTCCAGTGAGTTGGCTGTTCACATGTTCACATCAGGTGCCAAGGTATTGGAGTTTCAGCTTCATCATTAGTCCTTCCAGTGAGTATTCAGGGTTGACTTCCTTTAAGATTGACTGGTTTGATCTCCTTGCTGTCCAAGGGACTCTCAAGGGTCTTCTCCAACACCACAGTTCGGAAGCATCAGTTCTTCAGCACTCAGCTTTCTTTATGGTCCAACTCTCACATCCGTACATGACTACTGGGAAAACCATAGCCTTGACTAGATGGACGTTTGTCGGCAACGTGACGTCTGCTTTTAACACACTGTCTAGGGTTGTCCTCACTTTTCTCCTAAGGAACAATCGTCTTCTAATTTCATGGCTGCAGTCACCAGCTGTAGTGATTTTAGAGCCCAGGAAGAGAAAATCTGTGACTGCTTCCACATTTTCCCTTTTTATTTGCCATGAAGTGATGGGGCTGTGTGCCATGACCTTAGTTTTTTAATGTTGAGTTTTAAGCCGGCTTTTTCACTCTCTTCCTTCACCCTCAACAAGAGCGTGAGACACTCATAGCATATTTTATTCTGCCTTTCTAATCCACATACATTTTATTTGTTTTTCTTGACTTACTGCATTTTCTGGAATTTCAATTACAAGGTGACATAGAGACTCTGAGGGCAGGATTTCCTTTTGCAATCCTTATCTCAAAGATAAATCTTTCTGGCTGTATGATTTTGGATGATATTTCCTCTAGGTATTTGTAGAAATCTTTTATTAGTTTAAGGAAGCGCCCTGTGATTCATGCCATGCTAATATTGGCTTTTTTTGCTGTCATGCCATAAATACAAACAACTCTGCCCCTGCAGAAGCATGGATTAAAATAACCCAGCCAACAAGAGGTGGCTCCTAGGAGCAGACGACTCAGAACCTGGGGGGCTCTGTGAGCCGAGCAGACAATGAGCAGTAGAAAGCCCGCCTCTGCAGTCACTGTCCCCAGCAGCCAGCAGCTCTGCCCAGGATTCTTATTTCAACAACTGGGCCCTTAAAGACATTCACTCTCCATCTCACCAAAGTCTCACACCTGGTCCAGTGTACCCGCACATTTTCAGCCTTTTTTCCCCCAACACAGGAGAAAGCATCTTCCTACTTTTTCATTTGTGCTTTGCTTTCTCTGGAATGGGCGTTCTCAGGTCGGCACCCAGCTCCTTCGCTAGGAGGGAATCTCCTCCAGGGCTGCCAGCTGTTCCTTCCGGCCTTCCTCGTCCCCCAGACTTTCTCTGAGGTTGTGAAACCAAGACAGGCTGGGCCCCGGGCCCCACACTGCGGCACTGGTACCCGGACAAACATCTCCTCCGGCAACAGAGCACACAGAAACTGTTTTTCAGCTGCTCAGTCGAGTCTGACTCTTTGCGACCCCGTGGACAGCAGCATGCCAGGCTTCCCTGTCCTTCACCATCTCCCGGAGCTCGCTCACATTCACGTCCGTTGAGTCGGTGATGCCGTCCAGCCATCTCGGCCTCTGTCGTCCCCTTCTCCTCCCGCCTTCAGTCTTTCCCAGGTCAGGGTCTTTTCCAGTGAGTGGGCTGTGGAAACCATCAGGGACTAACGATGCCTGCATGCGTGTGCAGCTGGGGCAAACTGTGGACAAAAGGCGCTGAAAGACCCACACCCGGCCGCCACTTCTTTTTCATTATTTTTTATTGGAATATAATTGCTTTACCGGGTTGTGTTCATTTCTGCCATGCGATATCATGAATCAGCCGCTTGTACACACAGACCCCTCCCTCCCGAGCCCCCTCCCACCTCATGAATCAGCCGCTTCTGCGCACAGATCCACTCCCTCGTGACCCTCCCTCCCACCTCCCCATCCCATCCTCTAGGTCGTCTCAGAGTCCAGGCTGGGCTCCCGGTGCCGTGCAGCAGCTCCCCCCAGCCGTCTAGTTTACGCACGGCGGTGTGTGCATGGCAGCGCTAATCTCCCGACCCGCCCCACCTTCCGCGTCCCCGGCTGTGTCCACAGGTCGGTTCTCCCCGTCTGCATCTCTATTCCTCTCCTGCAAAGAGGTTCATCTGTACCATTTTTCTAGATTCCACATATACGCTTTACTATGCAAGATTCGTTTTTTCTGTCTGACTTACTTCACTCTGTATGACGGACTCACGGTCCATCCACATCACTTGAACTAACTCAGTCTCATTCCTCTTGCAGCTGCCAGCTGCCCCTTCTGAAAGGGGCACCGCCCATGCCCCTGCAGGCTGCCCCACAAAGGGGCGGGCAAACCTCCTAGGCCACCCACCCCTCCAGTCTGACTCCTGGACATACTCCTTCCCTCGCCCCGATAAGGAACCAGTTCGAACCCCACCCCGCCCCGGGGAGCAAGTGAGCAAGAGAACCTGTTACCTGGTCTTGCTCCCTGCCTTCTGCAGCGGGATCCCCAGTAAAGCGCTGTCTGGGTTTCCCCTCTGGCCTCTGATCAACTTCTATTGATTCAGCAGGCCAAGAACTCGGGGCAGTAACAAACATGCTCTCCTCAATTGCTTAAGATCATTCCTGGACTTGCCTGGTGGTCCAGTGGTTAAGAATCCACCTACCAATGCAAGGGACGCTGGTTCCACCCCCTGGTCCTGGAGGAGTCCACAGGCCGCAGAGCAGCTAAGCCTGCGCACAGCCACTGAGCCTGCGCCTGGAGCCTGAGCTGCAACAAGGGAAGCCACCGCAACGAGAAGCCCCCAGCTAGAGGGCCGCCCCTACTCGCCACAAGCACAGAAAAAGCCCGCACATAGCAACCAAGACTCAGCACAGCCAGAAATAAGCAAGTAATTAATTTAAAAATGCAAACCATAAAAGCCTTAAAAAATGAAATCATTACATGCTGGAGAAAATGGATCTGAATAAGCATTATTCCTGTGTCATACTGATATTTCTTATAGACCAGTTGCTTTTGAGTTAACTTGTATTTTATGAACACACATCGCAGCAGAAATAGCTCAGATCTATTACACTGAGATTGAATGTTATTGAGCAACATTTCTCTTTTGATTCGATTGTGTGATTTTCCCACTTTAATACGAAATCATTTGATTTTCCCCAACCCAATATTCACGGCAAATAGAAGAGGAAACAATAGAAACAGAGACAGACTTTATTTTCTTGGGCTCCAAAATCAATGCAGATGGTGACTGCAGCCATGAAATTAAAAGATGCTTCCTCCTTGGAAGAAAAGCTATGAAAAACCTAGACATCATATTAAAAAACGGAGACGTTACTTTGCCACCAAAGGTCTGTATAGTCAAAGGTATAGTTTCTCCAGTAGTCATGTATGAATGTGAGTGTTGGACCATAAAGAAGGCTGAACACCAAAGAACTGATGCTTTTGAACTGTGGTGTTGGAGAAGACTCTTGAGGATCCTTTGGACTGCAAGGAGATCAAACCAATCAATCCTAAAGGAAATCAGTCCTGAATAGTCATTGGAAGGACTGATGCTGAAGTTGAGTTCCAATTTGGCCACCTAATGTGAAGAGCCAACTCATTACAAAAGACCCTGCTGCTGGGAGAGATTGAAGGCAGGAGGCGGAGGGGGGCGACAGAGGATGAGATGGTTGGATGGCATCACCGACGTGATGGACGTGAGTTTGAGCAAGCTCCCGGAGTTGGTGATGGACAGGGAAGCCTGGCGTGCTGCAGTCCATGGGGTCACAGAGAGTCGGACACGACTGAGGACTGAACAACAGCCCAGTATTAAAACAACCTTGCCTGCTGGAATAATCAAAGCTCTCCATGCTGTGTTATTATTTTACAGTGTTTCTTCGCTTACGGTGATATTTTTCCTTTGCCTTCCTGTTCAGTATGGTGACAAATTTCCAAGTTCCCCTTCTCACACCGGCCTTGTTAGGTTTCGGTGGCAAAGCTGTGCTACTCTTGAGTTACTTCACGGGCATTTTTATTTGTCCCTTTCTTTTTGTTGCAGTAGCTGATGAAGCCACAAGATCCTTTAAGAGTCTTTTTAAGAAGAACGCTTTTGTTTCAATTCCTGTAATAGTGACTATTTTGTCTTATTTGTTCCTGTCTCCAATACCTCACACTAAACGCTTAACTTGCTCATTTTAGTTTGAAAACTGTTTTTGCTGAAACACAGCTGTTTTGTTGAATACAAGGTTGTGTTAAGCGCTAAGCGTTAGCGTTAGCGTTGTGTTAACGTTGTGCTTCGGGTGTACACCCAAGGGATTCAGTTGCGCATGTACATGTGTGTATACGATCTTTTTCAAGTTCTTTTGCGCCGTCGGCTTTATAAGGTGTTAAGCACAGTTCTGTGCGCCGACCTCGCGGCCCGTCTGCGTTCATCTCCAAGTCCTCGTCGGTCCCTCCCCGCCCCCCTCTGGTTATCATAAGGTTGTGTCTATGTCTGTGTTAACTCATTAATTTTTATCTTTTCTCATTTTCTTTTTTTATTGTTATCTTATCTCCTCTCATTTCAAACATAGTTGCGACCGCTGTTCAGTTTATGATTCTTTTCCATAAAGGCTATCGAGCATTTGCACAACCTTTGGAACAACCGTTGCTTTTCATGCCACATGGTGAGTTGTTCCCCAAATGTGTTAAATACATAAACACGAGGAGGTGTTCTGTCCTTATGGTTTCGGATGAAGACACTCCTGCCTCTCTGCCGTCTGGGGTGCGCCCCACACTTGGATGAACCCCGGATGTTTGCTTCTGTTTTGGTTTGTGCAGAAGCCTCCAGGCTGGAGGGACGGCCAGGGCCAGGCTCCGCGGCCCTCGTGTCTTCACACGTGTTTCAAGCTGCTCTCACGATCAGCTCTTGGTGGCCCTTCAACTGTCTTCTTGGGCTATCATTTTGTTTTTTAGTGCAGGATAACTGTGGGAAATGGGTTGAAAAACTGGAGAAGAAAATGGTGCAGAAAAAAAGACGGGAAAATACAAAGCTTTGTCACATTTCATGCACCAACCGAATTCATTTCCGATCGTTTTCATTGCTTGATTAGACCAAGTTTCCTAAGACAGCTTTGGCATCCTGAGGGACGGCCCTGCTCGTAGTTTTTCACGTTAAAGCTGGTGGGGGGGGCTGCCCCGGAGGCCCAGGGCTTGAGACGCCTTGCAGGGAGCTCCGTCTCGATCCCTGGCTGGGGAACAAAGATCTCGAAAGCTGCGCAGTGTGGACAACAAAAATAATAAAGCTAACGCAAGTATTGCCTTGCCTACCCTTTTCCACAAACGGCCGAGTTTTCAGGGAAAGAAATCCGTAGGGCCAGGTTCTCCTGCATTTAAGTCACACGTTGTGGTTTTTTTCCCTTCAGTCCTTCCCTAACCGTCCGCTTAGCCTTCTTTCCGTTTTACTGGATTGAACCGTTTGATTTTATTGGCTTCACGGCGGCTGTCTAACCGCCCAGTCGTGTCCGACTCTTTCTTGACCCCATGGACCGCAGCTCGCCGGGCTCCCCTGTCCCCTGGATTTCACAGGCAGGAATTCGCCATTTCTGTCTTCAGGGATCTTCCCAACCCAGGGATCAAACCCAGGTCTCCTTCATTGGCAGGTACGTTCTTTACCACCTGAGCCACCAGGAAGCTCCTGGTTTTATGGTAAAAACAGATAAATGGTAGCAATGTCACAACTGTAGCCTACGAATGGATCAGAAACACTGTTAACTTCAGTCAAGAATAGTTCCCCCATGACCTTGCACTTTTATCCACCACAGTATATTTATCATACGTATCTTAATGTCCAAACACGAATATTCTAGTTAAACTTTTCTCATGGAGTTCTAGCTTAATTGAACTGTGGGCAGAGAACATTCTGTATTTGATTTCCATCTTTTGAAGTGTTTACACACTTACTTTATACTCAATCTTTTGTTAATATATCATATGTCCTTGAAAAAATATTTATTTTACAGCGTCGGCGTCAGGCTTTGTGGGACTTGTAGGTAAGATTTCTTCCTCGTGATGGTAAATCCTCCGTGTACTTGCTGGCTTCGTTGGGGGGACTGTAACTGATCAAAGGTCCCAGCAGCTGTGCTCTGAAATCCAACACCCCGCTTGACTGGAGCCACAGGCTGCCTCCCGCCGATGACTCGGATTCCCAGGCAGGTTGGGGCCTGGGGGGCCTGGCTCTCCTTGAAGGAGGCGGGCGGCCGAAGGATTTCTCCGAGGCCTTGCCCAGCCTGATCCAGGCCCTGTACCGCCGGCATCTCAAGAGCCGGCTGGCGGGTCCCGCGGGGGGATAGGGAGGCACCGCGCTTTGGACAGCGTGCTCCCTGTTAACAAAAAGACTGAGATAAATAGAAGTAAGGTGCAGTCACGTTCACAGTTCTTCGCATTTTCAAAATGTACACTCATACAAACTCCGCCAAAATCACGATACAGAACAAGGCCACCCTCTCAGACGATTCCACCCTCTCTTCAACCCCGGGGGCCCAGGCCACCACTGATCTTTTCTCTGTTTCCGTGATGTTGCTTTTTCCAGAATACTATCTAAATGGACGCTTGTGCCTTGCAAGAAAAGTTATGACAAACTTAGACAGCTTATTAAAAAGCAGAGACATCACTTTGCTGACAAAGGTCTGTATAGTCAGAGCTATGGTTTTTACAGTAGCTGTGTATGGATGTGAGAGTCAGACCATAAAGAAGGCTGAGCACCAAAGAATTGATGCTTTCAAACTGTGGTGCTGGAGAAGACTCTTAAGAGTCCCTTGAACAGCGAAGAGATCTAAGCAGTCCATCCTAAAGATCAGTCCTGAGTGCTCACTGAAAGGACTGATGCTAAAGCTGAAGTTTCAACGCTTGGGCCCCCTGATGAGCAGAGCCGACTCCCTGGAAGAGACCCTGATGCTGGGAAAGATTGACGGCGGGAGGAGAAGGGGACGACGGAGGATGAGAGGCTTGCGTGGCATCGCCGACTCGATGGGTGTGAGTTTGAGCCAGCTCCGGGAGACGGTGGAGGACGGGGGAGCCAGGCGAGCTGCAGTCCCTGGGGTCGCAGAGTGGACACGACTGAGACTCTGAACGATGTAAACAGAACCTCACATGTGTGTTCACGTCTATCTTCTCTCGGTGGTAAGGAGAGAAGTCACCTGACTTCAAAGCTTATCATAAATCTGCAGAAATCTCAGAAACCGTGGCCTCTGAGATTCACTCAGCTTGTGTGGATAGGAATTTGCTTTTCTGTATCACTAAGCAATGTTCCATTCCCAGAATGCAGGTCAGTGTGGGCTGTTTCTGGGTTTGGTAGTTACAAGCAAGCATTTAGGGAGTCCCCTGTGATCCAGCGGTCAGGACTCAGAGCTTTCACTGCCCAGGCCGAGGTCAACCACTAGGCGGGGAACTAAGATCCTGCAAGCCGTTCGGCAAAAAAACAAACAACAGCAACAAGAACAAACCCTCAACAAACAGCCTCACCGACAAGCCCTCAACAAACAGCCTCACCGACGGGTTTCAGTGTGAACACAGGTTTGTTTGTTTTTTTTTATCTCATTTGTGTGGATGACACTGAGTCAGACTGCTGAGTCATATGATAAACTTATGCTTAACTTATACGAACCCAGCAAGCTCACTCCCATGGGGCCGCCCCATCCTACACCAGGGCCAGCGGTGAATACGCTTCCATTGCTACCATCTGTGTCAGCACTTGAGACGGTCTGGTTTTTTTTTTTTTTTTTAATTCTAGATGCTCTAAAACGTGCATAGGGGACTTACTGGTGCTTAGTGATTAAGAGTCCTCTCGCAATGCAGAGGATGCAGCTTCGATCCCCGGCTGGGGAGCGAGGGTCCCGCATGCCGAGGGGCAGGTGAGCCCATGAGACGGAAGCACAGCCCACGGGCTTCGATGACAGGTGCCCCGTGCACAGCAGAGGCTCCGGCTCCGCCACCAGGCCCCACACAGCCAAATAGCAACAAAATAAAAGGCACGCAGCGCTTTCTCACGGAGGTTTTATTTGCATCTCCCTGGGGGCATATGATGTGGAACTTTTTTTTTTTAATTGAAGGATAATTGCTTTACAGAATTTTGTTTTTTTCCGTCAAACCTCGCCATGAGTCAGCCAGAGGTAAACCTATATTCTCTCACGTGCTTCCTCACCATTTGCCTATCTCTTTCAGTGCAGCATCTGTTTCAGCCTTTTGCTCGTTTTTGATATTCAGTTCCTTTCTCAGCTTTGAGAATTCTTAATGTGGGTTTCCCACATGCACAGCCCACGGGCTTAGACAGCAGACACTCGCCGTCTCCAGTCGGGGAGGCTGGAATCCCGGACCCCGGTGTGGGCGGGGCTGGTCCTCCGGAGGCCCCCTCCTGGGCCCGGTGGCCTCGTCTCCAGGACACCAGTCCTGGGGGGCTGGGCGCCCCTCCATGACCTCATTGCGCCATCGTCACCTCTTCAAAGGCCCAGCTCCAAACACAGCCACGCTCTGGGGCCCTGGGCATCAGGACTCGAACATAGGGATCCGGGGACCCAACTCCACCCGTGCGAATGTCCCTGTTGAACACGTCCTCTCGGCCATGGTTTCTGAGATCTCTGCAGATTTATGATAAGCTTTGAAGTCAGGTGACTTCAGTCCTCTTCTCTGCCTAAGCTGCTTTGGTTAATCCAGATCTTTTTCATTTCTGTGTATATTTTAATATAACACTTCCTTCCTCTTCAGTTTTCTGGAAGGATCTGTGCAGAGTTTATACTATTTCTTTTCTGCATGTTTGGTAGAATTCACCCTATGAAGCCGTCTGGGCCTGAAGTTTTCTTAGAAGGAAGTTTTTTTTTTTGAAGCCCAAATTAAACTTCTTTAGTAAATAAAGTTATCTGGTCTCTGCTCCTTCTTGAGTGAGCTGTGGAAGATTGTGGCACTCACCGATTCTGTCCAGTTTATTATCTAAATTATCAAAAGTATTGATGCAAAGCTGCTCTTATGGATCCCTTTCCTTTCTTTTAATATCTGTGGAACGTGTAGTGATTATGCTTTTGTCAGAGGACGAGATGGTTGGATGGCATCACCGACTCAGTGGACAGGAGTTTGAGCAAGCTCCAGGAGTTGGTGACGGACAGGGAGGCCTGGCGTGCTGCAGTCCGTGGGGTCGCAAAGGGTCGGGCACGACTGAGGGAGTGAACGGCAGCAGCGGCGCTTCGTCACGGGTGATCCTGCCGACTTCCCTTTCCCCTCTTCCTACGGTCAGTCTGGCTGAGAGTCAGTCAATCCTGTGGTCTCAGAGAACCAGCCTTCAGTCTCAGATTCTCGCTACTGCTTTTTCGCAATTTCATTGATTCTCACTCTGATCTTTCACATTTTTCTTTTTTAAGTTGAATTAACTCCTTCTTTCTCTAATCAGCTAAGGTGAGAACTGAGGCCCTTTCGTTGAGAACTTCTTTTATAATCTGTACATTAATACTCTAAACTGTGGAAACAGAAATTCAGAGAGTGAGGCACTTCACTCTCTTTCTTTGGAAGGAATTTCTACCTTACATCCTGACCTGTCCTCTGATCTGTGGATTTTGTAGCAGGTTGGTATTTTGTCTCCAAACACACAGGTATTTTAAAGGTTTCTTCCTGCTCTTAAGACCTAATTTAGCTCCATCTGGTCAGATAACGTTTTTCTATGACACAAAACTGTAAAACTTGGCTGAAACGTACCTTCTGCTCCAGAATGTGTTACTGTCCCGCGCGCACTCGAACCATGAGCTGTCGCGGGGTGGAGGTGCTGTGAGTGCCCTTGGGACCCCATCTCCTATATCCAGGCTCAGGGCTGTGAGTGCCTGGGAGCCCATCGCCTACATCCAGGCTCAGTTCTGTCCACGTCTATCAGCCACTGCAGTTTGAGACTTTGTGCAGGACAAATTATTCTCTTGGGACTTCCTCTGTGGCCCAGACAGTAAAGAATCTGCCTGTAATACAGGAGACGTGGGTTCGATCTCTGGGTTGGGAAGATCCCCTGGAGAAGGGAATGGCTATGCGCTCCAGTGTTCTTGCCTGGAGAATCCCATGGACAGAGGAGCCTGGCGGCCTACAGTCCATGGGGTTGTTCCTTGCTCCTGGGATGGGGTTCTGAGACTGTGCTGACCCAGGAGGCTCCTGGCTGCCGCTGCTCTTCCCGGCTCTCTTACCCTGCGTCTCTGAAGGATTTCTCTCTCTCCTCCCAATCGCAGCCACTGTCCTGAGAAGTGACTTCGCTCTGCTGCCGATGAGGTCGTTCTTTTGCAGGATTCAGCCTGGTTCCACAGCCTGCTTCTCCCTGGAAAGCTCTCTGAACCACAGCCCTGAAACTGGGGGCAGGAACCACGGGCTCGCGGGATCTCACCCCACTTTAGAAACTGAGTGCTTGGAGACGGCCCTGTGGTCCAGTGGTTAAGACTCTGCGCTCCCAGTGCAGGGAACACAGGCTCGACCCCCGGTCGAGGAACTAAGATCCCACCTGCCGCGGGGCGAAGCCGAAAAGCAAACATTAAAAGCAGAGGAAGAAGCTGAGCACCTGGTGGGCTGGGGCCAGCCACGCCAAGTCTCGGCAGGGAGCCCCCCGCCACGAGCCAGTGCGTGGAAGAAGGGACCCTCAGCGCCTGAGCCCGGGTGGGGCCCAGGTGGGGTCTGAGCTAAAGAAGGACCCCCTCTCCTCAGCCACACTCACTCAGGATTTAGCCTCAAAGGCAGATGTTGGAGGGCCAGGGCAAGAAACGCTGACAAGCTGCCCCCCCAGGAAGGTAGCCCAGCGGTGGGATCTGAGGGCGGGGGCAGGGTGTGGGCGCCCCGCGAGCGTGGCTCTCGGCCCGGGGCGGGCTTCCGTCCGGCTGAGCCAGGGTGCAGGGGTTCCAGGGTACACACCTAGGTTCACAGACCCTGGACTCTTCCAGTTCTTACCAAGTTCTAGCAGATTCTATGGGATGAATGTTTCTTCATTTGAAATGGCTCCAGGGCCATTTCCAGAGAACAGCCATTTGCGTTTTTTAAAAACAGTCTCCGGTTTTACATTAAGTGGAGCCACAGAGCCCCCTTGCTGCCGTGCTGAGAGCAGGGTGCCCTGCCGCTTTACGCCTCGGTGACATTTCAGGGTAAGGTTTCCAGAGTTCCGCTTCGGCTGCGTGGCTGATGCAAGAACGGTGCAGGAGGCACACGTCCCTCCAGAGGGACCCCCGCTCAGCTCTCCCCCGGACCACTGCCCGCTGCCCAGCGCGTCCTCCTTGGCAAGCGCACAGGATTTTATTCCCTCACCCTGTACAGCCAAACTGTAATAAATGCCGCTTAATTCATTGTTTATTTCCTTTTGTAAACTTTTTATTTTGTACTGGGGTATGGGCTTCCCTGGTGCCTCAGACGGTAAAGAATCTTGATCTTGCTAAAGATCAAGAGACACGGGTCTCTGATCCCTGGGTCAGGAAGATCCCCCAAGAAAGAAATGGCAACCCACTCCAGTATTTTCCTGCCTGAGAAATCCCCAAGGACACAGGAGCCTGGTGGGCTGCAGTCCCTGGGGTCACAGAGAGTCAGACACGACTGAGCGACCAGAACTTTTCACTTCACACAGTCGATTAACGACGCTGTGAACATTCCAGGTGACGAGCAAAGGACTCAGCCTACACACGCACACTGCTACTGCTCACTGGCTGTGCTTCCCAAGGCCACGGGGACGCTCCCCTCTACTCTGTTCTCCATGCTCCCCAGTTTCACAGAGCTTCCCTGGAGGCTCAGTGGCTGAGACTCAGCACTCCCACTGCGGGCGGCGTGGGTTCAGCCCCTGGTTAGGGAGCTAACACCCACATGCTGCGTGGCCCAGACAGAAGTAAGACGCTCCCCTCTGCTCTGTTCTCCATGCTCCCCAGTTTCACAGAGCTTCCCTGGAGGCTCAGTGGCTGAGACTCAGCACTCCCACTGCGGGCGGCGTGGGTTCAGCCCCTGGTTAGGGAGCTAACACCCACATGCTGCGTGGCCCAGACAGAAGTAAAGAAAGCAAGTGTTCCGTAGCTGCGCAGCTTGCGTTTAGATCTGTGGTTGATACAGTTAATTTTGTATAAAGTAAGAGGTTTAGGTCAAGATCCTTTGTTTTCCTATTGGCATTCAATTGTTCCAACGTCATTTCTTGAAAAATAAGTAAAACATTTTATTTCTGGATTTTCAAATAGTGTCTTTGAGGTTTTTTTTTTTTTTGGTGACTTTTGAAACATTTTTGAGTGATTTTAAAAGGCAAGTGAAAGAAACAAGAATAAACCCTCCCTTGGAAAGGGCCAGGTTTCTGCAGGCTCTGGAGATGCTGAGGGTCAGGCTGGTTTTCACGCAGGGAGGAGGGGTGGGCTGGGCGGGGGCCTGCCCTCCTCCCAGCCTGCGGGGAGCCCCGGGTGGGGTACCTGCCTGTCCTGCCCCGTTCCTGCTGCGAGGGAAGTGAGGCCCTCGGGCACCATCTGAAAGCCGGGGAACAAAGGGAGGCGACTCAGGAAAGCTCCTGGGAAGCTCCTGGTTACCCCCCAGAGCTTCACTCCAGTCTGTGGGGGCGAGAAATAAGATGTACACGAGAGAAAACTCAAATGCCTCGCGGTCCCCTCGAGGTGAGTCAAACAGCGGAAAAGAGGAAAACGGTGCCTTGATGGACCCGGACCATGACCGGCCCTCAGACGAGGCCCTCGGGCGCCACCTGGTGCCAGCGGTTGGCACCGCGGCTCTGCTGGAGGCTGAGGCCTGGGCTGGGGGCCGCAGGCGTGGAGGGTCCAGGAGGCGGACTCAGATGGCAGGTGGGAGGCAGATGATTGACAGGTAGATAGGAAGGTGCAGATGGGTGACACGCAGATAGACGGATACACGGGTAGATAGACAGACGAGACAGATGATAGGTATAAAGTATACGGTTTACACGTAAGTGTGCATTTTATAGATTATATATTTTTGAGGAGCAGTCCCTGTATTTAATCTTTAAACAAGTTCCTGTGAAAATCTCTACTTTCCTCCCTCGTCCTGTTCTACCACAAAACACACACACACCAGCTTACACATATTTATAGGTATGTTACATATCGTGCGTGTAATTACATCTAACGTATACACATATTACATCTATGCATATAAAACAGCTGGGTTTCTTGTGCTAGCCCTCGGCTGAGTTTGAGGGGATGCGCACAGGCCCGTGGCTCTCCTTTCTCTCCATCTTCTCTGAATCCTGGCTGCACGCCCTTCGTTTCCGGGCCTCGCTCGGGCAGACGCTCTGTCACCTGCAGCTCTGACTCGGGAAGGACATTTCCTTGCTCCCTCCTTCAGACGGTGGGTGGGCTTCCTGGCCCCTGTCTCTGACGGTGCAGCCCACCCCTCGGACCTCCCACCGTGCACCCCGCCTGCACGAGGACACAGCGGCCCGTGCGCCCGGGGGATGCTCCGCCGTCCCCTGCACGGCGCGGACGGAGCTGCCAGCGCGCCTGGGTGGAGAGGACTCGGAGCCAGAGGGCGTGAGGGACGCATAGAGTGTGCGGCGCCGGCGTGACCGCCTGTGGCCCCAGGACTCGCTCGGCTGGAGGACGGAGAGTGGGCCCTGGGGGCAGCGCGGAACAGCAGCTCGCGGCGGCTCCCTGGGTGCTGGAAGCGTCTGTCCCCACCCGGGGGCCGGCCGTAGCAGGCGGCCAGCGTGTGCAGTTACGGGAGCCTGTGCCAGTCGTCCCCTTTCCTGTGGGTTTTCCTTTTTTTCCAGTGTAAGGAGCCGAGGCAGGGGAAGGCGGCAGCCGGGGGTCTGGGGGCAGCAGCAGGGCGGGCCTGACCACTGCCCCTCACAGCCACCTCCCGCAGCGCTCACCTGGCCCATGGCGACCAGCCTGGCGATCGTGCGTCAGCCACGGCCCGAGAAGGACTTTCCTTCTTCTACCCAACAATCCCATTTTCTTTTCAGCTCAAGGAACTCTCCAGGCCCCACATCCTCTGGTGTGCCGGAGCTGGAAGGATTCCAAGGATGATGCATTCAAGGTCGGAAGCTGCACGTACCACAGGTGAGGGCTGGCGGGACCAGGTCCCCTGGGCCAGCGGAGCAGACAGAGGCTGGGCTCCTGGCCTCATCGGGCCCTTGGCCTCCCCCCACGGCCGACCCAGGCTGCCTTTGAGGTCAGGCCCCTGCGACATCTCACGTGGGGTCTCTACTGTTCAATGGTGTCTGTTACCCAACACCCCCCCCCACCACCACCACCAGCTGGCTGGGCAGCCTGCTTCTCGCAAGAAGGCTGACGCACACCGCACCACGCCACGCCTGAGGGCCCAGACCTCGGCGGGAGTGCAGCCCACCCCTCGGACCTCCCACCGTGCACCCCGCCTGCACGAGGACACAGCGGCCCGTGCGCCCGGGGGACGCTCCGCCGTCCCCTGCACGGCGCGGACGGAGCTGCCAGCGCGCCTGGGTGGAGAGGACTCGGAGCCAGAGGGCGTGAGGGACGCATAGAGTGTGCGGCGCCGGCGTGACCGCCTGTGGCCCCAGGACTCGCTCGGCTGGAGGACGGAGAGTGGGCCCTGGGGGCAGCGCGGAACAGCAGCTCGCGGCGGCTCCCTGGGTGCTGGAAGCGTCTGTCCCCACCCGGGGGCCGGCCGTAGCAGGCGGCCAGCGTGTGCAGTTACGGGAGCCTGTGCCAGTCGTCCCCTTTCCTGTGGGTTTTCCTTTTTTTCCAGTGTAAGGAGCCGAGGCAGGGGAAGGCGGCAGCCGGGGGTCTGGGGGCAGCAGCAGGGCGGGCCTGACCACTGCCCCTCACAGCCACCTCCCGCAGCGCTCACCTGGCCCATGGCGACCAGCCTGGCGATCGTGCGTCAGCCACGGCCCGAGAAGGACTTTCCTTCTTCTACCCAACAATCCCATTTTCTTTTCAGCTCAAGGAACTCTCCAGGCCCCACATCCTCTGGTGTGCCGGAGCTGGAAGGATTCCAAGGATGATGCATTCAAGGTCGGAAGCTGCACGTACCACAGGTGAGGGCTGGCGGGACCAGGTCCCCTGGGCCAGCGGAGCAGACAGAGGCTGGGCTCCTGGCCTCATCGGGCCCTTGGCCTCCCCCCACGGCCGACCCAGGCTGCCTTTGAGGTCAGGCCCCTGCGACATCTCACGTGGGGTCTCTACTGTTCAATGGTGTCTGTTACCCAACACCCCCCCCCACCACCACCACCAGCTGGCTGGGCAGCCTGCTTCTCGCAAGAAGGCTGACGCACACCGCACCACGCCACGCCTGAGGGCCCAGACCTCGGCGGGGATCCCAGGACGTGTGCGGGCTTGCCCGGGTTCAGGGCCAGAGGCCTTCTGACAGGGAGGCATCTTCCCGGGACTGGTTACTCAAGGTCTTCCCTGAATTCTGGGCTCCACCATCCTCAGCGGCATCTCACAGAGGCAGCTCGGAGGACCTGGAACCTCCGGGTGCGGACGGGCCTCTGTGGGCAGCGTTCCTGCGGCCAGCGGTCAGTCTGCTGGCCGGCTCCTCCAGGGCAGCAGAGCCAACAGGACGTGTGTCTCCAGAAAGACACCCACTTTAAGGCACTGGCGAACCATCACGGAGGCCTGGCGAGTCCCCCGCTGAAAGGGGCCGGGGGTGCAGGGCAGGACGGGGCGGCAGTTTGAGCTGGAAGGCGGTCTGCTGGCCAGCCAGCAGGAGCCAGCACGGCAAACAGAACGCAAAGGCCACCCTGGCGGAACGTCCTCTTGCTGGGGGAGGCCGGCCTTTGTTTGGCTCAGACCCTCAGCTGATCGAGCGGGGCCGCCTGCCTCATGGACTGGCATGTGCTTCACTCAACATCTACCATGTCAGACGCTCGTCTCACCCACAGACACCATCTGGAAGCATCCAGATGTCTGACCCAACACCCAGGCACCGTGGCCTGGCCATGCTGCCGGGACGTGTCGGGTCCCACCCTCGCTTACACAGGACCAGACACTCTTTCCCTGAGCTGGAACTTCAAACCTGCTGATCGTGCACGAATTACGTGAGACACGGCCGGCAGAGCTTCCCCGGCAGGTCTGAGAACAGGTCCCTGAGCCCCACTGAGGCAGCCACCGGGACCCCTGCCACACGGAGTCCTCTGTCCTGGGGGCCCACCACCCCGTGTGACTCTCCCCTCTCTAGAGGATAGAAGGGCTTCTGCAAACTGCTCTGCGCCCTCCCCTAGGGGACAAGGCCGGTGAGACCCCTCTTTCCCTTTTGGAAGGAGCTGGGGGTTCAGAGCAAAAGCTAGGCTCCCAGGCTCCCCCGCCCCGGATCCGGATGCAAGGATGTCATTGTCCTTCGGCTCTTTCTCCCCCGGGAGGCTGCATTCCTGCTGAACTTTAGCTCTGAAATAATCGACACCCTCGGGGTAAGTCAGGAGCATCCAAGGGAATCGGCTTTGGGAACAGCGACCCTGTCTGGACCCAGGCTTTGGACCTACCGGCTCCGTGACTTGGGGCAAATTCCTTTACCTCTTGACCCCTTGTTTTTTAATTATACATTTAGGATAAAGTATATAAAGCGGTTAACTTATAACTCAGTTAACGTTTAACCTGACACATGAGAGGATATAGAGCATTTAACTCCATTAACGGTTAACCTGGCGTGTGACACTCAGTGAAAGTTAGCCATTACTGCTATTATTCTTAAATCATGGTTCCATGTTAAGGGAAGCCATAAATCAGACGTCAAGGGACAGGGCACCTCCGGCTGGCTGGGAAAGTGCCTGCCCAAGGAGAGCGGGCGGAAGGAGGCCAGGCCTCCCTGCTGCCCGAGACTGGTCCCTGGGAATGGGGGGATGCCCACCCCTGGGGGTCAGCGGTGGCCTAGGCAGAAAGTGCCACTGCCTGGCGGGGTCCTCCCGGGGACTGGCAGGGACCACTGCCCCCGCCCCCAGATCCTCACTGGCCCTGCCTGGGGCCAGGGAGAAGCCCCGATGGAGAGGGGTGTGGGGGGACCCCAGTCTTTATCGTGGTGATCCCAGGACTAAACAGGGCTCCTGACAGGACAGAGGAGGGATGGGTGACCAGGGGAGGGAATTACGGGCAGGAGGGAGGGGTGGGGAGACGGGCTCCCAGCCCCTTCCCCCTCTGGGCCACCTCCTCGTGTGACTGGCAGTGGGCAGAGCCTTTGGCAGGGCTGAAGCCCAGCCCGGGACACTGGCATCGAAAGTATCAAGCCTGGTGAGTGGCCGAGGAGCCCCACCGCCCGGGGTGCCCGCCTTTCCTGTGGCGTGGCTCCCACGCGGCCTCGCTGAGCAGGAGGGACGGGAACGGGGCCCGAGGCCAACCTGGAGGAGGCGTGGGGCTCTGCAGGCCTGAGTCTGATGGCCACCAGGGACCTGACCTTCCCCAGACCTGGAGGCCAAGCGGGCCCAGGAAGGAAGCCCCGGGGCGGAGCCCGGAGTGGCCCGCAGCTGCCTGTGTGCCCCCTGGGCCCGGGAGAGCCTGAGCCCCAGGCAGGCGCGGGGCAGCCCCCTCCCACCACCCAGGCCCCCAGGCGAGGAGGTGTCCGAGCCATCCCTCCAGCCCCAGGAGCAGGGCGTGTGCACGACCCCGCCCCAGACCCTGTCTCTCCTCTGCCCTCCCAGCAGCCTCCACAGATGGAGCCCTGGGTGCTGGCCGGGAGTCCCCTCCTGGTCACGGGCAGGACACGCAGGCAGATGGAGGCGCCAACCCTCGCCTGTGCGCCTACGCCCGGGCCTCACCCGGGTGTGTGCCCAGTGCCTGGGGCTCGTCTGCCAGGAGGAGCAGCCCCCAGGGCGGCCGCAGGACTGGGCGAGCCCGCCCCACAGACACTGACCCCCGGGCGGGGGTCTCCGTGTTCCTTACGGCTGCGTCCCCAGGGTGACAGGGAGCCGGAGATGCTGTGGGCGCTCAGCACATGTGAAGGCAAGACGGTGGGTGAGCTGCGTCTGCTACCAGAACCGCAGTGAGGGTGAGGGCCCAACAGTCCCTCGTTCCGTTCCCCCCGCTCTGAGCTCTGCTTTGCTTTGAGGCTGGCTGAGACGGGGCGAGCGCAGAGGAAGGGCCAGCAAGTGGGGGGCCGGCGGGGGCAGGGGGCCCATCTGGGCTGGACCCAGCGAGGGCTTGCTGGAGATTCCAGGTTCTTAGAGCTCGGAAGCTGTCAGATTCCCAGCTGGGGAAGGAGACTCTGTGACAGCAGAGGGGTCGCGTGACAGGCCAAGGACGCGACAGGCCATTCCCGTCCTCAGAGCCCAGGGGACAGTGTTCCCAGGTGCGGGAGGAGCAGAGCTGGGACGGGGCGCTGGTCACGCCCTGGGGGGAGCGGATCCCCCCGAGGCCTGAGGCCGGAGCCCCGGGTCCTACACGGGCAGCAAACGGGGACGTAGCAGCTGGACAGGGAGCAGCCACACGGGCCGCGGCCCCCACGGCTGGAGCCGTGGCCCCCAACGCTGGAGCCGCGGCCCCCACGGCCGGAGCCGCAGCCTCCGGAGCAGCCGGAGCAGCCCGGGGTTCTGGTGGGCTGAGGGTGGAGTAGGTCAGAGGAGCAGGTGGAGAGAGGGCAGGTGCTCAGGGTGGGGCCTCCGGGGCCGGGAGCCCGCCTGCCGGGACAGGTGAGATGCTGGGCACGTGGTCGCTTTCTGGTTCCCGTCTGTGCCCTTTCTCCGCTACGCGTGTACATGTTTGCTTATTTTAAAATAACCTCCTTGGGGTGGTGGTTTTGCCCTCTCTCTTTAGTTCATGATTTTCCGTCACATGACTCCTGAGAAACAGCAAAGCCCCCATTCCCGTGTCGCGGATCGTGGCGCGCAGGGTCCGTGGCCGGAGGCTCTGCTCACCTTCGCGGCCTCTGCTGGTTTCCACAGAGGCTGGGAAAGTGGCTGCGCCTGCTGTTGTGTTCCAGTCGCTCAGTCATGTCCGACTCTTCGCGACCCCATGATCCGCAGCACGCCAGGCCTCCCTGTCCTTCACTGTCTCCCGGAGTTGTTCATTGAGCCGGTCAGATGCTTAGAAAACAGGCGTGAACTCTCTCCCCCCTCTGGGGGCCAGAGTCCGCCAGCAGGGTGTCAGCCCGGCGGCGCCCCGCTGCCGGCGCTGGGGGAGCTCCCCCGGCCTCGTTCCCGGGGCCCCGTGTGCTCCCACACGGCTTCTCTCCCCCGTGTCTGCACCTCAGGTCTTCGTCTCTCTCCTGAGAACACCCGTCCTTTGACCGGGGACCGTCCTTACCTAGAGCAGCCGCCTCTCAAGTTGGTTATATTCGCCTCCCACCCCCCACCCTCCAGTGAAGGTGCCTGCAAGCTCTGCCACCACATCAGCCCTGAGCGCGGTGGGCACAGCCCTCCCGACCCCACGGCCGGAGCCGCAGCCTCCGGAGCAGCCGGAGCAGCCCGGGGTTCTGGTGGGCTGAGGGTGGAGTAGGTCAGAGGAGCAGGTGGAGAGAGGGCAGGTGCTCAGTGTGGGGCCTCCGGGGCCGGGAGCCCGCCTGCCGGGACAGGTGAGATGCTGGGCACGTGGTCACTTTCTGGTTCCCATCTGTGCCCTTTCTCCGCTACGCGTGTACATGTTTGCTTATTTTAAAATAACCTCCTTGGGGTGGTGGTTTTGCCCTCTCTCTTTAGTTCATGATTTTCCGTCACATGACTCCTGAGAAACAGCAAAGCCCCCATTCCCGTGTCGCGGATCGTGGCGCGCAGGGTCCGTGGCCGGAGGCTCTGCTCACCTTCGCGGCCTCTGCTGGTTTCCACAGAGGCTGGGAAAGTGGCTGCGCCTGCTGTTGTGTTCCAGTCGCTCAGTCATGTCCGACTCTTCGCGACCCCATGATCCGCAGCACGCCAGGCCTCCCTGTCCTTCACTGTCTCCCGGAGTTGTTCATTGAGCCGGTCAGATGCTTAGAAAACAGGCGTGAACTCTCTCCCCCCTCTGGGGGCCAGAGTCCGCCAGCAGGGTGTCAGCCCGGCGGCGCCCCGCTGCCGGCGCTGGGGGAGCTCCCCCGGCCTCGTTCCCGGGGCCCCGTGTGCTCCCACACGGCTTCTCTCCCCCGTGTCTGCACCTCAGGTCTTCGTCTCTCTCCTGAGAACACCCGTCCTTTGACCGGGGACCGTCCTTACCTAGAGCAGCCGCCTCTCAAGTTGGTTATATTCGCCTCCCACCCCCCACCCTCCAGTGAAGGTGCCTGCAAGCTCTGCCACCACATCAGCCCTGAGCGCGGTGGGCACAGCCCTCCCGTGGGCAGGGACTGCCCTGTGCAAGGGGCAGAGGCCCCGGCCTGCAGTTTCCCTGTGAGGGCGCTGTGACCGTGTCACTCCGGACTTTCGTCATCGGCTAGGGCCCCTCGCTCACGAGAGGAGCTGACTTTGAGGAGGACGAGGAACCAAGTGGGTGAGCAGAGGCCAACGGGAACCCGTGGGTGCCCCCCGGTGCCGCGAGCTCTGCGTCTGCACGCAGTCAGGGTGGGAGCACGGCTCCAGGCGGGACAGTCTGAACCTGGCCGTTGTGACAGGCTGGTCCCCCGGGCAGAGAACTCGGAGAGGCCAGTACCGCGGCCCTTTCCTCCTGGGAGCAGAGCCCTGGCCCTGAGGTGACGCGCGTTCTCATCTGGCCCCGTCCCTCCGTGTGGACCGAGCTGAGCTGCCTCGGGGCGGGACGGGACTGGGCAGGGGCGTGGGGTCAGAGCAAGGCCTCTCTCACCCGCCCTGTGCCAGACTGGCCTGCGCCTGCAGACCCCTGCCTTGCCGGTCCCTCCGCAGCTCAGACCGCCTCCTGGGCCTGGGGCCACCAGGGCCTGGCCCCAGAGGAAGTGGCCCTGCCTGTGCTGGCCTCTCGGAGGCCTGTCCCTCTCCCTCGTCGGCACCTGTGGTCCTCAGGTCCTTCATGCAAGCCCTGCCCCCTGACTCAGGGGGCACTGCGTCCAGGGTGGACTCTGGCCCTGGCCGTGGCTGCTGCCAACTTGCTCCTGCTCCCAGGACCTCCTTCCCCCAGCTCTGGAAAGACCCATCCCCGCTGATGGGAAGCCAAGCGGGAAGATGCTCCGGACCGCAGGTGCGGGCGGGGGTGAGAGGGCGCCCCCTGGTGGCGGGAGCAGCCCACGGCGGGGGCCCGCCCAGGGCCGGAAGGCTGGGGTCCGGATGCTGTCCGGCGGGGTTCAGGGTCTGGGGTCTGCAGGGATCTGCTGGGGTCTCAGGGGTCTGTGTCCCCGGCTGGTCAGGTCCTCGTAGGCCCACGGAAACACCTGGAGGCTCCAAAGACATTACAGCCGCCCAGACATGGACAAAGCACCGCTGAGCCAAACCGAGACCGTGGGGCCAGGCCACCCGGCGGCCTTCATCTGCGTGGAAGGCGGTGATGTTGTCTGTACCGTTTATCGAGTTTTCATTATAAAGTAATCCTTAAGTTCATCTTCTGTCTAATCAACAGAGGAGTTACAGATACAGCCTAAAGCCCATGTTGTTGTTAAGTCACTCAGTCGTGCTGGACTCTTGGCAACCCCATGGACTGCAGCCCACCAGGCTCTTCTGTGCGTGGGGTTTTCAGGCAAAAATACTGGAGTGTGTTGCCACTTCCTTCTCTAGGGGATCTTCCAGCCCAGGGATTGAACCCGAGTCTCCTGCGTGGCAGACAGACGCTTTACCACTGGGCCGCCTGGGAAGCCCAAGACCTTCCCCCAAAGACCAGCACACCCTGAAGGGACGGGGGAGCATCCCGGAGAGGATTTTGGAAAACGGCTGTGATCAGAGATGGACCCGGACAAAGAGTGCAGGGAGAAGAAAGGCCCCAGGGGACGCGGAGGTGAGGGAGGCAGGGCTGGGGACAGGCCTGCTGGTCTCTGGGAAGCCAGGGGGTGGTCCCTGCGGCGACGGCGGAGGAGGGGAGGATGAGGCCGCCATGGCTGGGACCAGCGGAGCTCGGGCCGCCGGGCTGCTGCTCAGCCGAGAGGGAAGGCAGCAGGAGCAGCTCAGGGCCGCTGCAGCGGAGAGGTGGGGACGCCTGCCCGCCCCAAGCCCCATGGGACACTGCAGGAGCCCCCGACCCCCAGAACCTGGGGTCCCCCAAGGATGCTGGGCTCCCCCAGACACAGAGCAGCTGCACCGGCCCCTCATCCTGAGCGTTCAGCTCAGGGGTCACCGCTGCTGCCTCCCACAGCGAGGCTTGGCCCCTCCAGGTCCATCCACCCCAGGACACAAAGGCCTCGTGGCTCCCAGCACGGCGGGCAGTGTGGACACGTTTCCCGTGGCTCCCAGCAGCCCCGAGTGTCCAGCAGGGAGGGGGGCCCGAGACACCCACAGGCCCAGACGACCCCGGCCGCCCCGCGACGCTGGAGCAGGGAGCAGACGCGCAGCAAGACGGCCCCCAGCACCGACTGCGGCCGCAGCAAGCCCTGCAGGGCAGCCACGCCGCTCGGGCCCTGCTCCCCGGGGCCTGCAGGCTCAGCCGCGGGCGGCTTCACCAGGCCCAGGCCCGTGTGGCCCGCGGTGCGGAGGGCTCAGCGTCGGGGCTGCGGGGTGTGGGGCTGGAGCCCACAGGAGCCAGGGCGGGGTGCGCGGGCCGGGCTGGGGCCTCCCCGGGGGCCTTCACGGGGCCGGGGTTTCCTGGGACCAGCTGCCCCACAGGGGGCAGGAGCGGGTGTGAACCGGGGCCTGGAGGGCCGTCTCGGCCCCAGGCGGGGCTGGCGGGCTGCAGGGGAAGGGGGCGGCTCCCTCGGATGGTGGCGGGACCCAGGGCCTCACAGCCTCCATCCTGCACGTTCACTCTTCCCTGAACCCTCCCCTGGGGTAAAGCCCTCTGTCGTGGCCCAGCAGCCCTGGTCTGACCAGTAGCCACTAGCGAGAGCCCTGCACCCCCTGCGGTCTGGATCCACGCCCAGCCCTTCCGTGTGAGCTGAAAGAAGGACTCCCGGGCAGATTCCTTCTCATGAAGATGGAGGGGTTTCTGTCTCAGCCAAAATGAGGCGTGAGAGAGGCGGGAGGTAATCACACGATCAAGTCACTACCCGGACGGGGAGAAGCCGGGCTTCCCATCAGCCCCAGGGACGAGTGAGTGTTCGCATCGCCCCAGGCAACTTCACGGGAGAAAATGCGCTGGACTTGCTCGTCTTGCTCTACGTGCATGGAAGCACTGTTGGTATTTGTCACCCTGGCCGTATGTCCCTTTGCCATTAAACAAACACAAAATAATGGTATTTTTCAGTAACCAGATTAAACTCATAGCCAGACAAATTCAGAGTGTGGTCAAACACTTGTTAAATTTAATGACAAACTTGTTACCGTTAATATCTGGAGGACTTAAAGACTGAAGGAAATGTGGAAACCCACAAAAAACAGGCTCGCTGAGCCGCTGGCCGCGTGCACGATGTCCACCAGCTTGTTCAAAAAAGGAAAAGAAAGGGAGCGCCACGGAGAGAAAAGCTGAGGCGCCCTTGCGTCTCCGAGGGCGACTGGGAAGACGCTGTCAGCGTTTGCCCAGAGGCATACTGATTTCTGACCTCCATGTCTGGAAGCAGCTGACAAAGCGCTCTAGAACCTCACGCTCTCCCGCGCTTGGAAACAGCAATTTCCCCGATGCCGTTTTATCTGCAGGAGCGCTAACAGCCTGATGCACAAAGGGAGGACTGGTTACAGATCTCTAACGCCATAACTGAGGGATCCAGCCTCACTTGGACTGATATCGAAATCCTGGACGTGAAAACGGTTAATGTGCTGAGAATCACACAGGTAGAATGCTCTATGCAAACAGTCACACTATCTGCAAGGAAAAGTCAGGCAGACAGCGCAAAAACCGGAGACCATATCAAAGACTGCAGAGGCTGCACCCATCTGGGCGGTGAGATTGGGGCCCACTTTAATTTCTTTCATTCTTTTCTTAAATAAAAAGAATTATTCCAATTTGTCCCAAATCCAGCATTATTTTTAAAGGGACGGTGCATTACAGGAAGCGCACAGTAACGCTGGCTTAGGCAAGATAGGATGCTAATCCTCAATGGCATTTCCCAAGTCTAGAGGCAGCGTCTGCCGAGGCTGGTTGTTCAGAGGGGCCAGCAGATGACCAGGCGCTCCAGCCCCTCTGTCTCGCCGCTCCACACTCCCAGCAGGAGGAGCCCATCCCTCATGTCTAGGATGGCTGCTGCAGCACCTGCCATTGCACCAGCCTTCCAAAAAGCTGAGGAGCATCGAGGAAATGACCAAAGAGTGTGCCAGCCAGCAGAGCATGCGCCTCTTGAGAAAGAGAGTTGAACATAGAATTTCTACATGGCCTGGCAATCCCACTCCTCGGTATAGACCCAAAGACTTGAAAGCGGACATTCAGATAGATATTTGCACACATGTTCACAGCAGTCTCAGTGTGGTCCGTCCACACAGTGGAATCGTACTCAGCCTTAATTTAAGAAGGAAGAAAGTCCTGATATAGGCTGCAAACATGGATGAAGCTTGAGGACGTGTGTGTGTGTGTGTGTGAGGATGTATGTGAGGACGTGTGTGTGAGGATGTGCATGTGTGTGTGTGTGTGAGGACGTGTGTGTGTGTGTGTGAGAGGACATGCGTGTGTGTGTGTGAGGATGTGTGAGTGTGTGTGTGTGAGGACGTGTGTGTGTGTGTGTGAGACCCACGGGGGTCACAGGGGCGGGGTGGCCTGTGGGGGGCCGGCTGCGGGGAGGGCATGGCTGGAGGTGTCTGCAGGGCCGCAGCCTCTGGAGGTGGAGGAGGGGGCAGGTCAGGCGGAGGTGGGGGCGAGACCAGGCCCTCTACCCCCGCGGCTTTGCCGTCCCAGGAGCCTGTCTGTGACCCCCCTCCGCTAGTGCTCTCACTGTCCCCGACCAGGGCCCTGGGTCTGGCGTCTGGACGCTGGGTCCCTGGAGGGCCAGGGACGACCACGACCCAGTGTCCACCCTCAGCCTCCACTTGCAGAACAGCCCCGAGGGTCTGGCATCCCGGCCTGGGCCTGCGAGGATCCGGGGACGGACAAGCCGCTGCCCCCACCCCGAGGCCGTGCCCCAGGCCGAGGCCCGCTCCGCTCCCACGCGGGGGTCCCGGGACCCGCCCCAACCGCACCGCCAGCCCAGACCCCGCTGACCGCCCAGGTGGTGGGCCGGGGGCCGCTGCGGCCCCGCACGGGGCGGCCCGGAGGTGGCGTGACTGCAGGGAGGCCAGCGATAGTCCCACAGGGACCCCGGAGAGACCTGCAGAGCGTTACAGCCAAGCGGACGAGAAGCAGAGGGGAGACAGATGTGCCGGGCTGTAAACAGTCTGATTTCTCAATGTAAACCAGACTCGGGCCCAGGACTCCAGGTAAGCGTCCGAGGCCGAGCCCGCCCCCGGGGGCCAGGCTCTGCAGCCCTACTCTGGGACGCGTCAGAGTGACCGCCGAGACGGTCCGCAATTAGGCGAAATTGGTCTTGCATTCCTCCCCTAAATCCCCAAGATCTCTGCAATTTCAGGTCTTCTCAAAAAGGAAAACATTTGCTAATTAAATGATGCAAGTGAAAAAAAGCATAGAATGTTCCGTCGACTGGAAAATGCCAATTAGGGAAGCAGCTCTGCGTTTCCCTCCCACCTTGGGCTGAGCGGGCGCTTATCTCGCTGTGAGGGGTCTGCTGGGAGCGGGGTGTGGGGCAGGGCCCCCCTGGAGACCCCTGGCGGAGGATGGAGCGGCCGGGGCCTGGCCGGGCAGGCGGGCCGTGTGCTGGGGCTGGGGAGGGGGCCGGTGGACCCTGGGCCTGGGCCTGGGCCCTCGGAGCTGGGCGGCCTGGGTGTTGCCTCCAGCTGTGAGGCAGCACCAAGGACAGGGGCCTCGCCCGCACATGTGGGGGATGAGCCTGCTTCCCTGCCGGCTGGCGGGGCCCCTGCCTGGCCTTCACTTGGAGGAGCTGGTCCTTTGTGCTGGTGGTGTGGTGGTGGTTCACGTGTGCTCACCCAGCCAGGCTCCGCTCCCTGGGCCGGAAGTGTCCTTCCCCAGCTCCCTGCTCAGGGCCTGTTTGGGGCTCCGTCTCTGAGGCGTGGAACTCAGGTGCCCTTTGCTGACCTGTGGTTCTCCCGTCTCTTGCTGAGACCCCCACCAGCTGCAGGCTCGGGAGCACGCAAACGCCTGCACGGAAAAATGTCCCCGCGGCTTCCCGTCCCTGCACCCCAAGGCTGCTTGGAGACCGTTCCCTGTGCAGCCCACGCCCTGATAGTGGGGCTGATCTGTTCGGCTGTGTGGGTGAAAGTCAGAAGAGGAAGAATACTCTGGGGCCCACGACAGTGGCAGGCGGTGAGGTTCGAGGCCAGCAGTAGCCTGTCCTCGAGGAGGCTGCCCGTCCACCCGACCTTTCCACGGCCCCTTTCCTGCTCCAGCGGCAGAGCTGAGCTGTGGCTCAGAGACCGTGAAGCCCACCACGTCTATTCCGTTTAGCTTCCGGCCCTGCATAAAGCGTCTGCCTGCTCTGACCCACATCCCCACTCGGACATCGGTCCGGTTCAGGACCAGACCGGGCCGGGCTCAGCTGTCTGTCTCTTGGCCTCTTGGGTGGCGCTGGTGGGGCTTTTACAAAGAGCCTCGGCTGAGTGAACGGTGTCCCTGGCCTCCAGAAATTCTAGCCAAGACACATACATGTTTCTAGAGCACGAACTCGCGGTGGGCAAGGTGGGGCAACCAGGGGGCTGAGAGGTGGTCCAGTCCTCAAGCGTGAGTCCGATCAGTGTGGAGCCTGGGCCGAGTGTGGGCCCAGCTGGGATCTGGGGCCCAGAGCTCCAGTCTGCAGCGGGGGAGGCCCAGACACGAAGCTCAGGCTCTCCCAGCGTTGGGACCCTCTTTCCAACAGACAGGTGATAGGCCAGTGAGCACGCGTCTCGTGTCTGCTTTTCTGGGAGAGCATCGTTGCCGTTCAGTCACTGAGTCGTGTCCAACCCTCTGCGACGCCATGGACGGCAACACGGCAGGCTTCCCTGTCCTTCACCATCTCCGGAGTTTGCTCAAACTCATGTCCACTGAGTCAGTGACGCCGTCCAACCGTCTCATCCTCTGTCACCCCCTTCTCCTCTTGTGTTCACACTTTCTCAGCAGCAGGGTTTTTTACAGTGAGTCAGCTCTTCGCATCAGGTGGCCAAAGTGTTGGAACTTCGGTTTCGGCATCAGTCCTTCCAGTGAATAGTCGGGGCTGATTTCCTGTAGGATGGACTGGCTTGATGTCCTTGCTGCTCAATGGAAGTCTTAAAAGTCTTTTCCAACATAACAATTCAAAAGCATCAGTTCTTCAACACTCAGCTTTCTTTGTAGTCCAACTCTCATATCCATACGTGACTGTTGGAAAAATATCATTGCGGGATCTAAAGTCATGGTGATTGTGTCCGGCTGTGGTCAGAGGCGCAGGTCTGGAGGAACGGGTGCTGGATCAGAGCAGCCCTGCTGTGGTCACCAAGCTGGGTGCCCGGGAAGGCGTGGCTTGTCCTCAGAGCTGCCGTGGGAGAAGACTTTCCTGAGGAGCTAAGACAGCCGTCCCCACAGCTCGGAGACTGGACGGGGATTTTGAGAAGGCAGGCGGCCTGGCTGCGTCTCCCGATGAGACAGCATCTGCTGTTCTCGTGAAGCGAGGGTTCTTGGCTCCCAGGCGGCCTGGGCCCAGGGCAGGGGCACCTTGGTGACCAGAGACTCCAGCACGCCCGGGTGTGTGCTGACCCTGCTCCTGCCAGACCCCTGCCTGCCCCGGGCAGACCCCGGCCTCGTCCTGGCGGGCAGGGGCCGGAGGGCGGGGGTCCTCCCCACGGGGGCCTCTGCGCTGCTTTGCAGAAGGGAGGGGAGAGAGGGACACTGTCCTGTGGGCCTGAGGCCCAGGACTCCCTGTTCCCGCAGGGTCCATCCTAACCCCGGTCACAGCGGGGCCCTAAAGGCTGGACAGGTGAGTGGCTTCCCAAGGTCGCACAGCGAGGGCCTGGCGTGCAGAGGGGCTCCGCTGCCTTAGGCGGCGAGCACGCACCTGGGCAGAGCGTGAGTGATGGAGCCTCCCGCAGAGCCAGAAACACGCTCTTCTGGCAGCGGGGGAGGCACAGCGGGCCGCGCTGACTCACTCAAGGCCCCCATCCTGGTCTCGGCGGACGGCGGGGGCCCCGGGCCTTGGCAGGCCTTGCTCCGCCATCATCCCCCTCCCGGCCCTGCCTGACACCCAGAGGTTGCTCCGCTCCACGCGGGTGTTTTCTGCCCATCTCCCACTCCACACGGCTGCAGTCCAGGTGCCAGGAAGCCCTGGGGAAAGCCACGTGCTGGAGCCGCGTGCCTGTGGCTCCTTTGCCCTGGGGTCGTGGACCCCCAAGTCCCGCCTTCCTCAGGAGTCACAGCAGGGTTCCCAGAGGCAGAGCGACGAATGGACACACATGTGTGCACATGTATCACTATGCGGAGAGACACAGCATCGGGGATCGACTCGTGATTACAGCATCTGGGGAGTCTGCGGTGTGGACAGCAGGCCGGAGGCCAAGGAGAGCCCAGGGTCCAGATGGGGTTGAAGGCTTCGGGCCGGAGAGGCCTCTCCTGCCTGGGGAGCCTGGCCTCTGGCTCCAGTCGGGCCTTCAACTGGTCGGATGCAGCCCACCACCCTGAGGGGCAATCTGCTTCTGGAGCGTCTGAAAGCGGTTTAAGAGCTAATCTCACAGCCGAACGCCCTCCACCTCCTCGTGCTCTCGCAGCCCCTCCCTCTCCCTGCTGCCTGGCCCAGCCGGTCCCCCGCAACCCCCCATCTCCCTGCCACTGGGTATTCCTTGCATTCTTCAGAGAAGGGGACTCACAGCATGGTGCCCCTCGGGGCCGGCTGTTCCGCTCGGCACCGTGATGCTCAGGTTCGTCTGTACCCCGCTTCCCCAGGTTCCCAACCAGTGTCAACGGCACGCGGGTCCCTGACGACCGGCCAACCCACCCTCCTGCTCGGGAAGCTGCCGCCAGAGGGCAGGGGCTCCGGGTGCCTCTGCTGGTGATGCTGTGCTGAGGTCAGGACGGCCTCCACTCGGTGACATCTCAGGTGCCCAGCCCTGGGGCCCCAAGCTGCCCCCTACAGAGTCACCACAGTGAGCCAGGGACAGATTCTGGGCTGGGCTGGGTGCTGGGGCGGCGGAGGATCTGCCGGAGAAGGTGGCTGGACAGTTACAGACAATGTCAGTGCTTTGGGGCGAATTAATTAGACACAACCCCAGGCTTGGAGCTGGGAGATGGCACATGTTGCTGACCCCTGACGCTCACACAGGCCCCACCTGGACCTGGGCGAACGTCCTGTGTTCTGAAGGTTCAGCGCCCTCGGAGCGTCGTTTTGAGCTCACAGCATCACGGAGGGCTGCTTTCCTAGTTCACATCCCAGGTGAGCATTTGGGGAGAAGACTGAATTCTGCTACAGGATGATGAGCAGGAGGCCAGGTCCCGCTTCTTCACTCACTCATTTATTTTCTGGATGCACTGAGGCCTGGTCTGTTCCAGAAATTGAGCAGAGAAGAGCATGGCACCTGAGCCGTCCAGGCACCACACCCCTCCCCTGCCGCCCGGCTCCTCCCCCACGTGCTTTGCACTGGGCCGGGATGGCCCTGCGTCTGAGGCCAGTGTGACTGGAGGCTCGTTCAGCTTGTCAGACGCCCTCGACCCCAGGGAGGCTCAGCGTGCAGGACACAGAGCCCAGAACCTCAGCTGTCACACGGAGGGAGCAGGGACCCCAGGCTCCCCAGAAATGCAGAAAGTAAGCGTGCACAGTATGAGCCAGATAGAGTGAGTAATAGGGTTGTTTTAAGATAGAACCGAACAGGTTTCTCTGGGGGAAATAGGCACAAGGAAGTAAGCACGTGCCCAGGTCACACCTGCCCCGATAGGTATGTAGAGGCTCCTGGCCCCAGAGGCCCCACACTGAGCACCTTCTCTCTCCACCTGCTCCTCTGACCAACTGCACCCTCAACCCGCCAGAACCACGGGCTGCTGAGGCTGCTCCGGAGGCCGCGGCTCCAGCTGAGTTCCCATTTGCTGCTGGTGCAGGATCTGAGCTGCTGACCGCAGACCGCAGGACTCCAGTCGTGCAGGGACAGCGGTCCCCAAGTGGCCCCCTCTTCTCTCAGCTCAGCCCCTCCCGTGTTTAAAACCAGATGCCGAGCCACCTCTACAGTCTCCGCCTGGCCCGAGCGCCCCATCTCCTCACCCCGAGTCTCTCCTCCGGCTCTGTGGTTCTGCTCCTGTGCTTCCTGGGAGCAGGGAAGGGCTCCCTTGGGAAGAAAATTAGGTGTTGGCTGCCATGTAATGAGGCAGACAGCATGTGGGGAGATGTCACCCAAAAGTAGCCGGAAAAAGTTAATGGACAAAACTATATAAGGAAACGAAAAGATCCGGAACCAAAGGCAGCAGGCCAGCACGCGGATAACAGGGATTTGAGCCCAAGAACAATGACTCTGGAGGAAAAACAAAAAAATGGAAAGAATAACTGAGAGTCTTCCTCAAAATTAAAGAAACACTTTTTAAAAAGCCCTTATATTAAAAGGGCTTGAGAAGAAACACACTCCTTCCCACATGCACGTTGTAGTGTGGGTGATGAAGAGGAGATTCTAGAACTTTGAAATTAGAAGACGCTTACTCCTTGGAAGAAAAGTTATGTCCAACCTAGATAGCATTTTCAAAAGCAGAGACATTACTTTGCCGACTAAGGTCCGTTTAGCCAAGGCTATGGTTTTTCCTGTGGTCATGTATGGATGTGAGAGTTGGACTGTGAAGAAGGCTGATCGCCGAAGAATTGATGCTTTTGAAGTGTGGTGTTGGAGAAGACTCTTGAGAGTCCCTTGGACTGCAAGGAGATCCAACCAGTCCATTCTGAAGGAGATCAACCCTGGGATTTCTTTGGAAGGAATGAGGCTAAAGCTGAAACTCCAGTACTTTGGCCACCTCATGCGAAGAGTTGACTCATTGGAAAAGACTCTGATGCTGGGAGGGATTGGGGGCAGGAGGAGAAGGGGACGACCGAGAATGAGATGGCTGGATGGCATCACTGACTCGATGGATGTGAGTCTGAGTGAACTCCGAGAGATGGTGATGAACAGGGAGGCCTGGCGTGCTGCGATTCATGGGGTCGCAAAGAGTCGGACACGACTGAGGGACTGAACTGAACTGAACTGGGCAGGAGATGCATGAGCCCAGGAAGGTTCACGCTCACACACGCGCTGGGGCCAGGGTCACACGTGGAAGGAAGGAACCGTCAACGAGACATTTCACATCCAGTCCCAGACGATTTCAAACGTGAGGGGACGGTCAGAGGGGCGAGTATCGTTTTCTTCATGGTGTCTTTAGAGGCAGAAAAGCTTTGGTTTTGGTAGAGCCCGGCTCGCCCGTGCTCTCTCACGGGGGTCGCGTTTGGGGGTCGTCTGTGAGGAGCTGACCCTGGACCAGGGCTGCCGACATGCCCTCCTGAGTTTTCTTGTAACAAGTTCAGTCCCGGCTCCAAACGCAGGTCCTCCTTGGACAGACCTCCGTGGCTGCACGAGGCCTGAGCACTCAGGCCCCGGGTGCCTCCTGCCTCAGCAGGTGACGGCGGCTCTGCCCCTCTCTCGCTGGCCCCCCTGCGGAGCTCCACGACGGCAGACCCTGGCGAGAACACCAGAGCCCAGGACCCATGGGTCTGTGCCCGCGTGGGCTGGCTGCCAGTGGGTCTGTGCCTGCGCGGGCGGGCTGCCGGTGGGTCTGTGCCCGAGCGGGCTGCTTGCTGGTGGGTCTGTGCCCGAGCGGGCTGCTTGCCTTCTGCCAGGACCTTAGGATCGGTCCTCCTGGCCGGCAGGAGCCAAGCTGGGGCTTCTCTTTGGTGCTGGCGGAGCCGCTGCCACCTTGCGCTCCGGGTGGGGCCTGGGCGCCCCCTCCCCGATTCCCCAGACCTTTCGTGCCGGAACCACGGATGGCCTTCCTCCACACTCTTCCCGCGATACTCGCGTGTCCAGGTGGCAGGCTTTATGAAGCTTCTACTCTGTGCCAGGAACCAAACCAAGGATGGATTCTCCCACCTAGACGAGACCAGCAGTCTGTCTACGAATCCCTGAAACGTCACAAGTGGTAAAATTCTATGACCATCTCAAATAGAAGCTGCAAAAGCTTATATATTCAACCAAGTCCAAAGTCCTAGAGCTTAAAGCTCAGCATTCATTTTTTTAGAAAAAGGGAAATGATTGAAAACCTAGCAATATCTTTAACTTTTGACAGACACCCATCAGAAAATGACACCACATTTCATGTAACGGTGACACATCAGAAGAAAAAGCTGCTGCCATTTTATTTAGCCTTGCTTTGGATGATAGCACCGTGACAAAATCAAAAGTAAATGCAATTAAAAGCATTTAAAAGGAAGGGACAAACTCACTGGAACAGATAAAATCTCAGTGCAAAATAAAAGCGCCATAAGTAAACAATTTTCTAAACACCATGTGACAACGTTTCTAATCCACAAACCATAGCCTGAGACCCTAGGGAGTTCCTTGGCAAAACACTGAAACAAAGAGAAGTTAGCTTAAAAACCAAGAGCCTATTGTTAAGTAAAATAAAGTAAAAAAAAAAAAACAAAAAAAAACCAAGAGCCTACTCTCCTAAAGAAAAGATCTAAATTAATATGTAAGTAACATGGTTTTGACTGGGGCAATGCAGTATAACTTCAATTCTCCAAAAGCAAATTTCATTTCATTTAATTTAATTTCATTCCAATTAAAAGAAAGGGATTTTATCTTACCAAGTTTCCTTAAAATTCTCATTAAAGAGGAAATATGCAGGCTGGCTATTAACTTTCTGAAAGCGAAGTACGGAAACAGGATGAGTGGAGATTTCCCGGAAGATATTAGAACCGACTACAAAGGACCAGGAGCGAAATAGCAGATTCGAGATTAGAGGACCAGCAAGGCTGCGCTCTGCGCCCTCCAGCCAGCCCACCTGCTCTGGGAAGGCGGGCGGGGCAGCTTCACGAAACAGGGCGGAGGACAGCCTGCCGCTCGAGGGCAAAACCACTACTTCCTTTGGAGCTAAAGAGCTAAAGCCTCACTTAGACACTCAGTAAAGATGAACCAAAATCTAAACAGAGACATGAAAACAAGGAGTTTCTGGAAGAACACACCGGGGAATTTAATACAGTCTTGGCATGAAATAATGGAAGTGTTTGAGACATTGGACGCTTTCAATAGGAAACACCTCTCTGCTCAACACACCAACCAAAAAGAAAGATTTGCAGGTTCAGAGGAAATATTCCTAACAATATAAAAAGAAAATATGAGTATTCCTACTATCCAAAGGGACTGGTGGCTTCCCCGGGGGCTTAGCCGCAGAGTATCTGCCAGCAAGGCAGGAGATGCGGGAGACTCGGGTTCGATCCCTTGGAGGAGGAAATGGCAGCCCACTCCAGGGTTCTGGCCTGGAGAATCCCACAGACAGAGGAGCCTGGTGGGCTGCAGTCCACGGGCTCACAAAGAGTCGGACATTAGTGGGCACACACGCACCCCTCCCTCTAAGCCGATTACACAAATCAGTAAGTAAGAGGCCAGGCTGTCAACAGCACAGTGGGGTGAGGGTGTGGGGAGGGTTCGGGGGCCCGGGACCAGCGCGGGTGCCGTCCATGCTGCTGCTAAGTCACTCCGGCCCTGCCTGCCGCTGGACGACCCTGTGGACAGCGGCCCCCCAGCCGCCTCTGTCCGCAGGATTCTCCAGCAAGAGCACTGGAGTGGGCTGCCATTTCCTTCTCCACGGCATCTGTGACACCCACATAATCGATAGATTCATGCCGTTAACTACGTAGATTGCTTTATATTTTAATTTAGGTTTCCTAAATCCATCTATACACGTTTAACACAGTTCCTTTGGAAACACAGGAAAACTTTTTTTTTTGGTAGAAATGGAGTCTAAAATTTGTAGGGAAGGTAAAAGAGCTCGCATAGCCAATTAAAAATTTTTTTAAGACTTTGGTTGGAGGAATCACACCAACTTATGGCAAAGTTGCTGTGGTTCAGAAGGGATGCTGGGGAGATGGACGCCCAGCGAGGGGGGCGGAACAGGGCCCACACACGGCCGCACACACGTGCAGACACCGGCCAGGCCGCAGAGACGCAGAGCGCAGAGGAAGCAGTCTTCTAAGCGAAGGCACCAGTTGGAGCAATTACGCATCCAGACCCTTGACCTGAGCCTCACACCACCTCCTTAAAACACTCACTCACACTGGATCCCAGAGTTAAACAATATAAAACCGAAAACTTTCACAAGCAAACACAGAAGCAGCCCTTCAGGACTCGCCTGAGCTCTGAGACGCAACATCAGAAGCATGAAGCTCTCGCTTTTTAATCATTAAGATCTGAAACTCTTGCCTCGTAAAAGCTCCCATAGAGGAGATGCAGAGATAAGGGACAGGTTAGGGGAAAGCGTTTCCAGTTCGTGTCTCTGACCAACGACTCACGTTCAGAAGATAAAAAGAGCGCTCAGAACTCGACCCCAAAGAGACAACATGGGCAGAAGGCACGTCAGGAAGGGGAGACACGGATGGCCAGTGAGCCGTGAAGAGGTGGCCAGCGCGGCAGCGGGTCGGGGGGCGCCTGTGGGGGTGATCGCGAGATACGCCGCGCTCCTGTTCAAACGGCGGAAATGAAAACACGGACAACGCCACAGGCTGGAGATCACACAAGCACACCGCACACCGCTGCGGGCCTGCAGAAGGGGCGTCCACGCCAGAAAACGGCTTGGCAGTTTCTTAAAAAAAAAACTAAGGGTACACTGACCCTGGGATCCAGTATCACACTCCCAGCATCCAGCCCAGAGAAGTGAAAACTCACGTCCACACACACATACACATACGCATGCCTGCATTGTTCACAGGAGCCTTATCTCTCATGGCAAAACTGGAAACTAAAATATTCCTCACTGGTGACGGCTACATACAGTCGTCCGTGAACCCCACGGGAGGCTCTTATCAGTAAAATAAAGAAACTGTTGACGATCGCATAGGTGGTCCCTAAGGGCATCATGCTGAGTGCTAACACCGACCTCAAGGGGCCACGAGCTGTGATGCCCGGGATCCTTTGGAAAGAGACAGAACTATAGTGGCAGGAACCAGGCAGGTGGCGGCTGGGGTTGGGGGTGCGGTGGGGTCTGTGACTCTCAGGTAGCAAACACAGGCGCTGGGACGTCACACTGTCCTTGAGAACCAGACCCCACAGGTGACGAACAGTCCTGGGCCCCTTGCTGCAGGTAAGCGGAGGGGCGTGGGGGACCGCTGAAGGGTGGGACTCTCGGCTCCATCTTCGAAAACTCCTGTGACTGTATTATTGCCAAATAAAAAAATTTTTAAAAACACATCATAAGCTTTTTTTTTTTTTAAGGAGCATGTATTGTGTGCTATCTTGCAAGTGAGAAAGAAGACAAAATACAGAGTCTGCAAATATCTAGTTACTTTTGCAACCAAAATCCACAGGAAGGTAAACCGGAAACGAAAAAGGGCTGAATGAGCAGGACCTTGGAACTTCTGGACCCAGTTACGTGTCTCACAGAATCAAACAGGGACTGTAAACTAAGGTTTTTTAAAAGGATGGAAAATATATAAAATGGAATAAAACCGGAATCTATGAGTATTTTATGTGACTAACAGACTGTGANGAAGGTAAACCGGAAACGAAAAAGGGCTGAATGAGCAGGACCTTGGAACTTCTGGACCCAGTTACGTGTCTCACAGAATCAAACAGGGACTGTAAACTAAGGTTTTTTAAAAGGATGGAAAATATATAAAATGGAATAAAACCGGAATCTATGAGTATTTTATGTGACTAACAGACTGTGAGGGGTGAATGCACATGAATTCCACCCGCCTTAGAAACAGGCCACGTCCTCCAAGTGAAGGCCAGGGCAGGGCCCCGCCAGCCGGCAGGGAAGCAGGCTCATCCCCCACATGTGCGGGCGAGGCCCCTGTCCTTGGTGCTGCCTCACAGCTGGAGGCAACACCCAGGCCGCCCAGCTCCGAGGGCCCAGGCCCAGGCCCAGGGTCCACCGGCCCCCTCCCCAGCCCCAGCACACGGCCCGCCTGCCCGGCCAGGCCCCGGCCGCTCCATCCTCCGCCAGGGGTCTCCAGGGACTGCCTCACAGCTGGAGGCAACACCCAGGCCGCCCAGCTCCGAGGGCCCAGGCCCAGGCCCAGGGTCCACCGGCCCCCTCCCCAGCCCCAGCACACGGCCCGCCTGCCCGGCCAGGCCCCGGCCGCTCCATCCTCCGCCAGGGGTCTCCAGGGGGGCCCTGCCCCACACCCCGCTCCCAGCAGACCCCTCACAGCGAGATAAGCGCCCGCTCAGCCCAAGGTGGGAGGGAAACGCAGAGCTGCTTCCCTAATTGGCATTTTCCAGTCGACGGAACATTCTATGCTTTTTTTCACTTGCATCATTTAATTAGCAAATGTTTTCCTTTTTGAGAAGACCTAAAATTGCAGAGATCTTGGGGATTTAGGGGAGGAATGCAAGACCAATTTCGCCTAATTGCGGACCGTCTCGGCGGTCACTCTGACGCGTCCCAGAGTAGGGCTGCAGAGCCTGGCCCCCGGGGGCGGGCTCGGCCTCGGACGCTTACCTGGAGTCCTGGGCCCGAGTCTGGTTTACATTGAGAAATCAGACTGTTTACAGCCCGGCACATCTGTCTCCCCTCTGCTTCTCGTCCGCTTGGCTGTACCTCACAGCGAGATAAGCGCCCGCTCAGCCCAAGGTGGGAGGGAAACGCAGAGCTGCTTCCCTAATTGGCATTTTCCAGTCGACGGAACATTCTATGCTTTTTTTCACTTGCATCATTTAATTAGCAAATGTTTTCCTTTTTGAGAAGACCTGAAATTGCAGAGATCTTGGGGATTTAGGGGAGGAATGCAAGACCAATTTCGCCTAATTGCGGACCGTCTCGGCGGTCACTCTGACGCGTCCCAGAGTAGGGCTGCAGAGCCTGGCCCCCGGGGGCGGGCTCGGCCTCGGACGCTTACCTGGAGTCCTGGGCCCGAGTCTGGTTTACACTGAGAAATCAGACTGTTTACAGCCCGGCACATCTGTCTCCCCTCTGCTTCTCGTCCGCTTGGCTGTAACGCTCTGCAGGTCTCTCCGGGGTCCCTGTGGGACTATCGCTGGCCTCCCTGCAGTCACGCCACCTCCGGGCCGCCCCGTGCGGGGCCGCAGCGGCCCCCGGCCCACCACCTGGGCGGTCAGCGGGGTCTGGGCTGGCGGTGCGGTTGGGGCGGGTCCCGGGACCCCCGCGTGGGAGCGGAGCGGGCCTCGGCCTGGGGCACGGCCTCGGGGTGGGGGCAGCGGCTTGTCCGTCCCCGGATCCTCGCAGGCCCAGGCCGGGATGCCAGACCCTCGGGGCTGTTCTGCAAGTGGAGGCTGAGGGTGGACACTGGGTCGTGGTCGTCCCTGGCCCTCCAGGGACCCAGCGTCCAGACGCCAGACCCAGGGCCCTGGTCGGGGACAGTGAGAGCACTAGCGGAGGGGGGTCACAGACAGGCTCCTGGGACGGCAAAGCCGCGGGGGTAGAGGGCCTGGTCTCGCCCCCACCTCCGCCTGACCTGCCCCCTCCTCCACCTCCAGAGGCTGCGGCCCTGCAGACACCTCCAGCCATGCCCTCCCCGCAGCCGGCCCCCCACAGGCCACCCCGCCCCTGTGACCCCCGTGGGGTTGGTCCTTCGATTCTGTCGGCTCTGCCTGAGTGACCCAGTGCGGGACGCCTCCATCCCTCAGCAGACCTCGGCTCCCCTGCGGGACACGCCAGGCTGCCCCGTCCCGCCGCTCCCCCGGGGGAGCCCCGCACGGCCACCACCCGTGTCCCGGCCTCGCTCACACCAGCTGTGGTCGCAGCCCGGGTCCCGGCCGCCCAGGAAGGATGGGGACACGTTGGCAAACACCCAGGCAGGCAGGGGCCTCCTTGTTCCTTTGTTTTCCTTCTTTTTCCCCCTTTTTTTCTCTCTGCTTTCAAAATTGTGATGAAGTGTGCACACCATCAATGTCGGCATTTCAATCATTTCTTGGTAGGCAGCTCAGGGGCACGAAGCACACTCACACGGGTGTGTTTCACACCATTATCTCCAGAAGGTTCCATCTTCCCAAGTGACACTCTGACCCCGTGAAACACTCACCCCCTTGCCCTCCCGCTGCCCCAGCCCCTGACCCCACCATCTCCTTCCCGTCTCTATGACCCTGACCCCCCAGGGACCTCCTGTGAGTGGAGTCAGACAGCATCCGTCCTTCGGAGTCGCTAATTTCACTGAGTGTCACGTCCTTGACTTCCTGTAGCTCAAACGGTAAAGAATCTGCCTGCGATACCGGAGACCAGGGTGCGATCCCTGGGTTGGGAAGCTCCTCTGGAGAAGGGAATGGCAATCCACTCCAGTATTCTTGCCTGGAGAATTCCACGGACAGAGAAGCCTGGCAGGATACAGTTCGTGGGATCGCAAAGAGTCGGACAGGACTGAGTGACTAACACACACACACACGTGCGCGCACACACACACACATGTCCTCACAACACTCACACACACACGTCCTCATACACACACACACACACACACACATCCTCACACACACACACGTCCTCATACACACACACACACGTCCTCACACACACACACACACGTCCTCACACACACGTCCTCAAAACACGCACACGCACACACACACACACGTCCTCAAGCTTCATCCATGTTTGCAGCCTGTGTCAGGACTTCCTTCTTCTTAAATTAAGGCTGAGTACGATTCCACTGTGTGGACGGACCACACTGAGACCGCTGTGAACATGTGTGCAAATATCTATCTGAATGTCCGCTTTCAAGTCTTTGGGTCTATACCGAGGAGTGGGGTTGCCGGGCCATGTGGAAATTCTCAAGAGGCGCACGCTCTGCTGGCTGGCACACTCTTTGGTCGTTTCCTCGATGCTCCTCAGCTTTTTGGAAGGCTGGTGCAATGGCAGGTGCTGCAGCAGCCATCCTAGACACGAGGGATGGGCTCCTCCTGCTGGGAGTGTGGAGCGGCGAGACAGAGGGGCTGGAGCACCTGGTCATCTGCTGGTGCCTCTGAACAACCAGCCTCGGCAGACGCTGCCTCTAGACTTGGGAAATGCCATTGAGGATTAGCATCCTATCTTGCCTAAGCCAGCGTTACTGTGCGCTTCCTGTAATGCACCGTCCCTTTAAAAATAATGTTGGATTTGGGACAAATTGGAATAATTCTTTTTATTTAAGAAAAGAATGAAAGAAATTAAAGTGGGCCCCAATCTCACCGCCCAGATGGGTGCAGCCTCTGCAGTCTTTGATATGGTCTGCGGTTTTTGCGGTGTCTGCCTGACTTTTCCTTGCAGATAGTGTGACTGTTTGCATAGAGCATTCTACCTGTGTGATTCTCAGCACATTAACCGTTTTTACTTCCGGGATTTCGGTATCAGTCCAAGTGAGGCTGGATCCCTCTGTTGTGGCGTTAGAGATCTGTAACCAGTCCTCCCTTTGTGCATCAGGCTGTTAGCGCTCCTGCAGATAAAACGGCGTCGGGGAAATTGCTGTTTCCAAGCGCGGGGAGAGCGTGAGGTTCTGGAGCGCTTTGTCAGCTGCTTCCAGACATGGAGGTCAGAAATCAGTCTGCCTCTGAGCAAACGCTGACAGCGTCTTCCCAGCCACCCTCGGAGACGCAAGGGCGCCTCAGCTTTTCTCTCCGTGGTGCTCCCTTTCTTTTCCTTTTTTGAACAAGCTGGTGGGCATCGTGCACGCGGCCAGCGTCACAGCGAGCCTGTTTTTTGTGGGTTTCCACATTTCCTTCAGTCTTTATGTCCTCCAGATATTAACGGTAACAAGTTTGTCATTATATTTAACAAGTGTTTGACCACACTCTGAATTTGTCTGGCTATGGATTTAATCTGGTTACTGAAAAATACCATTATTTGTGTTTGTTTAATGGCAAAGGGACACACGGCCAGGGTGACAAATACCAACAGTGCTTCCATGCGCGTAGAGCAAGACGAGCAAGTCCAGCGCATTTTCTCCCGTGAAGTTGCCTGGGGCGATGCGAACACTCACTCGTCCCTGGGGCAAGGGAGCCGCCCCCTTCCCCTGCAGCCCGCCAGCCCCGCCTGGGGCCGAGACGGCCCTCCAGGCCCCGGTTCACACCCGCTCCTGCCCCCTGTGGGGCAGCTGGTCCCAGGAAACCCCGGCCCCGTGAAGGCCCCCGGGGAGGCCCCAGCCCGGCCCGCGCACCCCGCCCTGGCTCCTGTGGGCTCCAGCCCCACACCCCGCAGCCCCGGCGCTGAGCCCTCCGCACCGCGGGCCACACGGGCCTGGGCCTGGTGAAGCCGCCCGCGGCTGAGCCTGCAGGCCCCGGGGAGCAGGGCCCGAGCGGCGTGGCTGCCCTGCAGGGCTTGCTGCGGCCGCAGTCGGTGCTGGGGGCCGTCTTGCTGCGCGTCTGCTCCCTGCTCCAGCGTCGCGGGGCGGCCGGGGTCGTCTGGGCCTGTGGGTGTCTCGGGCCCCCCTCCCTGCTGGACACTCGGGGCTGCTGGGAGCCACGGGAAACGTGTCCACACTGCCCGCCGTGCTGGGAGCCACGAGGCCTTTGTGTCCTGGGGTGGATGGACCTGGAGGGGCCAAGCCTCGCTGTGGGAGGCAGCAGCGGTGACCCCTGGAGCCAGCGAGTGCGGGCTGTGCTAAGCGTGGCGATTCGTGTCCGGAGACAAGAGTCGGCGGCGCCACCAGCTCTCAGCGGGGATGGTGTCTCTCCCCACGTCAAGCTCCGCCACCAGCATCTTCCAGACAAGACCCCAGCCACGCACCAGTGCTGTCCTTCCGGTGTCCCCCGCAGGCGCCACGCTCCCCACCCGCCTTAGTGGGCTCCGTCCGGCCTCCAAGCCCTGCCCCCAGCCCCCTCCCGGACCCCTTGGTCCTCCTGGAGCGGCTTCGGCTTGTCTGTGCAACGGGGCTCCTGCTCCTGCCGGTCCTCCCCCGCCTCCTCCTATCTCCCCCCACCCCGTCTCTCCCTGTCTCTCCTGTGTCTCCCTGACCCCCATCTCCCTGTCCGCCCGTCTCTCTCTCCCATCTCTCCCCCGTCTCTCCCTGTCCTCCATCTCTCTGTGCCCCCCACCCCCTGTATTTGGCGTCTCTATGCGAGAGACCCTCGACGTGACCCTCCCCCATAGCTGTGCCCCCACACGCGCTTTTGTGCCCCAGTGCCTACTGGACACTGCCCGGCTGGTCGCAGATACGTGCCCATCCACACACAGCCGCCCAAAGCCCAGGCCTCCCCGCTCCGGGAGAGCCGCCCCCGCGGGGAGAAACCTGGCCGTCGCGCTGGGGCCCGGCTCTCCCTTCCACCGCACACCCCGGCCACCAGCGGGGCCGTCATTCCCCTCCTGGGATGCGCTTCACGCTCACCCGCATCCCAGCGGCCTGGCTGCCCCCACCCCCCGCCCCGGCCCGTCACAGCCCCGCCATTTGTGATGAGCCCGAAGCGGTCTTCTCGGGACCTGGCCGGTCCCTCCCGTCCTGGCCTGCATCTGGCAGCCTACCATCACAGAGCCGCGACGGAGGGCCCTAGAGGGCACGACCACCCCCTCTCCCTCGCCCCTTCAAAGCCCCCTGGCCCCCTGCTGTCCTCAGAAGACTGGCTGGAATCCTCGGGAGGCCGGTGCCCTCGGCCGAGCATGGGTCCTCCCGTGGGCCTGGCTGAGCGCGCACCGGGAGGAGCGGCGAGTCTCCATGCCGTCACCCTCAGGACAGACGGACGGACGGTGTCTCCTCTCTGCCCGTGTTTTATTATCAAATGACGCTAGCTAATTCAGTCTCATAGTTTACGGCCTGTGGGCCTCAGGCTTTCCTGGTGAACTTATTTCCGGTCATTTCACTCTTCAGCCCCTGGTGCCCCTGATGAAGTCAGGGGAGGCGCAGCTTTGGGGGTTCGTGGATTCACCGCGTTCACACCACCACTTCACGTGCAAACACGGTCCCGGCCGGGTGGAGGAGGCCGTGCCCCGGTGCGTCCACCCCGCCAGTCCTGCCGCCTCGGGCGCTGAGTCTGATGTGCCAAGACCTTGTCGGAGACCAGACCCCAAGTTTCAGGTATTCTGAATTTTCTGGGCTTTTTCCCTCCTTATTTTCTGTTTCTTTGCTTTACCCTTAATCTTTACCAATTTACCTCTTTCAAAAAAATTAATTAAGTCAAAACCTCTGTCTCTAACTGCCTCAACAGTTGTTTTTATGTAAACAAAAGAATCACGACATACATGCTATTCGGCATCCTGACAAGTTTCCTTGAATTTGTCCACTCCTTTAAAGACTAAAAAAAAAAAGTTGGATCTTTGTTACTAGGCAAACAACACAGGAAAAAATAAAGTAGAAGGTGAAACTGCCCCCCAGCTCCCGCCAGTTCCAGCCTAGCGTTCCCAACAGGAGCGTGCTTTCGGGATAATTGCGCAGCTCTCTGTGCTAATGTGCACACGGAGCACTCTTTTTCTCTCTCTTCCAAACCAGGAACATCTTAAGGTCACATCTGTACATGGAGCCCCTTCTCATCAGTAGTTGCGTAATATTCCCGAGCTGAGTTGTATCACCATCTACGAAACGATCGCTTTGCTGGTGGAAAATCATATTATTTCCAGATTGTTTGGTGCATTCTGTTTTCCAGTTTCCATGACACAGAGTGCCGCAGTGGGCCTCCTTGTTTATGAATCTCTGTGTTGACATGTTTCCACTAAGACTAAGGTCCAGAGGGGGCTGGAGGAGCCAGGAGATATTTGCAATTCAAATGAAACAGATGAGAACAAAAAGACTCACAGAAACATGGAAAAATAATGTAAGTGAGAAATTCACATAGCAAAGGAAGCCTGACAGCCAGCAGGCACTTGGAAGAACCCGTAATAGCGGTACCAACGTGATGGAAAATGACAGGTGAGACCGATCCATCACCCAGCTCTGGGAGGAGGCAGAGGGTGTCTGTCACGGCCGGGAACCCCGCCAGCTCTGCCCAGGCTTCTACCCGTTTCCCACAGAAAGCCCCGCACCGTGACAGACCCCTCAGACCTGGGCCACTCCAGAACGTGGCGGGCGCTCAACCTCTCTGCCCCTCTGCCCGCGATCATCCTCAGCAGACACGGGTCTGCAGGCACCTGCCTCCCGCCCGGCTCTGACTGCGTTCCTCTCCTGAGGCTTTTCCCACCTTCGTCCCCATCGCCAGCACCACCCCATCAGCAGTGCCCAGATGTCGGCGGCGACGCGGGCGGTCTCCGAGTGTTCCTTTCAGTGGCGGTGGTTTGGGAGCCACAGGCCACGTTTCCTGCTGGGTTATGGGAGGGTAATGGCTCTGCAACGCCCCCTCAGTGTCTGCTGTACAGCAAAGTGAGCCAGCTACATACTCACAGATACCCCTCCCTCTGGGGCCCCCTCGCACCCCCCGACCCCAGCCCAGTCCTCAGGTCGCCAGGGAGCGCAAGCTGAGCCCCTGTGCTGCAGGGCGGGCGCCCGCCAGCGGTCTATTTCACCCACGGGGTGAATGTACGGCAGGGCGACCTTCTCAACGCCTCCCCCACAGGGCCCGCACCTCACTCCCTGCGTCTGCGTCTCTGCTCCTGCCTGCAAGGAGCTCCATCAGCACCATTTCCCAGATTCCACACGCGTGCCTTAAAATATGGTATTTTGTTTTTCTTTTTCTGACTTACTTCACTCTGTACGACAGACTCTGGGTCCATTCACGGCACTTCATGGTCCATATTTTCAAGTCCTGATCCCCACTGGCTTTTGAAAAATGATGTTTCCCCCAGGTAAGCAGTTTCTTTCCATCCTTGTTTGACATTGGGTCTTGCAGGGAATGGTTTTATCAAATGCTTTCTGGGCCTATGTGGAGAGGCTTTCTTTCTTCAGGTTTTCCAACAACCAGCCATCTCTCGTGTTCCTTTCTAGGGGGGACCCCGGTGGGCACACTGTGGGGAACGCAGCTGTTCCCTCTCCAGAGCAGGGAGCCCCGGCCTTCCCATCTCCGGGTGGAAGAAGATGGGCTAGCGGGACGGCCCCAGCCCTGCTCAGCGTCTTGAACCCCAGGGGCCCGCTTCCTGAGTGAGGACCAGCCCACGTCCCCTTGAAGGAGGTGCCGTCCCCCGTGGCCGTGGACTTCTCTCGGTACAGCTGGGCTCCAGCCCCTCAGGATGTGCTGAGACTGGATTTTGGAAAAAAGGAAGGTCGTGGTCACACGCCAGTCAGAGCTGGGAAATGTGGGAAACAGGTGAACAGCAAGATTTCGACCCACATCTGGGGCAGGGCAGCCCTGCTTCCGCCTCCGTCCTGCAGTGACCCCACGGTCACTGGACCCTAGTAACAGGGGGCACAGACGGGTCCCTGGGGCTCCGTGTGCCCGCTGGGCTCAGAGGCCACCACCCCGCAGGCCCGGCCCGCCCCTGGGGACCGGGAGGCCGAGGTTGCCCTCCGGACGCACTGCGTCCTCCAGTCCTGACGGCGCGGGGTCCCAGCATGGGTTCAGACAACCAGCTCGGTGGGGTCAGGACGCCACAAGCCGCTCCTGGGGCCACCTCCCTTCCTGACTGGGTCACCGCGGCCTCTGGCTTCCTCACGGAGCTGAGGACCGGCCAGCGTCTGCCTCCAGCCACACAGACTGGGGTCTGCGGAGACCCTGCCGGCCCCACGCGGCCCCACGCGGCCCACACACGGGAGAGCCCCACTGACTGAGCCCCAGGAGAGCAGCAGCCGCGCTGGGCCTCAGGAGACGCTCGCCTTCCAGGCAGTGTGAGGGGAACTCAGTGAGACCCAGGAGGGCCCCCCAGCCCCGGGTCTGTTCAGGCTTCTCCAAAGCGCAAGGGAGGGGCTGTCCCTGACGCCCACCGCCATCCAGAAAGGCGCGCCGTGACTCGGGGGTCTGCTCGACTGCTGGGGGTCCCCGGGGGCCTGCTCGACTGCTGGGGGTCCCCGGGGGCCTGCTCGACTGCTGGGGGTCCCCGGGGGCCTGCTTGACTGCTGGGGGTCCCCGGGAGCCTGCTTGACTGCTGGGGGTCCCCGGCAGCGGTCCCTGTGGTCCTGCGACTCATTTACCAGGACACCAGAGGGGCTCAGCCCCGAGGGAGACCGAGGTGGGTGGGGGGCCCCACGGCCCAGCGCGAGGTCCGTCAGCTCTGCCCCGGGGCTCACGTGTGTCCCGGGTGCTACTGGCCAACCGAGGTCCCACTCGCGGGCTCCAGATCCCCACGGGAGGAAGGAACGCTTCTCTTTTTGATTTAGAAAAATCCTTTCTTTTGTATTTTGACGGGAAAATAACCCTTTGGTCATGTGACACCCCCCACTGGGGCCTGGTCCCACGTGACGCACCTGTTCCAGCCAGGAGGGTGCGGGCCCGGGGACCGCGTCAGCCCCCGGCCCGTCCCGCAAGCTCCCCAGGACTGTGCTTCCTGAGAGTGAGACTCTGAGGCAGGGGCTCGCGAGGTGGGAGCGCACGCGGGCAGGCCCCGTCCACGAGGCTGCAGGAGCCCCTCGGGAGTGTCCCTGGGGCCGCCTCCCCGCCCTTCATCTCTCCTCCGTCAGCTCGGCCACCGCTGGAAGGGCTTAGCCCCAGATCCTGCGGCCCCCGGGCTGCAGAGGTGCGTAGGTGGGGACACACAGCGCCTGCCACGAGCAGCTCACTTGGGGCACAAATGGGGGTCAGTCATGGCGCGCCTCCCAGCAGAGGCCCCGGGACCCCTCCAGGCTCCTTGCCCAGGTGCCCTGGCCCCGGGGAGTCTCACTTCCAACCGCGAAGGAGGAAGAGGCAGAGAGAAGGGAAAGGCAGGGGCCGGCCAGAGGGGTCTCGCTCCTGCCCACTCCCCGTCCCTGAGACCCAGGCCCCACTGGACCTCGGGGGAGGCTGGGCTTGGGGAACAGGCCCACGAGCCCTGCTGGGGCTCACAGCGTGGGGGTCTCGGGAGGACGAGAACGCGCCAGAAGGGCAGGGGGCCCTGCACCGGACTCCGGGCAGGGGGGCTGGGTGATGGGCCCCGCATGGGGCTGCCCGTCCTGCACACGGAGCCCCAGGGATGAGTCCGCGGGAAGGGCTGCGGCCTCCTCTGGGCCCCGGCTAAAGGCACGCAGGGCCCAGCGATGCTCTGCTCCCGGGAAGGCGGGCGGCTCCCTCCTCGCCATCTGCCGGGCAACAGTGCCATCTGGTGGCCATCTCTGCACACTCCGCCCGCCCCTTCCAACAGACACGACGCCCTCCAGCCTCGCACCCCACCCGGCAGAAGGTGACTTTCCCTTTAGCTACGTGGCTGAATTCAGGATCTTACTGAGCTCACCAGGAAACAGTTACAAGCTCCTAAAAGCACTCCTGGAAAAGCATCCAGGGTGCCTATCATCACATCGGCCTCCCCCAGAGTGTCTAGTGTGGATGAACTTGACCTTGGCCCATCTGTCCAGGGTGGCGGGGGGTGAATGGGGGTGACCACAAAGATCTGCTCCGTGTCTTCCAAACACTCCCCACTTCTGAAAGCACGGGGGCAGTGACGGCAAGGGGGTCTGGCAGGCACCAGGCCCCTGTGACGCCATCGCCGCCGCCGCAGGGTGTGAACGTCCTGGCGCCCCGATGGCAGCCCTCCAGGGCTCAGGAGGAGACGGAGGCAACCTCAGGAGGACCTCCTCTTCCCTGCGTGACGGCTCACTCGCTGTGTCCCCGCAGCCCGGCCTCGCTCAAACACCGGTCCCGCTGTTGCCCCGAAGGTGCTTTCCGAGGAGCTTAGCAGTTAAACCAGGAGACTTGGAGGAAAGCAGGTGCCCTCCAAGGGGTGGGCCTCACGCACTCAGTCGAAGGCCTGACGGCCAAGCCTGAGGTTTCCCAGGAAAGGTTTCAACCTCCAGGTGGAGGGAGCCAGCCTGCGTTCCTGCCCACCAAGCTCAGATGCGCCCCCTCCCCCAGCCGCATGAACCAGCTCCTTAGAATAAACGTCACGGAGGGAGAAGACCCACGGGACGCACACCCACCGCCGGCTGCTGCTCAGGGCACCGGGAGGTGTGCGCCCGCGTCCCGGTAAACAGTGGCGCGCCCGCAGCTGACCAGAGCTGGGCGTGGCCGGGGCCCCGGGTGCGCGTAGGGGGCAAGGCTGTCGGGGTCCACCTCGTGTCCCTGGTCTGGCGGAGCTGGGGGGCCCCCGGGAACGCTCCGTAATCCAGGGGCTCATCCAGACCTTCCACCTCCAGTTACTGAGCAGCACTGAACGGCCCCCGACCGCACGCGGGCACACCCAGGGCCCGGCGACCACAGCTCTTTCACCGCTGGGGGGCTTTTCTGGACGATGGGCTTCTGCTGGAAAAACCAGAAAGAGGGCAGCTCTGTCTGGGCTGGGGTCACCCGCGTGGCCCTGAGTGAACCAGACTCCAACCTGCATCCTCAGAAAACGGGTGGCATGTGAGCAGACGGCATCTCGAAGCCGGGGGTCTTATCAGAGAAGCGCTTCACCCGGTTACGCGTCCTGCCTGTCGCCACCCAAGGTTCTCCCCATCGTTTCAATGCAAAGACTGACTTGAGTTCCTGTACCTGTTGTGGAATCCTGCCCCAAGGCCACAGGGGCGAGGCCAGAACCAAGGTCACCTCCGGGGCTGACTGAGCCCACCTCTGACTGTTGCCAGAAGACAGCAGGCTTCCTGATCGCAGTTAGGCAGAATGTCCATCCTCGCAGTCACCGCATAGCGCCCTAACCGATCACCTAACGCCAACCTTCCAGCGGGAACTTCCTTCGCCTCGAGGCCGTAAAAGTCGGCTGCCAACCCACGGTGGCTCTCCCTGGCCGTCAGGAGGTCGGCCCGCTGCCCTCGCAGAGCTCACGTCGACTCTGCTCTCTGCTCTCGATAGCTCACTCCTTTCGGAAACGCTCTCTGTCCGGACATTCTTTCCCAGCCCGCACTTGGACTGTCAACGACACCCATCCCTCCTGGCAGGCCTCACGGGCGATGCCTCTTCTCCCCTCTGTGACGTCACAACCCCCCACGGTCCCCGGGAGCCTGACGGCAGAGTGACCTCAGCCCCAGGTCCGGGGACCCTCGAGGCCAGCCCTGCCTCGAGCAGCCAAGGAGAGCGGCGCCTCCGCCCCTTCCCCGCTGGGTCCGCTGGTGCCGGGAGGTGGGCCAGGGCGCTAAAGGTAACCTGTGTGATGCGGTTTCCCCCGTGGGGGCAGGGAGGCAGCTCAGGGCTGGCCCCACACATTTCTGGGGACCGTGAACACAGTGCTGACGGGTTCGGTCACACCTGTAAACCATGGGCAGCGTCTGGTAGGCAGGACGCATCCCCCCGCCCAGGCCCTCTGGCTGCAGCTCTTAACACAAACGCCTGCTGTTTCCCCCCAAAGGGGCTTTCTTCCAGGTGGTTCCTGGTCCATGAGGAGCCGCCACCTGGGACGTCCCGGCCCCCAGAGAGCGCAGCGGGACCTAGAGCGGCTGGTCCCCGCAGAGGCGGAGCTGGGGGGCTGCGCGGGGCGGCCAGCCGGCCCACAGCGCCACCGCTGAGGCAGGACCGGGGCCTGCTCGCCACCGGAGCTCTGAGTTATCGGATAAAGCGTGAGTGGGCCCTCTTTCTCCATGTTTCTGCCTTAAACGGTGCTGACACACTCAGCTGATGTGTGTTTCTGTCATTTTAAAGGTAGCCAGAATCCCAAGAATTCAAAAGTTAGAATTCCCCCGATGTCATCCGCTCCTGGCAGGACTCGGCTTCCCACCACGGACGCGAAGGCCTCTGAGGCCGAGGCCCGCCGCCCAGCCAGGCGCGCCCGCCGCCCCCGCGCTCCCAGGCTGAGCTTCGCTGCAGGCTGCAGACAGCGCCCCTCCGCACAGCCGCCTTATCTCACAGCAGCAGCTGGGGGAGAGATTAGCTCTTAAGATGAGCTTGGATTTGAAATATTTTCGCCAAAGACAGAAATGTTTGAAGATACCAAGTTCCCAACGTCAGTTTATCGAAAGGTATTTGGGCCTTTGCAGGCCAGCGCTGATGGCCGCTGAAATCTGCCTGCTGGGAACATTCCGCGGGGCTTTACAGCTTCGCCGCAGACCCTGGCCGCTCGGGGGGCCGCTGGGGGCGGGGGCCCCGAAGGGGACGGGCTGGCTGCCTTTCGGAATCCCTGCTCTGGTCTCACGGTGGGAAACGGGTGGGAAGAAACGCATTAAGGGAAACAGTTTGAAACCCATTCCCTGCCTTAAAGAAAATCACATGAAATGGTGATTCTTTTGTACGAGGGAGATGTTACCATGGACATACTCACTGAATTTTCATTCTTCAGACACACACACCACACACCCTCTCCACCGTTTCAGGCTTCCAGTAGCCAATAATGAAATACTGCTTCAAAATCAACAGTCTTCGTGAGTAAGGACAAGCACCCCCTGTCTTGTACTATGGCTTGAGTCCACTTTCCTGGTGTCAAATCAACTAGGTTTTACCATTTTCATGTCAGCCCTAAGGGGGCTTCCCTGGAGGCTCAGACAGTGAGGGATCCTCCTGCAACCCAGGAGACCCAGGTTCGATCCCTGGGTCACAAAGATTCCAACTGAGCAACTAACATCAGCTCTCAGTTCAGTTCAGCCACTCAGTCATATCCGACTCTTTGCGACCCCATGGACCGCAGCACGCCAGGCCTCCTTGTCCATCACCAACTCCTGGAGTCCACTCAAACTCTGAGGGTTTACAAAACATCATTTTGATGTGATGTGTAGATTTGTAATATTTAAAACTGCCCATGGGTTCTGTGAAATGCAAACTTTTGAGGGGACTGGAAGCAGAGAAGGACAGAAATAACACAAGCTGAGGCCGCCCTCCTCACTCCTCGGCCTCTGGGGTCCAGCACGGTGGCTCAAGAGTTAAACAGCAGAGGCATGCTGTTTGTTCCCAAATAGCCCGTTAATCCCCTGAATAAAGTTCCCATCCCACGGCCCCGGGTTACTTGCTGTAGATAAGTTTGCTTTCAGCCTAGGAACCTTGCAAACAAGCAGAGATAAGAGAGGCAAAGTAAAAATAACTGCTAACAACTTGAGGCTTTGCAGGAGCCTTGAGATCCAGCCTACGTGAGCAAGCAGCGGGACAAGCAAATGTTCTCTCCCTAGAAGGCCAGGTGGCTCCAGGAAGTCTGCAATCCGCCTGCACCCTTTCATCTCCAATCCCCTGCCCGCCCTCTCCCCTACCCCAAGGAATGTGGTTCTTTGGGACATTAGTCCACCATCTTCTGGGCCTGCCGGCTTCTGAATAAGGCACTGCTCCTGCCCCGAGACCTCGCCTCTGGACCCCCTGGCCTGCTGCGCAGCCGGCCGTACAGTCTAGGCCTGGGCAACAGGTGGACCCCGGGAGAAGGAGGGAGCACTCAGCCCCACGAGAAAAAGCTCCCTTCCGGCCTTGCTGCCGGCTCAGTGGTGAAGAAGCCTCCTGCCAATGCGGGGGACACGGGCTCGAGCCCTGATCTGGGAGGACCCCCCACGAAGGGGAGCCGATGAGCTCGTCTGCCTCAACTATCGAGCCGGCCCAGGAGCCGCGACCGCTGAGCTCACGCGCCCCAGCTGCCGACGTCCGCAGGCCCCGGAGCCCGCGCCACGCAGCGAGAGGAGCCGCCGCAGCGAGAAGCCTGAGCTGCCCAGCCGGAACTGGCCCTGCTCAGCCCAGCCAGACGGGAGCCCTCAGAGCAGCAGAGGCCTGGCACTGCCCAAACGAAGCGGACATCTTTGAACAAGCACGCTTCTCAAGGCAGAAAGAGAAAGGCAAACTGCATATCAACACGTACACATGGAATCTATAAAGATGGTGCTAACGAAGCTGTTTCAGGGCAGGAATAGAGACTCGGACACAGGACAGCCTGTGGACACAGAAGGGCAGGAGGGGTGGGAGGGATTTCGCAGGTGGCACTGAGACGCATGAGTACCATGTGTGAGACAGACAGCTGACAGGAAGTTGCTTTAACACAGGGCTGGCAACCTGGTGCCAAGCCTGGGGCAACCTAGAGAGGGAGGACGGGGAGGGAGGCGGGAGGGAGGCTCGAGGAGGGGACACATGTATGCCTGTGGCTGATCCATGTTGATGTGTGGCAGAAACCAACACATTGGAAAGCAATTATCCTCCGATTAAAAGTAAATAAATTTTTTAAAGTAAATTTTTAAAAACACTTCTAATACATGAGTTCACAGCAAATGTTGCCACGGTGATCAGCATCCCTCGTCCCCGAGTGCGGCAAGCAGCCAACTCCTCAGGACCCTTACTCTTCTCAACACCCTGTGAGCGTCTCTTCTCAACATCTAGTGAGCAGCAAAAACAGGAAGATGCATTTTGCCTCCATTTCCCCCCATTTCTGACACCTTTCCTTTGTCGCACAGCTTTTGGATTCGCTATTAATAGTTTTTCACTGTTTTCTCCTTGCATTTCAGTCTGTGTGGCTTGCGGGCCCTGTCTTGAGTTCAGATTCTTTCCTCAGCTGTATAGAGACTCCTGATGACCCTCTTAACCAGTCCATTCTGAAGGAGATCAACCCTGGGATTTCTTTGGAAGGAATGATGCTAAAGCTGAAACTCCAGTACTTTGGCCACCTCATGCGAAGAGTTGACTCACTGGAAAAGACTCTGATGCTGGCAGGGATTGGGGGCAGGAGGAGAAGGGGACGACCGAGGATGAGATGGCTGGATGGCATCACGGACTCGATGGACGTGAGTCTGAGTGAACTCCGGGAGGTGGTGATGGACAGGGAGGCCTGGCGTGCTGCGATTCATGGGGTCGCAAAGAGTCGGACACGGTTGAGCGACTGATCTGATCTGACCTGATGACCCTCTTAGGAGGCATTTTTAGTTCTGTTACTGTGTTTTCTTTCCTTTTCTCCTTTGCCTTTCACTTCTCTTCTTTTCTCAGCTGTTTAAAGGCCTTCTCTGACAACCATTTTGCCTTTTTACATCTCTTCTTGGGGATGGTCACTGCCTTCTGTACGACATAATGAACCTCCGTCCATAGTTCATCAGGCACTCTGTCTATCAGATCTAATCCTTTGAATCTGTTTCTCACTTCCACTGTATAATCATAAGGGATTTGATTTAGGTCATACCTGAATGGTCTAGCGGTTTTCCCCACTTTCTTCAATTTACGTCTGAATTTGGCAATAAGGAGTTCATGACCTGAGCCACAGTCAGCTCCAGTCCTGTTTCTGCTGACTGTATAGAGCTTCTCCATCTTCGGTTGCAAAGAATATAATCAATCTGATTTCAGTGTTGACCATCTGGTGATGCCCACGTGTAGAGTCTTCTCTTGTGTTGTTGGAAGAGGGGGTTTGCTATGACCAGTGCATTCTCTTGGCAAATTCTGTTAGTCTTTGCCCTGCTTCATTTTGTACTCCAAGGCCAAACTCACCTGTTACTCCAGGTGACTCTTTCCTACTTTTGCATTCCAGTCCCCTGTAATGAACAGGACAGCTTTTGGGGTGTTAGTTCTAGAAGGTCTTGTAGGTCTTATAGAATGGTTCAACTTCAGCTTCTTTGGAATTAGTGGTTGGGGCATAGACTTGGATTACTGTCTTACTGAATGGTTTGCCTTGGAAACACACAGATCATTCTGTTGTTTTTGAGACTGCATGAAGTACTGCATTTTGGACTCTTTTTTTGACTATGAGGACTACTCCATTTCTTCTAAGGGATTCTTGCCCACAGTACTAGATATAATGGTCATCTGAGTGAAATTCACCCATTGCGGTCCATTTTTGTCCACCAATTCCTAAAATCTCAGTGTTCACTCTTGCCATCTCCTGTTTGATCACTTCCAATTTGCCTTGATTCATGGACGTAACATTCCAGGTTCCTATGCAATGTTGCTTTTTACAGCATCAGACTTTTCTTCCATCTCCAGTCACATCCTCAGCAGGGGGCTGTCTTCACTTTGGCTCAGCATCTCCATTTCTTCTGGAGCTATTTCCCCACTGATCTCCGGTAGCATAGTGGGCACCTGCTGACCTTTGGAGTCCATCTTTCACTGTCACGTCTTTTTGCCTTTTCATACTGCTCATGGGGTTCTAAGATACACTCATCTCAAAGCAGAGTTCCAAAGAACATCAAGGAAAGACAAGAAAGCCTTCCTATGTGATCAGTGCAAAGAAATAGAGGAAAACAACAGAATGGGAAGGACTCGAGATCTCTTCAAGAAAATTAGAGATGCCAAGGGAACATTTCATGCAAAGATGGGCTTGATAAAGGACAGAAATGGTCTGGACCTAACAGAAGTGGAAGATATTAGGGAGAGATGGCAAGAATACACAGACAAACTGTACAGAAAAGATCTTAATGACCCAGATAACCACGATGGTGTGATCACTCACGTAGAGCCAGACATCCTGGAAGGTGAAAGCAAGCGGGCCTTAGGAAACATCACTATGAACAAACCTAGCGGAGGTGATGGAATTCCAGCTGAGCTACTTCAAATCCTAGAAGATGATGCTGTGAAAGTGCTGCACTCGATATGCCAGCAAAGTTGGAAAACTCAACAGTGGCCACAGGACTGGAAGAGGTCAGTTTTCATTCCAGTCCCAGAGAAAGGCAATGCCAAAGAATGTTCAAATTACCACACAATTACACTCATTTCACACACTAGCAAAGCAATGCTCAAAATCCTTCAGGCTAGGTTTGTGACCAAGAACTTCCGATGTTCAAGCTGGATTTAGAAAAGGCAGAGGAACCAGAGATCAAATTGCCAACATCCATTGGATTATAGAAAAAGCAGGAAAATCCCAGAAAAATACCTACTTCTGTTTCATTGGCTATGCTAAAACCTTTGACTGTGGACACAACAAACTATGGAAAATTCTGAAAGAGATGGGAATACCAGACCACCTGACCTACCTTCAGAGAAATCTGTATGCAGGTCAGGAAACAACAGTTAGAACTGGACGTGGAACGACAGACTGGTTCCAAATAGGGAAAGGAGTACGTCAAGGCTGTATATTGTTGCCCTGCTTATTTAACTTATATGCAGAGTACATCATGAGAAACATTGGGATGGAAGAAGCACAAGCTAGAATCAAGATTGCCGGGAGAAATATCAATAACCTCAGATATGCAGATGACACCACCCTTATGGCAGAAAGTGAAGAGGAGCTAAAAAGCCTCTTGATGAAAGTGAAAGAGGAGAGTGAAAAATCAGACTTAAAACAACATTCAGAAAACGAAGATCATGGCATCCGGTCCCATCACTTCATGGCAAATAGATGGGGAAACTATGGAAACAGTGAGAGACTTTATTTTCTTGGGCTCCAAAATCACTGCAGATGGTGACTGCAGCCATGATATTGAAAGACACTTGCTCCTTGGAAGAAAAGCTATGACCAACCTTGACAGCATATTAAAAAGCAGAGACATTAGTTTGCCAACAAATGTCCATCTAGTCAAAGCTATAGTTTTTCCAGTGGTCATGCATGGATGTGAGAGTTGGACCATATAAAAGGCCAAGTGCTGAAGAATTGACGCATCTGAACTGTGGTGTTGGAGAAGACTCTCAAGAGTCCATTGGACTGGGAGATCAAACCAATCAATCCTAAAGGAAATCAGTCCTGAATATCGATTGGAAGGACTGATGCTGAAGCTGAAGCTCCAATATTTTGGCCACCTGATGTGAAAAACCAACTCATTAGAAAAGCCCCTCATGTTGGGAAAGATTGAAGGCAGGAGGAGAAGGGGGCGGCAGAGGATGCGATGCTTGGATGGCATCACTGAGTCTATGGACACGAGTTTGACCAAGCTCTGGGAGATGGTGAAGGGCAGGGAAGACTGGCGTGCTGCAGTCCATGGGGTTGCAGATCCGACACGCCCGAACGACCAAACAGCTACTGTGCTTCCTTTCTAGCATTTAAAATTTTTCATTTATTTTTTAAATTTAATTTTAATTGGAGGATAGTTGCTTTGAAAGTGAAGAAAGTGTCAGTCATTCTGTCCTGTCCAAGACCCCATGGGCTGTAGCCCTCCAGGCTTCTCTGTCCCTGAAATTCTTCAGGCAAGAATACTGGAGTGGGTAGCCATTCCCTTCTCCAGGGGATCTCTGAACCAGCCATAGAACTATGGTCTCCTGCATTGCGGGTGGATTCTTTACCATCTGAGCCACCAGGAAAGCCCAGTGCAATTTATTTTTAATTGGAGGATAATCGCCTTACAATACTGTATTTGTTTCCGTCAGACATCAAAGCAAATCAGCTCGACGCAGACATACACCCCCTGTGCCTTGAGCCTCCCCCCCGCCCTCTGGGTCATCACAGAGCGCCAGGCTGAGCTCCCGGGGTCACACCGCAGCTCCCGACCAGCTGCACATGTCACACGCGGTCCTGCAAACGTGTCGACCCGGCTCCCTCAGTTCATCCCACCCTCCTTTCCCCCGAGAGTCCAAAGTCCACTCTCCACATCTGTGTCTCCACTCCTGCCCTGCAAAATGGGCTCATCAGCACCATTTTATTCTCTCTTTTAATCCTGATCTTCCTGCTGAAATTACCAGTGTGGTTGAAAGCCCCCCACATGCCTCCTCCCATAGAAAGCCTTCAGCCCTAACCACCATCCGGCCACATCGTGAGAGCTGAGGGGCTCCTTTCCTGGGACGATCCTAAGTGCAGATGGGCTTGCGCGGAGGCTGAGCCACTCAGCGTTTAGGTATGTGCCGCATATGTGACCATTCATCTCCTTCTTGTCACCAAGTGTCCCACTGGACAGACATGAGTTGCTTATCTGCTCTGCAGTTTATGGACATTTGAAATGTTTCCAGTTCTGGGTTCTTTGGGATAAAGTGCCTTTGAACGTTTTTGCATCTGTCTTTTCGGTTAACATCACCATTTACGTCTGTTGGGGTGTATAATAATCAGGGGGGATTTGCTGGGAATCTGGTTTTGAAAGTAACGGAGCCAAGTTTTGCCCCTGCAACAGTGTGTGAAAGTCCCAGCTGACCTCACAGCCCGGCCACCGCTATGAGGCCTGTTCAAATCTTTTGCACATTTTCCCATTGGATTATATGTCCTTTTTAAATTATTCACAGCGTGTTAATAGCTTAATTATACTTAAATTATTCATAGCATCCTGATCATGGCTCTTTGTCAAATAAATGCCTTTCCAACATCTACTCCGGCCTTCTGGTTGCCTTTCATTTTCTTAACAGTTTCTTCTTAATGACGTGTTTCTTAAATCTTAGATATACTGAACCATCATGTTTCACCCTTTAAGACAACACAGGTCATGGTGAAGTTGTCTTCCTCGGTTTCCTCTCTGTGCTCGGAACACTGGAGTGGGCTGCCATCTCCTTCTCCAGGGGGTCTTCCCCACCCAGGGATCGAGCCCAGGCCTCCTGCGCCTCCTGCAAACCTTACTGCTGAGGCGCCAGGGAAGGCCCGCGGTTTCCTCTGACAGTGTTATCATGTTTTAACCTTGCGCCTTCAGAGATGCCTCTGAAACTGACTTTTGTGTATGGTGTGGGGTAAGGGGTAAGCTCCTTTTTTTTTTCAATATGGATAGTCTACTTATCACAAACCATTCATCCGAAAATCAAAATATGACCCTTTCCAAGCTGCACTGAAGCGTCACGTTGATTATAAATGAGGCTGTTGTATAAGATGAGGGGACCCTTCACAAGTATGCTGTGCAATGCAGTTGCCATGAGTCACATCTGCCTCTTTAAAATTAACTATGTGCTACGCGTTAAGTTGGAGAAGGACATGGCAACCCACTCCAGCGTTCTTGCCTGGAGAATCCCAGAGACAGGGGAGCCTGGTGGGCTGCCGTCTATGGGGTCGCACAGAGTTGGACACGACTGAAGCGACTTGGCAGCACGCGTTAAGTCGCTTCAGTCGTGTCCGACTCTCTTCGACTCCATGGACTGTAGCCAGATTGGAAGGACTGATGCTGAAGCTGAAGCTCCAATATTTTGGCCACCTGATGTGAAAAACCAACTCATTAGAAAAGCCCCTCATGTTGGGAAAGATTGAAGGCAGGAGGAGAAGGGGGCGGCAGAGGATGCGATGCTTGGATGGCATCACTGAGTCTATGGACACGAGTTTGACCAAGCTCTGGGAGATGGTGAAGGGCAGGGAAGACTGGCGTGCTGCAGTCCATGGGGTTGCAGATCCGACACGCCCGAACGACCAAACAGCTACTGTGCTTCCTTTCTAGCATTTAAAATTTTTCATTTATTTTTTAAATTTAATTTTAATTGGAGGATAGTTGCTTTGAAAGTGAAGAAAGTGTCAGTCATTCTGTCCTGTCCAAGACCCCATGGGCTGTAGCCCTCCAGGCTTCTCTGTCCCTGAAATTCTTCAGGCAAGAATACTGGAGTGGGTAGCCATTCCCTTCTCCAGGGGATCTCTGAACCAGCGATAGAACTATGGTCTCCTGCATTGCGGGTGGATTCTTTACCATCTGAGCCACCAGGAAAGCCCAGTGCAATTTATTTTTAATTGGAGGATAATCGCCTTACAATACTGTATTTGTTTCCGTCAGACATCAAAGCAAATCAGCTCGACGCAGACATACACCCCCTGTGCCTTGAGCCTCCCCCCCGCCCTCTGGGTCATCACAGAGCGCCAGGCTGAGCTCCCGGGGTCACACCGCAGCTCCCGACCAGCTGCACATGTCACACGCGGTCCTGCAAACGTGTCGACCCGGCTCCCTCAGTTCATCCCACCCTCCTTTCCCCCGAGAGTCCAAAGTCCACTCTCCACATCTGTGTCTCCACTCCTGCCCTGCAAAATGGGCTCATCAGCACCATTTTATTCTCTCTTTTAATCCTGATCTTCCTGCTGAAATTACCAGTGTGGTTGAAAGCCCCCCACATGCCTCCTCCCATAGAAAGCCTTCAGCCCTAACCACCATCCGGCCACATCGTGAGAGCTGAGGGGCTCCTTTCCTGGGACGATCCTAAGTGCAGATGGGCTTGCGCGGAGGCTGAGCCACTCAGCGTTTAGGTATGTGCCGCATATGTGACCATTCATCTCCTTCTTGTCACCAAGTGTCCCACTGGACAGACATGAGTTGCTTATCTGCTCTGCAGTTTATGGACATTTGAAATGTTTCCAGTTCTGGGTTCTTTGGGATAAAGTGCCTTTGAACGTTTTTGCATCTGTCTTTTCGGTTAACATCACCATTTACGTCTGTTGGGGTGTATAATAATCAGGGGGGATTTGCTGGGAATCTGGTTTTGGAAGTAACGGAGCCAAGTTTTGCCCCTGCAACAGTGTGTGAAAGTCCCAGCTGACCTCACAGCCCGGCCACCGCTATGAGGCCTGTTCAAATCTTTTGCACATTTTCCCACTGGATTATATGTCCTTTTTAAATTATTCACAGCATGTTAATAGCTTAATTATACTTAAATTATTCATAGCATCCTGATCATGGCTCTTTGTCAAATAAATGCCTTTCCAACATCTACTCCGGCCTTCTGGTTGCCTTTCATTTTCTTAACAGTTTCTTCTTAATGACGTGTTTCTTAAATCTTAGATATACTGAACCATCATGTTTCACCCTTTAAGACAACACAGGTCATGGTGAAGTTGTCTTCCTCGGTTTCCTCTCTGTGCTCGGAACACTGGAGTGGGCTGCCATCTCCTTCTCCAGGGGGTCTTCCCCACCCAGGGATCGAGCCCAGGCCTCCTGCGCCTCCTGCAAACCTTACTGCTGAGGCGCCAGGGAAGGCCCGCGGTTTCCTCTGACAGTGTTATCATGTTTTAACCTTGCGCCTTCAGAGATGCCTCTGAAACTGACTTTTGTGTATGGTGTGGGGTAAGGGGTAAGCTCCTTTTTTTTTTCAATATGGATAGTCTACTTATCACAAACCATTCATCCGAAAATCAAAATATGACCCTTTCCAAGCTGCACTGAAGCGTCACGTTGATTATAAATGAGGCTGTTGTATAAGATGAGGGGACCCTTCACAAGTATGCTGTGCAATGCAGTTGCCATGAGTCACATCTGCCTCTTTAAAATTAACTATGTGCTACGCGTTAAGTTGGAGAAGGACATGGCAACCCACTCCAGCGTTCTTGCCTGGAGAATCCCAGAGACAGGGGAGCCTGGTGGGCTGCCGTCTATGGGGTCGCACAGAGTTGGACACGACTGAAGCGACTTGGCAGCACGCGTTAAGTCGCTTCAGTCGTGTCCGACTCTCTTCGACTCCATGGACTGTAGCCTCCAGGCTCCCCTGTCTGCGGGACTCTCCAGACAGGAGCGCTGGAGCGGGCGCCACTCCTTTCTCCAGGGATCCTTCCGACCCAGGGGCCGAGCCCACATCTCATGTCTCCTGCATTGGCAGGTGAGTTCTTTACCACTAGCACCACCTGGGAAGCAAAATTAACTAAATAAAATTTAACATTCAGTTCTTCACTCTCCTGGGTTACTTTTCAACGGCTCAGTAGCCAAAGAGTGGGTTAGGGTCCAGCCAACAGGACGGCGCGGATGTGCAGCAAGGCTGAGGGGACCTCCCTGCGCTCCACTCCTTTCTCTGAAACGCTCTGCCTTCCCGCTGACTCTCGAGTCAGGGAAGTGAACCCTCCAACTTTGTTCCTCACGACCTCCTTAGCTCCTCAGGGGTCCCTGGAATCTCCATATACATTTTAGAAGCAGCTTATCACTGCAAACAAAGTGTGCCTTCTGGGGTCTTGATATGGAGGACACTGATTCTATATATGTCTTAGAAGAATCGTCATCTTTGTAATATTGGCTTTGCAAATCCATACACATAATATCTGGCTTTATCAACTTCCCTCAAAAATATGTCACAATTCTCATTCATTCTTTCTTTCATTTCACACCTAGATCATAATTTTCTTAAATTCCCTGTTAATGATACATTTTAATGTTAATGAGATGGTTAGATGGCATCACCAACTCGGAGAACATGAACTTGCACAAACCAGGAGACAGTGGAGTCTGGCGTGCTGCCGTCCAAGGGATCGCAGAGTCAGACAGGACTTGGCGACCAAACAACAAAATGATACATTTTACCTTTCATTTCTAGGTTATTTTCACTGTAGCTTGCTCAGTTCAGTTCAGTCGCTCAGTCGTGTCCGACTCTTTGCAACCCCATGGACTACAACACGCCAGGCCTCCCTGTCCTTCACCAACTCCCGGAGTTCACTCAAACTCGTGTCCATCAAGTCGGTGATGCCATCCAGCCATCTCATCCTCTGTCATCCCCTTCTCCTCCCACCTTCAATCTTTCCCAGAAGGGTGGTGTCATCTGCATATCTGAGGTTATTGATATTTCTCCTGGCAATCTTGATTCCAGCTTGTGCTTCATCCAGTCACAAAACATGATTGCTTTTTATATTGATCTTGTATTCATCTATCTTGCTATATTAACTTAATGGTTATAATAGATTTCTTCGACCTCATACCTTTAAGCATATCTTATTCATGAACTTCCCTGATGATCCAGTGGCTAAGAATCCGCCTGCCAATGCAGGGGACGCAGGTTCAATCCCTGGTCCAGGAAGGTCCCGCGTGCCAAGGGCCACCAAGCCAGGACCCCATGACTCCTGAAGACCACACGCTTGCTCCAAAGCAAGAAAGCTGCTGTAAGTTTTATAGATTTAAAAAGTCAGACAGGAATGCTTACTTCTAGTCACAGTTTGCTGAAAGTTCTGTTAGGCTGTGGTTCTCAACTGGGGGTAGTTCTGTCCCCCAAGACACTTGGCAGAACGTGGGAGACATTGGTAGTTGGGGTGCAGAGATGTGGCTTAAGTTGCTATGCTGCTGGGCGCCCATGGGTGGAAGACCGGAAGCCTCTAACATCGCCCTGTCCCCGCCACAAAGAGTGCTCTGCCCCAGATGCCAGTTCACATTCCCACGCATTCCCAGGGAATCTGCATCTCGCGCTTTCCAGATCGAGGGGACAGAAAATCCTGCTTTCACAAGGCAGAGACAGACACGACCTATGAGACAGCTGTTTACATTCCTTCTTGCTTCCCAGGACTAACTGATGTCTCTCGGTCCAAGAAGGAGTCTTGGGAAGGGGCAGCTGTGAATCTCTTTGATTCCAGAAGCCCCCCTGAGCCCTGAGGGGGCTCGCGAGCAGAGGCCGGGGCTCCGAGGGGCAGAAGGAGCCGCAGGTCCAGCAGAACTCACCGGCTTGGACCGGACACCCCCACCCCCAGCTCAGCCCTACCCCATCCCCAGGCTCTGACCGCAGAGACACAGGCCTCTGTGGCAGAAGCTGGGCTCATCCAGAACGGCCTCCCTCCAGCCGGGGGACGACGCTGGCAGAGAGCAGATTCCAGACATGGATGTGCTTGTTCACAGAAACACATGACCGCGCGTGCACACGTGTTTACACCATGTGAAGGAATTACCCCCTTTCTGCCTCACTGTTGCATATCAGGTACCAGCAGCTGTGATCAATGCCTTTCCAAGAACGTGGAGGTAGTTGATGGGCTTTTCCCCTTCTACCCAGGAAGCGTAGTGTTTTCATAAATGTATCAGTATTAAACACACTCGTATTCTTGATACTAGGCGCTCAGTCATGTCTGACTCTTTGTGGTCCCATGGACTGTAGCCCACCAGGCTCCTCTGTCCATGGGATTCTTCAGGCAATAATACTGGAGTGCATAGCTGTTCCCTTCTCCAGGGGATCTTCCCGACCCAGGGATCAAACCCAGGTCTCCTGCATTGCAGGCAGGTTCTTCCCCATCCGAGGCTCCATTCCCGACAGGCACCATTATTTCCAGCATGTACCCTTGTGTTAACGGCATTGGGTTTGGTTTGGCCACTTGCACTCAGCAAACTGGCCCCATTTCTGTCACAAGAAGAGGCAGCAATCCCATTCCAGTCCTGCGGTCGCCAAATCCTCAAGTCTAAGTGACCATGGACCCAGAATGAGGTCTCGACACCCAGAGACACTGGGGCGTCCTAAGAAGGGGTAGCCCTCAGGGTCTGAGAGGTCAGGGTGTTCCCAAGGGTCTCTGATAACATTTTGATCACGTTCTCCCTAGCTATTTCCCCGACAACCCTGAATATTCATTGCAAAGACTGAAGCTGGAGACCAGGGATCAAACCCAGGTCTCCTGCATTGCAGGCAGGTTCTTCCCCATCCGAGGCTCCATTCCCGACAGGCACCATTATTTCCAGCATGTACCCTTGTGTTAACGGCATTGGGTTTGGTTTGGCCACTTGCACTCAGCAAACTGGCCCCATTTCTGTCACAAGAAGAGGCAGCAATCCCATTCCAGTCCTGCGGTCGCCAAATCCTCAAGTCTAAGTGACCATGGACCCAGAATGAGGTCTCGACACCCAGAGACACTGGGGCGTCCTAAGAAGGGGTAGCCCTCAGGGTCTGAGAGGTCAGGGTGTTCCCAAGGGTCTCTGATAACATTTTGATCACGTTCTCCCTAGCTATTTCCCCGACAACCCTGAATATTCATTGCAAAGACTGAAGCTGGAGCTCCAATACTCTGGCCACCTGATGCAAAGAACTGACTCATTGGAAAAGACCCTGATGCTGGGAAAGATTGAGGGCAGGAGGAGAAGGGGATGACAGAGGATGAGATGGCCGGCTGGCATCACCAATGCGATGGACATGAGTTGCGTAGGCTCCGGGAGTTGGTAAGGGACGGGGAGGCCTGGTGTGTTGCAGTCCGTGGGGTCACAAAAGTTGGACACGACTGAGAGACTGAACTGAACTGAGGATCCTTTGCATAGGCCTCACGGATGAAAAAGATAAAACTGTAAGATAAGCTTTAAAAGGAAGCCATGGAGGCCTGTGGACAAATGATGACCCCTGGCGATCATTACAGACGAAATCACTGAAGGAAGAGCCCCGAGCAGGACGCAGATGGCGAGAAACGGAACTGCTTTAACTACAAGGGAAGACTGGAGAGACCCACAGCACAGCTGCTTCGTTTCCAGCCACCACCAGAGAGAGGTGAACACACGTAGGGCAGTGCCCACCCAGCCTCAGGACAAGCGGGAAAGGCTCAGTAAGCGGGGCTGAAATGTACTTTTTAAAATATGTGAAATTCTCCAGGACCTAGAAGAAATTCTGCTAGTTTACCTCCAAAGAAGATAACAAGTTTCCCATGGGAAAATGGATACAGAACGCTGAAAACTAAGACATATGGTTGATTACATTGTAGAATTCCAAAGGCTTTAAAAAATGTGGCGAAAATAGCAATTCCCTAGTCCCCATTCCATGGGGTGGGGTGGGTGTGGCGAACTGGCTGACTCCAGACCTGTCTCTCAGAAACATCCGAGAGCCAGACAAACAGCAGAGATGGCTTCAGGAAACTGGGGAAAACGAGTCTGACCAAAAAGCAACAGAGGAGGACACAGCGTCACCGCAGCAACAGAAGACAGGCACGCGGGCCCCGCAGGACGGGGGCCGGAGCCGCGCGCCCCCGGCGCCTCGACAGAGCGTGGGGGACCCGCCCCTCGGGACTGGCTCCCGTCGAAGAGCGATGGGAGAGGCCCTGAGGGGAACCCAGAATGTGGGGATTAATCCCGAGTGACCACAAATGAAGACCAGAGCAGGACCAGCACCGGATGCCTGGAGTGAAACTCGCGACCTGTGGAGGCTCCCCTCATCCCCACGCTGATGCCTCTTGCATCTTCCAAGGGGACGGGGGGATCACTATCAAAGCTGGCATCACAAATGTCCTTCGGAAACTGTCTCATCTCTACTTGGTCCAGGATTTGCCATCCGGCCACCCTTTGAGAAGGGGCAGGATCCCTCCTGCTTTCCCTCCTTCTCCAGAGAAAGCCCCACACGGACAACGTCAGGACACCACATGTGCGCCTGTCCTGAAACTGTGGCTGTGAGGCTTCCATTTAAACTGAGAAACACGTAGTCCTACAGCCGCTCTCGTTTCATTTCTCTTGCTGAATACCCTACTTCTGAAAACTGAGCCATGTTTCTTGGTAGAAGCCCAGTTCTTCTTCTTCCGGTACCTAGTTCTTCAGCATGAGCCCACATCCCCACTTCAGCTGTCTTAGCTCCGGACACCAGAGCTGCCCCACCTTCCTCCCAGGAGCCAGGCCCGGCCAGCACCCTCCCATGTGGTCCAGGCTCTGAGTGCCTGCCGAGTGGGGCCAGGGTCCCGTCACATATAAAGGGGCTTGGAGCTACTCCCATCTCCAGGAACCAATGTAAGCATCAGTGAGGCACGTCTGAAGGACACTCAGAGCATCTCCCGACACATAAGCAAGGCCCCGTGTGCCAGCGCCACCATCACTGTCCCTGATTGCAGAGGCTCGGGTCCCAGGTCCCCCCGTCTCTGCCTCCTGTCCTGACCCAGTCCTGCCTCTCAGCACCCAGGTGCCACATCTGGAGGGTGACTCCCCCTTCTGATCTCCAAAACTTTCTGCTTCCACTTCATTTCAGGATTGTTTGCTCGTTTCCTCGCAGAGCCTCCAGGAGTCTGTGGAGCGGGCTGCGTGGCTTGGAGGGAGCAGCAGCTGCCCGTCCGCCGCGGTCCTGCCGCAGCGCAGGTTAGGACAGCGCCCAGAGGTTCAGTAGACGAGCAGCCTGGGGGGCATGCTGGCCGCTGACCCCTGCTCCTGGGCGCGTCTGGTCACTGCAGGAGAACCCCTGTTACGAATGCTCTCCTGAGTGACCCTCCGCAGCCTGTAATCGAGTGCTCAGCGCCGCGGCCCCTGCCCCTGGCTCTCAGTGCATTCTGGTTTCATTAGACAGAGGAGTGAAAACCCACGCGATCCACTACCGAGTCCCCGGGACACCCACAGCAACGGGAAGGGGCAACGCCGCTCTCTCCCTCTTCCCTGCGGCCTCCGCTTGTAGGAAATCCTTAACGTGGAGCCTGCAGGCCATGGATGGACATCAGGTCTGATATGGAGTCTCTGAATTCGACGCAAAGCTGTGTGTTGACGTGCAGATGTGTGGACTTGTCTGAGGAGAGGCCCAGCAGGATTCCAAAGGGACACATACGCACCAGAAGCCCTAAAGCTCGGGTCTCCTGTCTGGTACCCGATTTGGAGCAGGAAAGTGCACTGAGCCTTACCTGGGTCTCAGCATCTCAGGGGGAGAATGAGCTCACGCGCGCCCCCTGGCGACACAGGAGCGTCTCTGCCGCACAGGGAGACCCTCCTCCTGGGGCAGCTCAGACTGCTCATCGCTGGGGGGCATCAGGGAGGGGCGCGGCCCCCGCAGTGCTGACTGCTCGGCGGGAAGGTCTCGGGAGCCCCCGCCTCACCTGCTCAGGCCTGAGACCACCTTGCAGGACTCAGGGACCCTAGAGGAAATCAAAACATCCAAGGGTGGAAGGCTCCCTCGAAAGACCCCCAAGTAAACCCCAGTCCTCTCACACCCTGGGGAGGGCGCCCACCCAGGGGCACTTACTGGGAGTTCCCTGGACACGTTAACACGCTGTCTGCCCCTCGATACAGACCTTTCTCTCTGTAGCTTCAGGGACGCGCTGCCTCCACCTGGGGGGAGCTGCCTGCAGGCCTGGGGGCGGGAACCGCGGAGGCCCTGCAGCGACATCGTGTGGCAGCCTCTCAGGGAGACCCTCCTCCTGGGGCAGCTCTGACTGCTCATCGCTGGGGGGCATCAGGGAGGGGCGCGGCCCCCGCAGTGTTGCCGGCTCGGCGGGAAGGTCTCGGGAGCCCCTGCCTCCCCTGCTCAGGCCTGAGACCACTTTGCAGGGCTCAGTGATTCTGCTGCTGCTGCTGCTGCTAAGTCGCTTCAGTCGTGTCCGCCTCTGTGCCACCCCATAGACGGCAGCCCAGCAGGCTCCCCCATCCCTGGGATTCTCCAGGCAAGAACACTGGAGCGGGTTGCCATGTCATTCTCCAATGCATGAAAGTGAAAAGTGAAAGTGAAGTCGCTAGACGTAATCAAAACATCAAAGGGGATGAAGGCTCCCTCTAACGACTCCCAAGTAAACCTGTTAGGACCCAAACAGGCGCCATAACAGGCGTCAGGGCCCAAGACAGGCCAGAATCGCCCTTGCAGGGGAGCTGAGTCATTGCCCGGAAGAAAAGGGCTAGTTTCAGCCTATCAGGAAGAGCGTGGAAATCCACTGAGAAAGCCCGCGCGCGCGAAAATTCAGCCAATTAGTAGATACCATAAAACCCTTGCAACCAATCCACCCTTACCAACTCCCTGTCTTTGTCTCAACTCTGTAAATACTNTTGCCAGGAAGAAAAGGGCTAGTTTCAGCCTATCAGGAAGAGCGTGGAAATCCACTGAGAAAGCCCGCGCGCGCGAAAATTCAGCCAATTAGTAGATACCATAAAACCCTTGCAACCAATCCACCCTTACCAACTCCCTGTCTTTGTCTCAACTCTGTAAATACTGGTGTAATTCAGGGCTCGGGGCTCTCGTCAAGACTCCACTGCGCTGGATGAGATGGGAGCCCTAGCTCGAGCTAGCAATAAAACCCCTTTTTGCTTTTGCATTGCTGTGGATGTCTTATTCTCTCAGTTTTGGGGACTCGGACTTCGGGCACAACAAACCCAAGTCCTCTCACACCCTGGGGAGGGCGCCCACCCAGGGGCACTTACTGGGAGTTCCCTGGACACGTTAACACACTGTCTGCCCCTGGATACAGACCTTTCTCTCTGTAGCTTCAGGGCGTCGCCCTGCCTCCACCTGGGGGGAGCTGCCTGCAGGCCTGGGGGCGGGAACCTGGGAGGCCCTGCAGCGACGTCATGTGGCGGCAGGAGGAACAGCACAGCGTCGGTACCCGCGGCTCTGGAGCATTCACACCCATGGGACCCCCGGGCCCTCCTTTCTTCAGAAGCATCTGTGAGGAATCCCGGCTCCTCCTATCCTGAATTTTACCTCTCAACCCTGCCACCCAGGTGATGCGCTGAGGAGAGAGGTCTCCTGGACAGGAGCTCCCAGTAGGCAAGGAATCTGTGTCCCAGACCTTCCAAACCGAAAAAGCTGCAAAGATGAAGCCACACAGGACCAACCCAGGCCACAGGCTGCACATCAGCTCTCCAGAGCAAGCTCGCAGTGAGTCAGCACCCACTCCCTGCACCCGCACTTCTGGTCATTTAAACAGAATCACATGCCGGACAGGTCATCGTCACTGAGAAGGTCCTCAGCAATCAGTCCCTCACCCGTGTCCAACCCATTGTGACCCCATGGACTGCAGCACGTCAGGCCTCCCTGTCCATCACCAACTTCTGGAGTTCACTCAGACTCACGTCCATCGAGTCAGAGACACCATCCAGCCATCTCATCCTCTCTCGTCCCCTTCTCCTCCTGCCCCCAATCCCTCCCAGCATCAGAGTCTTTTCCATTGAGTCAACTCTTCGCATGAGGTGGCCAAAGTACTGGAGTTTCAGCTTCAGCATCATTCCCTCCAAAGAAATCCCAGGGCTGATCTCCTTCAGAATGGACTGGTTGGAACTCCTTGAAGTCCAAGGGACTCTCAAGAGTCTTCTCTAACACCACAGTTCAAAAGCATCAATTCTTCAGCGCTCAGCCTTCTTCACAGTCCAACTTTCACATCCATACATGACCACAGGAAAAACCATAGCCTGGACTAGAAAGACCTGTGTTGGCAAAGTAATGTCTCTGCTTTTAAATATGCTGTCTAGGTTGGTCATAACTTTCTTTCCAAGAAGTAAGCGTCTTTTAATTTCATGGGCACAGTCACCATCTGCAGTGATCATTATACATAGAATCAATAAATAGAAATGGGTGGACAGTTCATAAATGGCTAGAAATTAGTCTGATATAACAACAACAACAACAAAAAAAAAAACAAAGAAAGATTTGAGAGGTTCACCATGCAGGGGAAAATGGAACCATATTAGAAAAGCAGAGAGGTCAGCAGAGGTCGGGGCAGAGAATACCCAGCCTCAGGACAGGCAGTAAAGATCCCCAGAAGGAACAGAAATGCAGTCTATCAGATGCAAGAAGCCCTCCATGATGGAGGAAATCTGCACGTTTAGCTGAAAAGAGGATAAAATGTTCCAGGAAAGCAGATGCAAAATCCTCAGGACTAAGATGAACTGAAGACATAAGACGATTACAAGCAGAATTCCACAGGTTTTAAGAAATGTTGTGAAAACACCAGTCCCCCAGTCCCGGGGCCATGGGTGGGGAGGCCGTGGCTATCTGGTCAATGTGAGCCCTGTCTCTCGGAAACATCCTAAACCCAGCGATGCAGGAGCAGTATCTGCAAACACCTGGTGGGAACAAAGTCACCCCTGAAACAGCACCTGTGGACACAGCATCACTCAAGTCCTGGAAGACAGGCAAGCAGGCCCCCCAGGACAGGAGGCCAGAGCTGCGGACCCCTGGCTCCCGACAAAGCCTGGCGGGACCCGTCCCTCGGGACTGGCTCACATCAAAGAATGAGATGGGAGAGGCCCTGATGGGAACCCGTAGCGTGGGGATTAATCCTGAGTGATTACAAACGATGACCAGAGCAGGACCAGCAACGGATGTGAACTGAGGAGGCTCCCCTCATCCCCACGCTGACGCTTCTTGCCTCTTCCAAGGGGACCGGGGGATTACTATCAAAGCTGTGTCATAAGATGTTTTTGAAAACTGTTTTTCCCTGACTTAGTTTGTGTTATTCCCACCCTGCCACCCTGTTAAGAAGGGGCTGGACTCCACTGATCTCCCCAATTTCCCACAAGAAAGAAGATCTGGCAAACACAGTGTATCTTTTGATGTTTTTATTTGAAATGGACATATATGCTGTGCTACAGACTTTATTCCTTCCTTTTACTTGCTGAATATTATATTTTTGAAAATTCAGTCACCTTTCTATGTATGAACCCCGTCCATCTTGTCTCTGGTACCTAGTTTGGAGGCATAAGCCTCCACCCTACTTACTGATGGTCTGAGCTCCGGACACCAGAGCTGCCCCACCTTCCTCCCAGGAGCCAGGCCCTGCCGGCATCCTCCTATGTGGTCCAGGCTCTGAGTGCCTGCCTAGTGGGGCCAGGGTCCTGTCACACGCAAAGGGGCTTAGAGCTACTCTTATCCCCAGGATCTGATGTGAGCATCAGTGAGGCACGTCTGAAGGACACTCGGAGCCTCTCCCAACACATGAGCAAGGCCCCGTGTACCAGCGCCACCATCACTGTGCCTGATTGCAGAGGCTCGGGTCCCAGGTCCCCCCGTCTCTGCCTCCTGTCCTGACCCGGCCCTGCCTCTCAGGGCCCAGGCGCCACACCTGGAGGGTGAATCCCCCTCGTCCTGATCCCCGAACCTTGCTGCTTCCACCTCATTTCAGAATTGCTTGCTCCTTTCCTCGCAGAGCCTCCAGGAGTCTGTGCAGCGGGCCGCGTGGCTTGGAGGGAGCAGCAGCTGCCCGTCCGCCGCGGTCCTGCCGCAGCGCAGGTTAGGACAGCGCCCAGAGGTTCAGTAGACGAGCAGCCTGGGGGGCATGCTGGCCGCTGACCCCTGCTCCTGGGCGCGTCTGGTCACTGCAGAACCCCTGTTACGAATGCTCTCCTGAGTTACCCTCTGCAGCCTGTAATCCAGTGCTCAGCACCGCGGCCCCTGCCCCTGGCTCTCAGTGCATTCTGGTTTCATTAGACAGAGGAGTGAAAACCCACGCGATCCACTACCGAGTGCCCGGGACGCTCACAGCAACGCGAAGGGGCAACGCCGCTCTCTCCCTCTTCCCTGCGGCCTCCGCTCGTAGGAAATCCTTAACGTGGAGCCTGCAGGCCATGGATGGACATGAGGTCTGATATGGAGCCTCTGAATTCGACACAAAGCTGTGTGTTGACGTGCAGATGTGTGGGCTTGTCTGAGGAGAGGCCCAGCAGGATTCCAAAGGGACACGTATGCACCAGAAGCCCTTAAGCTCGGGTCTCCCGTCTGGTCCCCGATTTGGAGCAGGAAAGTGCACTGAGCCTTACCTGGGTCTCAGCATCTCAGGGGGAGAATGAGCTCACGCGCGCCCCCTGGCGACACAGGAGCGTCTCTGCCGCACAGGGAGACCCTCCTCCTGGGGCAGCTGAGACTGCTCATCGCTGGGGGGCATCAGGGAGGGGCGCGGCCCCCGCAGTGCTGACTGCTCGGCGGGAAGGTCTCGGGAGCCCCCGCCTCCCCTGCTCAGGCCTGAGACCACCTTGCAGGACTCAGGGACCCTAGAGGAAATCAAAACATCCAAGGGTGGAAGGCTCCCTCGAAAGACCCCCAAGTAAACCCCAGTCCTCTCACACCCTGGGGAGGGCGCCCACCCAGGGGCACTTACTGGGAGTTCCCTGGACACGTTAACACGCTGTCTGCCCCTCGATACAGACCTTTCTCTCTGTAGCTTCAGGGACGCGCTGCCTCCACCTGGGGGGAGCTGCCTGCAGGCCTGGGGGCGGGAACCGCGGAGGCCCTGCAGCGACATCGTGTGGCGGCAGGAGGAACTTCACGGCGTCGGTCCCCGCGGCTCAGGAGCATTCACACCCACGCCCAGCCTGCCGCTGCTGCTGAGTCGCTTCAGTCGTGTCCGACTCTGTGCGACCCCACAGACGGCAGCCCACCAGGCTCCCCGTCCCTGGGAGTCTCCAGGCAGGAACACTGGAGTGGGCTGCCATTGCCTTCTCCAATGCATGAAAGTGAAAAGTGAAAGTGAAGTCGCTCAGTCGTGTCTGACTCAGCGACCCCATGGACTGCAGCCTGCCAGGCTCCTCCGTCCATGGATTCTCCAGGCAAGAGTACCAACCTAGACAGCATATTAAAAAGCAGAGACATTATTTTGGCAACAATGGTCTGGCTAGTCAAAGCTATGGTTTTTCCTGTGGTCATGTATGGATGTGAGAGTTGGACTGTGAAGAAGGCTGAGTGCTGAAGAATTGATGCTTTTGAACTGTGGTTCTGGAGAAGACCCTTGAGAGTCCCTTGGACTGCAAGGAGATCCAACCACTCCATCTTAAAGGTAATCAGTCCTGAATATTCAGTTCTCCAGCATAAGCCCCCACCCCACCTCCAGGTTGCCTTAGCTGCGGACACCGGGGGAACCCCCACCTTCCTCCCCAGGAGCCAGGCCCAGCCAGCATCCTCCTGTGTGGTCCAGGCTCTGAGTGCCTGCCGAGTGGGCCAGGGTTCCATCACACGCAAAGGGGCTTAGAGCTACTCCCATCTCCAGAATCCAGTGTGAGCACCAGTGAGGCACGTCTGAAGGACACTCAGAGCATCTCCCGACACATAAGCAAGGCCCCGTGTACCACCCGCCACCATCACTGTGCCTGATTTCAGAGGCTCGGGCCGTGTCCCCCTGTCTTTGTCCAATGCCTGACCCAGCCTTGCCTCTCAGGGCCCAGACCCCACACCTGGAGGCTGACTCTCCCTCTCTGGCGATCCCTGAACCCTCCTGCTGCCACATCACTGCAGAATCGTTCATTCAGTTCCTCACAGCCCTCTGGGAGATGGTAGGATCGGCTGTGTGATTAGTGTGGAGACAATGGCATCCATTGGTCCATCACTGCCTTGTGTCAATGCATGTTCAGACAACGTCCAGTAGTTTAGTGGGGGACCAACAGTACTTTGCCAACAAAGGTCCGTCTAGTCAAGGCTATAGTTTTTCCAGTGGTCATGTATGGATGAGAGAGTTGGACTGTGAAGAAGGCTGAGTGCTGAAGAATTGATGCTTTTGAACTGTGGTGTTGGAGAAGACTCCTGAGAGTCCCTTAGACTGCAAGGAGATCCAACCAGATCCTTTAGAAGATCCAATCTTCTAAAGGAGATTAGCCCTGGGATTTCTGTGGAAGGAATGATGCTGAAGCTGAAACTCCAGTACTTTGGCCACTTCATGTGAAGAGTTGACTCATTGCAAAAGACTCTGATGCTGGGAGGGATTGGGGGCAGGAGGAGAAGGGGATGACAGAGGATGAGATGGCTGGATGGCATCACTGACTCGATGGACGTGAGTCTGAGTGAACTGCGTGAGTTGGTGATGGATAGGGAGGCCTGGCGAGCTGCGATTCATGGGGTCGCGGAGAGTCGGACCCGACTGAGTGACTGAACTGAGCTGAACTGCACCTCGTGGGACCGTCCTGGTCACTGATGCTTGTCCTTCTGCAGGCTCTGTTCACTGCAAGTGAATCACTGTCGTGGTTGTTCTCACTTGCATTACTCTCGACAAGTCTGTAATTTACCTTCCTCATGTAAATCAGTATTCTACCATCTTAAAAAAAAAAATGGGTTACCGTGTACCTTTGCTTTCAGTGTATTTTGGGTCCAGGTGACAGAGAACTGAAAACCTATGTGATCTGCCCCCCAAGCCCCTGGGACGCCCACCGGAAAGCGAGGGGGACGTGCTGCTCCGCCCGTTCCCCGGCCTCTCGGCTAGTAGCGCATCCTCAGCGGGGAGACTGAGGACCACGGTGCGCTGACAGGCAGTCTATGCAGAGCTGTGTGTTGACGTGCAGATGCGCAAATCTGTCTACTGGGAGAAGCACTAGAACTTCAGAGAGGAGTATACGCACAGAGAGTACTCAGAGAGGGGTATACACACAGAGAGTACTCAGAGAGGGGTATACACACAGAGAGTACTCAGAGAGGGGTATACACATGGAAAGTACTCAGAGAGGGGTATACACACAGAGAGTATTCAGAGAGGGCTATACATACAGAGAGTACTCAGAGAGAAGTATACGCACAAGAAGTACTCAGAGAGGGGTATACACATAAGAAGTACTCAGAGAGGGCTATATACATGGAAAGTACTCAGAGAGGGGTATATGCAAGGATAGTACTCAGGGGTATACACACAAGAAGTACTCAGAGAGGGGTATATGCACGAGAAGTACTCAGAGAAGGGTATATACGTCAGAAGTGCTCAGAGAGGGGTATATGCAAGCAAAGTACTCAGAATGGGTCTACAGGTGAGGTCCCTGACACGGAGCAGGGAAAGGATTTTAAAACACATGTGTTTCACCCTCTAAACGTTAAAGTTGCGTAGCATGCTGTGTGTAACACTGTAGGAGCATTTGTGCATTTCAGAAATACCCGCCTTCCTGGAGCAGCTCAGACGCTGCCGTCGCTGGGGGGGCATCAGGGAGGGGCGAGGCCCCCGCTGCGCTGACGGCTCGGCGGGAAGGTTTCCGGAGCCCCCGCCTCACCTGCTCAGGCCTGAGGCCACTTTGCAGGACTCGGTGACCCTAAAGACATCAGAGGGAAGGAAAACTGCTGGTCACTCCGTTGTGTCCACCTCTGTGCAACCCCACGGACTGTAGCCCGCCAGGCTGCTCCGTCCATGGGACTCTCCAGGCAAGAATATTGGAGTGGGCAGCCATTTCCTTCTCCAGAGGCTCTTCCCCACCCAGGGATGGAAGCCGGGTCTCCCGCATAGCAGGCAGATTCTTTACCATCTGAGCCACCAGAAAAATCCCTAAAAAGCTTGAAGGCTCATGCTAAAGACCCCCAAGGAAACCCAAGTCCTCTCATACCCTGGGGAGGGCACCCACCCAGAGGCGTTACTAGGAGTTCTCTGGATACCTTAACAAGCTGTCTGCACCTGGATACAAGGTTTCTCTCTGTAACTCCGCTGCCTCCTCCTGGGGTGAGCTGCCTGCAGGATTAGGGGCTGGCTCCTGGGAGGTCCTGCAGCGACATCGTGTGGCGGCAGGAGGAACAGAATGGCATCGGTCCCCTCTGAGCTCAGAAGCATCCACACCCATGGGACACCTGCTGCTGCTGATAAGTCACTTCAGTCGTGTCCGACTCTGTGTGACCGCATAGACGGCAGCCCACCAGGCTCCCCCGTCCCTGGGATTCTCCAGGCAAGAGCACTGGAGTGGGGTGCCATTTCCTTCTCCAATGCATGAAAGTGAAAAGTGAAAGTGAAGTTGCTCAGTCGTGTCCGACTCTGTGCGACCCCATGGAATGCAGCCTGCCAGGCTCCTCCGTCCATGGGATTTTCCAGGCAAGAGCACTGGAGTGGGTGCCATTATTCTTAACAATACTTTGTCTATGTGAAACCCAGTCTCCACCGGCCTCCTGGATCTTACCTGCCTCCCCTGCCTCCAATCCTAGACACAGAGTGACTGAGTGGCTTTTTTTTTTAAGACTCAGCTATATGATGCTTTCTACAGAGAGTCATTTGAACTTCAAGGACATACACAGGCTAAAAATGAAGGGAAGGAAAAAAGATATTCCATAAAAATGAATTGGGAAAGATACACTTACCTCAGAAAAAATAGATTTGTTAGTGAAAACCTGTAACTAGAGACAAAATGTCATTATATAACAGCAAAAGAGTGAATTCACCAAGAGCATTACAACCGTAAACATAGATGCACCCAGCATTGGAGCAATTACATCTATTACACAAGCATTAACAGGCCTTAAATCAGAACCGGACGCAGATGCAGTAACGGCAGGAACTCCAGTGCCCTGCATTCAGCAATGGATAGACTGTCCAGACAGAAAATAAAGAAGGAAATTTGGGGCTTGAATTACACATTATATCAGATGTAATGCTCCATCCAATAGAATCACATGGAACATTCTCCACTCTTCATTCTCATATATTAGGTCACCAAAAGAGTCTCAGTATATTTAAGACTGAAATAATATCAAGTATCCTTTCTGATCACAGTGGCATGAAGCTAGAAATCATTAACAGGAAAGCAGAAAAGTTCACGGAAACACGGAAATAAATAAGACACTCCTTAACAACCAATGTGGCAAAGAAAAGGATTCAAAGGGAAATAAATATCTTGAAACAAACAAAAATGGAAATGCAGCATACCAAAACTCATGGGAGGCAGCGAGAGCAGTTCCAAGCGAGGCAGTCACACCGCTTGAACAGCCGTGTCCGCCCCGCCCCCCAGCCCCGGGGTCCTGCACTGAAAGCCCAGCGTCCACGGCAATGGTGTTTGGACGTGGGGTCTTTGGAAGGCGCTCAGGTCGTGGAAGTGGGCCCCTGCGAAGGGGATTAGTGTTCTTATAAAAGAGACCGCACAGAGCTCCCTCGCCCCTGCCGCCACGCGGGGACACAGCGGCAGGATGCCGCCGACGACCCGGGAAGCGGGCACCCGGTCCGGCAGCAGCGCCGCGGAGCTACCCGCCTCCAGGGCTGCGAGAGACACGCTGCGCCCTGTAAGCCACCCTGCTTGGGCATTTTGTCCGAGCAGCCCACGGGGCCTGAGACAGAGCTTACAGCAATCGACACTCACATAAGGATAGAGGAAAGGCCCCAGAAGGCGGGCTTTGCACCTCAAGGAGCTGGAAGAAGGAGAACGAACGAGGTTCCAGGTCAGCAATGGGAAGAAAAAAGCACAGGTCAGAGCAGAAATCAGCGAAACTGAGGCTACGAAGCAATAGAAATCATCCAGGAGACCAAGAGCTGGGGTTTTGAAAAGAAGCAAAACCGAGGAACCTTTAGATTAACTGGAAAAACGAGGGAGAGAGAGAGAGGAAACGACCACAGCATTGTCAACCGGCTGTCCTCCAACGCAAAATTAAAAACCAATTAAAGAACAAAAAGACAGCAAGTTATAATAAAGCAATGTGTATTTCAAAAAAAAAGAGAGAAGATTCAAATAAAATCAGGAAAGAGGGGACATTATAACAGACCACGGAAATGCACAGATCATACACGTGTATTATGAACAGTTATACTCCAATGTCAACTGAAAAAAAAAGAAAGAAAAATGCACCAGCTGAGAGTTGTGAGTTAAGTTTTACTTAAGTTATGTCAACAGCTCCAAGGAACTGCTCTGCAAAGGTGAGGCGAGAGCTCAGTGTATGTGATTTTGCTGAAGGAGGAGAACGTGCAACCAAGCCTTGGTTGGCGGAAGGTTGCCGCTGGTGGTGGGAATCAGGTGTCTCAGTTAATGATTTTAGTGCTTTTCTGGGCGGGAGAAGACGCAGGACACCCAGCTCCTCAGCCCTTCTCCTGATAAATCTCTCTCCGAGAGCCTGTTCTGCCAGTTTTCTCCCGGGCGCGGAGCGCCTCACTCCTGACCTCCCTTCAGAGGCTGTTGAAGGCCAGTGACTGCGCGGCTCGTGACCTCATTCTTACAGAGCCAGAGGGCGAGGGACGATTTTTAGTTGGCACCAACAAGTTGGGAAACGCCCATGTGTACTTTTTCAATACCACCAGACAATCTTTTTAGTTCTCTGTGGTAACTGACCAGGTATCCCACAAATGTAGCTCAATTCTGTTCTGACACCGTCTACCTGGAGTTAGTGTCTGACCCCAAGGGTTATTGCTCAGTCCTTCAATGGCCCACTTTCAACTTCAGACACCGACATCAAGGCCAGGGTGTCACCGGCGCTTCTAAGCGATGGGACACAGAGCAGAGGTTCAGCAGCCTCTCCCTGGGGTTGACTGAAGTGCGAGAGCAGCTCACAGGGTTACTGGATGACTGATCTAGCGTGAAAGGACGGGATTCAGAAACGGCCGGCGGGAGAGGTGCAGGGCAAGGCGTGCACAGGGCACAGCGCTTCCATGCCCTCTGCAGCTGCCCGCTCTCCCCGAGCCCCTGCATGCTCGTCGGCCTGGACGCTCACTAGCCCTGGCCGTTGCAGCTCTGCAGCCTCCAGCTCTGCCCGAGCCTCCACGTGCTCGTCAGCCCGAACGCTCACTAGCCCGGACCGTTGAAGAGCTTTTGCAGAGCTTAGTCCGCAGCTCCCTCTTCCCAGCGTCAGTGGGTCAGCCTGAGAGTTCTCTCTGAATCAGCCTGAGCGTTCTCTCTGATCACTAGTCTTGCTGATGGCCAGCCCCATCCTGAGACGCTCCAGGGGTCCCGCCTGAGTCACCTGGTTAGCAACCACTCGGGTGCTCAAACGGGACTTCTAATGAATGACAGACGCTCCCAGCACTAAGGAGACCCCAAGGGTGCCAGGGGCTCTGTGCTGGGAACCAGGGACGAAGACAATATGTATATTCTTATTAGACACAGTTACCCAGAAGAAATAGAGTCCTGGACACACGTGACCAAGACTGCATCATGAGGAAACACAAAATCTGAGCAGACTGAATCAAACCCTCCCAACAAAGGGTCAGCACAGATGGCGTTCGGAGAGGCAAAGAGAAAATAAACTAGCGGGGCCACGTCAATTAAGCAGTTTCTGCACAGCAAGGGAAACTGTCCACAGGGTAAAAAGACAGCCTGGGGAATTGGAGGAAATGCTTGCAAGTCATTTATCTGATACGGGGTTAGTCTAAACATATAAGGAGCTTACACAACTCAATAGCAAAATACAAACAACTGAATTAAAAATGGGCAGAGAACATGAGCAGATGTTTTTACAAGAAGACATAGAAAAGGCCAATAGGTACATAGCAAAAAGTGCTCAGCATCACTAAGCGTCAGTGAGATGCCAGTCAAAACCACAGTGAGGCCCCACTTTGCACCTCTCAGAATGGCCATCTTCAAGATAAGAGAGAAGGAACTTGGTGAGGATGTGGAGGAAAGGGGGCCCTCGTGTGCTGGTGGTGGGAATGTAACTTGGTGCAGCCCTTATGGAGACCAGCAGGGAGGTTTCTCAAAAACTAGAACTACTATACAATCCAGCATGCCGTACCTGGAATTGTTTCCCAAAAAATGAACCTACTGTATCAGAGAGCTGTCTGCACCCCCGTGGCCATGCAGCATCAAGCACGACAGCTAAGACACGGGAGCAGCCAGGGGTCCATCCACAGGTGAGAGCCTGCGGCTCCACCTCAGGAGCCCCAAGGTGGCCTATGCGCACGCTGGCCTCAGGAGCCCCGGTCTACGCGCACGCTGGCCTCAGGAGCCCCGAGAGGGTCTATGCGCACGCTGGCCTCAGGAGCCCCGGTCTACGCGCACGCTGGCCTCAGGAGCCCCGGTCTACGCGCACGCTGGGGCAGGACGCTGCTGCTTGCTCGCCAGGCCGTGTCCGGCTCTTTGTGACCCCACGGGCTGTAGCCCGCCAGGCTCCTCCGTCCATGGGATTTCCCAGGCAAGAATACTGGAGTCGGTTGCCATTTCCTTCTCCAGGGGATCTTCCCGACCCAGGGATCAAACTCGAATCTCCTGCAGTGGCAGCGGAGTCTTTACCAGTGAACCACCAGAGAAGCCCAGTGGGACAGCATAGAGCCTTACAAAACAGGGAATCCTGCCACGTGCGGCCGCGTGGACGGGCCTGGAGGACGTTGTGCTAAGTGAAATAAGCTACGTGAAAAGACAAACGCTGTAGATCCCACTTACATGACTCTCGACCACCTGAACTCACGGTAACAGAGAGTAGAACGGTGGTCTCCAGGGACTGGGCTTCCCTGGCGGCTCCAATGGGAAAGAATCTGCCTGCGATGCAGGAGACCCAAGTTCGATCCCTGTGCTGGGAAGATCTCCTGGAGGAGGGAATGGCGACCCACTCCAGTATTCTTGCCTGGAGAATCCTGGGGACAGAGGAGCCTGGCGGGCTACAGTCCATGAGGTTGCAAACAGTCCTACACGACTGAGTGACTACCACACACACACCTCCAGGGACTGGGGAGGTGGCGGAAACAGGGGCCCGTTGGTTAAAGGGCACAAGCATTCAGCTACGAGAAGGGAAGTTCTGGCGTCTGACGTACAGCATGGTGACTATAGTTAGTTAATAATGTATTAAATGCTTGAACTTAGTTAAGACAGTAAATTATCAAGTGTTCTCATCACAAGAGAAGGGTGACTACGTGAGGTGACAGGTGTGTAAATTAGCTGGATTGTTGGAATCATTTCACAACGCATGATCTTTCTAATGCATGTACACACACAGCGTTCAACAGAAGCAATTTTTATGTATTTATCAATCATATCTTTTTTTCATTTACAGAAAAAATATGTATGCAAAACACAAACTCTATCAGCCGGTCTTTGGAGGAGGCTGAGGACTGATCCATCACTTTAAACATGAGAAAGGGAAAGTCGGTTTATCCAATTTTTTATACACAAACTCTATCTCATGGCAATCATAAAATGAAAGGAAGAATATGGGGAGAAATCATAGGATCAGAAACTCAGCATCCTGTGTCACTCATGAAACAATGAATCTGGGCAAAGACAATGAATCATTATGTATGGAGTTTACTGAAGGCAACCAAATCAGCACTCGGCGAAAAATGGACACCCTAAAACGCACACTAGGGTAAAAAGGACGGGCTGAGGACTGCCACGGCGAAAACCCACCCAAGTACCGACAGAGACGGAATTAGGGCAGTTGCCAGGCCCTGCCCGCCCCGGGGAGCCGGGCAGCAGGTGGGCGACGGTGGCGCTGGCGGGTCCCCTGGAAGCTCCGCGTGGCCCCGGAGGTGCCCGAGCGGGACTGCCGCGCTGCCGCGTCGCTCCTCCTTCTTCCGGGTGCCCGGGGGCGCTCCCGCCGAGCCCCACGGCGAGGGGCCGGGCGGAGCCGGCGTGACGGCACCGGCAAGAGGGCACCGGCGGGGCCGGCCGGTTTGGCGGCGCAAGCGCTGCGTCCCGAGGGACAGACGCGCGGATGTGTGGGCAGCTCAGGGTCCCGGGGCGGGCGCGGGAAAGAGACTGGCAGGACAGGCAGGCCGGCCGCCCCCGCGCCTGGCGAAGCCCCCGCCACAAGAGGGCACCGGCGGGGCCGGCCGGTTTGGCGGCGCAAGCGCTGCGTCCCGAGGGACAGACGCGCGGATGTGTGGGCAGCTCAGGGTCCCGGGGCGGGCGCGGGAAAGAGACTGGCAGGACAGGCAGGCCGGCCGCCCCCGCGCCTGGCGAAGCCCCCGCAGCTCCGCGGGGAGCGCAGCCAGCTCCGCGCTGCCCTGGGCAGTGGCTGCGGCTGCGACCCGCAAAGCATTTGGAGAAAAACGTGACGTTTAAAGAACTGCTCGCTTTACAGTCAGAGGGGAAGTTTGAAGTGTGCGCTTAAGAACGAGTCACAACCTCAAAGTTGAGAGTTATGCTTTATTTTCTAGGTGGAAATTTTTAGGACTTAAGCCTGGGAGGCAGCATCTCAAGCAATCCTGAGAAAACTGCTCCTGAGAGGCACGGGGAGGAGTCAGCTTATGTAGAAGTTTGCAACAAGGGGCCGGTCATCTGAAGATCAGAAGTATTGTTGTGAATTAAACCAGATCTCTCAAGCTAAGGGATTCAGGGCTTTTCTAGGTATGGGAAGATGCGAGAGTCTGGGCTCCCGGAAGTCGTCCCTTTCGCCTGCATCTCAGCCATCTGGGGCCCGCGTCCTGAGCTGCTCAGAGCTCACGGAAGGCGGGGCCGCAGCCTGGTTGGTTACCAGACGGCAAGGATTGGGCACTTTCCTGGGTGCCCTCAGGGCTCAGAAATTCACATTTGGGGGCTGGAGCTTTTGATGACTGTGACATCCTTGTTTACTGAAATGGCAGGAATACTCCATTTCTCAGAAGAAAGTCCATAAAGCTGGGAAGACACAGAATTCTCAAGCCCAGATGGTCAGTTAGAAGGTGGTGAGAGGCCAAGGACGCCGAGATTCCAACTAAAACGTACCCACTCCAAGCGCAAACCTCTCCAAGGCCTCGCAGGGGCCACATCTGCAGGCAGGGAATCTGCAACACGCCCCCCTCCCCCCCATGAGAGCACGGCCGTCACGGGGGTCTTGGTTAGTGGCGTGGATGTTCACAGAGTGACTGGAAGGGGAGCTGGTGTGCAGAGAGCGCCGTGCGGGGCGGCGGCGGCGGCAAAGGCAGTGAAGGAAGCGAGGTCGCTCAGTCACGTCCGACTCTGCGATCCCGTGGACTGCAGCCCACCCGGCACCTCCCACCATGAATTTTCCAGGCAACAGTACTGGAGTGTGTTGCCATCTCCTTCTTCAGGGGATCTTCCCGACCCAGGGATCGAACCCGGGCCTCCCGCATGGCAAGCAGACGTTTTTGCCGTCTGAGCCACCAGGGAAGCCAGCCAGATCCCTAATGTGTTTCAACAGCAGAACCGAGAGGAGCTGGTGGGACAGAAGGAACCCATGCCGCCTGTGGAGTCCTGGCACCATCCCCACCGCCCCCCCATTTCAGAGCGGCTCCCCAACGCCTGACCCTCCTTCAAGAACTGAGACGCATGCCCAGGAGCCCCCGCGGCCCCCACCCCTCTGCCCAGCCTGTGTGGCCCAGGTTCGCTTCCTCGGGTCTGGTTACCCCGGGGGTAGGGAAGGGCCTTCAAGTCCTGAAAGCATCCACCGCCCACCCAGTCATTTCCAGAATGATTCTGCCCCCGTCGCCCCCCTGCTGCGATGCAGTTTATCCCCCATGCCTGTCGTGTCTTTGCAGCCCCAGATGCTGGGGTAGTCAGGTGAGTGTGAGGGAAATGAACCCCTGCCGACACTCACTCACACAAATCGAGTTTGCCATCCATCACAGAACTAAACGTAAAAACAAAAATGGACGCTCCTAGAAGGAAAGCTAGCAGATTTTTCAGAGGGCTCAGAAAAAGGCATACTAACCATCAAAGATAAAAATGTTCAATTAGATCATGAAAGTTAAAAAAAAAATCCTGTCAAAGGATGCTATCAAGATATCAAGACAGGGACTTCCCAGGTGGTCGAGTGCTTAAGACTTCGCCTTCCAGTGCAGGGGGTGTGGGTTTGATCCCTGGCCAGGGACCTAAGACTCTGCTTTCTTCACAGTCAAAGAGGCAAAACAAAAAACAGCAGCAATATTACGATGAATTCAACAGAGACTTTAAAAATGGTCTGCATCAAGGTAATCTGCAAATAGAAAAAAGATATCAAGACAATAATGAGGCAAAGCAAATAATAGGAGAAATATAATATATATATATATATATACACACAGTTTATTTAGATATAATTTGTGAGAATTCCAATAAATCAATCATGGAAAAAAAAGAAAAATAAAAACCCACAAAAAAAATGGACCCCAAAACAGAACGAACATTTTTTTCCAGGAAAGTATACAAATGGCCAGTAAGCATGTGGGAAGGTGTTCAACAACCTTAGTCACCAGAGAGATGCGAATCGAGGTGAACGTGAGCCATCCCTGCACACCCATGGGAACGCTACAGATTTTTAAGATCTGCAAATATAAGGGGAGACAGGGAGTCGCTGGTACGCTCAGACCCACCAGCAAGGTTGAAAACGGCATGAGTGTCATGGAAACCGTCAGGCTCTGAGGAAGTTAAGCCCTTGCCGCGGGCCCCCACCCACAGTCCACAAGCCCACATCTACACGTGTAACCGAAACAAACAGGACGCGTTCTCAGAAAGACGCGTGCATAGGCACATGTAACTGAATCCCGACGCTGTGCATCTGAAACGAGCAACGCTGTACGTCAGTCACGCGCCAGTAAAACAGAAACATCGCGAGACGCCCACGGGAGTCCTGCTGACCACGGCCCAGCGCTGGACACGAGGCAGGCGTCTGCGAACAAGGGGCTGAGGGCGTCCCCGGGAGCACACTCCCACCTGGGACCCTTCCTGGCGACTAAGCGTTCATGCACGGAAACAACACATTAAGTAAAACTCACGCACGTCTCTGAGACACAGGCTAAGACGCTGAGTCAAAGAAGCCAGGAGATATGCTTACGGTATCGTTTACGTGCCTCCAACTACAGGCAAAACCCGTCAGGAGGGAGGCGGCCGTGGGCCTGGGGCGCGAAGGGCCAGCGCCCTGCACGGTGGAGACCGCCCAGCACGACCAGGGTGGCGGCTGCATCTCAGCCCGCGGAGCGGAACTGGGGGGTCACGGATTCAAAAGCCTTGCATCACATCTCTGGGTGTACCTGTCACCTCAATAGGAAAATTAAAATCAGTTTCCTAGAGAATGAAGTTCCATCGGAGAAGATGCCTAACCAAATGGTGGCCAATCCACCCAACCTGCCTTCACAGCCCTCGACGACAGCCAGCCTGTGTCATGTCAGCTGGCTCCCGGGATTCCTGTAAAAATGGACTGAAGAAAGCTAGAAAGCGCAGGAGGAGCCACGGCCATTTGTGAAGCCAGGTCCCGTGGAGAATAGGGGGTCTAATTCGTGTCTGGGGGGATGGACTGCGCAGAGGGAAGGCAGGGAGGTCAGAAAAGCAAAGGACTTCAAATCCTGCTTCTCAAATTCAACGAAATATTGGGACTGGCAGTGTCGGGAGTTGGGAACTGTAAGTAGACTTTTATTTTTCTGCTCAATACTTTTATTCAGAAATGACACCAATTGATTTTTACAGAAATGACACCAATTGATTTTTAAGAAGAGGAATAGAACCTTCAGAGGCTTGTCAATGAGCAGAAACAGGGAAACCAAGGATGGTGACCCACCGCCCGGGTGATCTGACCGCAGGGCTCCCTGAGCGGGAGCACAGGCTCTGTTTACAAAGAGAAACACCCTGAGGAGGAAACCACGCTTAGAAATAAGGAAGCAGACCTCGGTGTGAGCTACTGGGGGCTCACGGGACTGTAAAGAGTTTAAGAATAATGTGTGCGTTTGAAATAGGTAAACACATAAGAGGAAGTCATGGGTTGAGTATAAACACCCGGCAGGTATATAAAAGCTCCCGGCCCCGGAGGCCCCACGCCGAGCACCTTCTCTCTCTCCACCTACTCCTCTGACCTACTCCACTCTCAACCCTCCAGAACCATGGGCTGCTCTGGCTGTTCCGGAGGCTGCGGCTCCAGCTGCGGGGGCTGCGGCTCCAGCTGCTGTGTGCCCGTCTGCTGCTGCAAGCCCGTGTGCTGCTGTGTGCCAGCCTGCGCCTGCTCCAGCTGTGGCAAAGGGGGCTGTGGCTCCTGTGGGGGCTCCAAGGGGGGCTGTGGCTCCTGTGGGGGGTCTAAGGGGGGCTGTGTGCTGCTGTGTGCCCGTCTGCTGCTGCAAGCCCGTGTGCTGCTGTGTGCCAACCTGCGCCTGCTCCAGCTCTGCCAAAGGGGGCTGTGGCTCCTGTGGGGGGTCTAAGGGGGGCTGTGGCTCATGTGGGGGCTGTGGCTCCAGCTGCTGTGTGCCCGTGTGCTGCTGTGTGCCAGCCTGCGCCTGCTCCAGCTGTGGCAAAGGGGGCTGTGGCTCATGTGGCTGCTCCCAGTCCAGCTGCTGTGTCCCTGTTTGCTGCTCCCAGTCCAGCTGCTGCAGACCCTGCTGCTCCCAGTCCAGCTGCTGCGTCCCCGTGTGCTGCCAGCGCAAGATCTGAGACTCTAGCCACAGTCCCATGTAATTCTTCCAGCTCAGGCATCTCAGGATGTGTCCTGGGCTGCATGTCATAGCCCTGAAGTTGTAATGTCATCAAGTCCTCCAGAATTTCTGTCCTCAGTCTCCAGAGTTGGGCATACAGCAGCCCAGCTGCAGATGAAGGCAGGCGAGGAGGGCATCCAGCTCATATCCATCACCCCCTAACGGAAAGCTGCCCCCGATTCCAACACCACCCGAAGGGGCTCTGGGGTCCTTGCTCCGGGCACCTCATGGTCTTCAGAGCCTGGGCCCCTGGGTCCCGCCGGGCTCCTCTCCAGGACCTCGCCAGCCACCCCCAAGTCCCGAATGCCTCCTACTGTCTTCCTTGGCATATTTTGGTCCACACTGGCCATTGTTCAATTCTCCAATAAACGCTTTTCTCTGCACAAGACACATTCTCACGATGAAATTTTTTCCAGCTCCTACCTTGTGAGTAAATCCCACAAATCTGCTTCCACTTTGATCACAGTCCTCTTCTGGCGTCCGCCTGACCAGTCCACGCTCTCTTGCTCACACACTGACACAGGCCTGCTGTGTGTGGCCCGCTTTGGTATCTGTTACAGAATGAGTGAGACACACTGCTGCCTTGGCGGAAGGAGCTTGGCGAGGTCTCAGCAGAGGGACTCAGCCCATTCGTGGGAGGGGAGGAGTTGGGGGGCACACGGGAGGGGCCCCGGAGAAGGTGCACAGGCTCAGGGGCGCTTGTCCGGGGGCGGGACACACGCTCCGTGGCGTGTGGGCTGCTGGGGAAGCACCCGGCTCTGGAGTCAGTATCAGATACTGTGCGACCTTTGCCAGGTAGCCTGAGCTCCTGCCTCGGTTTTCTCATCTGGAAAATGGGGTCAGCGAGTGTCCACCTCACAGTTGTGGTGAAGCTGGAGAGCCCGGCCCACGCCAAGCACTCGGGACGCCATGGACACACGGCATCTTCACACCATGGCTCACGGAAGGGGTATGATGGGGCGCAGGCGGAGCTGCGGAGGACCCTCCCGGCTCTTACCGAAAGGAGTCTGATCTTTCATTGGAAACTGAAGAGCCGCGGGATGCGGCTGGCTCGAAGTCCGTTTGCTCGGGGTCATCGCGGGCCTAACTCACGCAGGTGGGCGGCAGGACGCACGGGTGAGGAGTCCCCACCCGGGGTGGCGGGCTTGCTGGTGTCTGGGGGTGTGGAGAGCGACGTGGCTCCGGGCGGCTGGGCGGGGGGTGCTGGCCCTGGGCCGCATGGTGCTAAGGGGCGGTGTACTTGTTTTCTATTGCTGGGCCACCAATGACCGCAACTCAGGGGCCGGTCAACCAGGCACACCCTCGCTTACTATCTCACAGTCTCCCCAGGTCTGAAGCCCAGGCAGGGGCCAGCGGGCAGCCCCCTTGGGGTCTCATGAGGCTGCAGTCAAGGGCCGACCGCACGCACCTCTCATCTGAGGCCCCGGGCCCTCCCCTCCCCACGCGGGGTGGGTGAGGAGCGCGCCTCCCAGTTTCTCGGGCACTCTCAGCCAGGGGTCGTTCTCAGCCGCAGGAGAGCCCACAGCTCCGGGACCCGCGCTCCCGCAGACCCTGCACAACGCGTCGTGTTCCTCCCAGGCCAGCAGGACTTCTCTCTGACTGACAGTCTCCACTACCTAGACCCCTGTCTCAGGGCTCCCCGGATCGGGCTTCTGCAGTGGAATCTGAAACGGTAAAGAATCTGCCTGCAATGCTGGAGACGTGGGCTCAGTCCCTGGGTCAGGAAGATCCCCTCAAGAAGGAAATGGCAACCCACTCCAGCATTCTCGCCTGGAGAATCCCATGGACAGAGGAGCCTGGCGGGCCCCAGTCCATGGGGTCGCAAAAAGTCGGACACAGCTAATCAACTCACACACAGATTCAGGCAGGCCCCCACCCAGGCAACCTCCCTTTTGAGGAACCCAACTGATCAGGGACCTTAACTACATCTGCAAACATCCCCTTTGCCATATAACCAAATGTAATCCCATGAGTGACACCTCGTCGTAATCGTGGGCTCCGTACACACTCAGAAGGAGATTCTGTCAGGAGGAGGGTCACTCGGGGCCATTTTGCAGTCCTGTCCATCCCGAGAGGAGAGACAGGTGTGCGGATGAGGACCAGGTCACCTTCACAGTATCCGCAGGACATCCCCAATGGAGACGGCCCGGAGGCAGTCGGGGGCGGCGGCCTGGAGGGTGGGTCTTCACAGATCCAGAGGCCATCAGAGCACGTGATGGCAACAAAGCTGACGACGAAGGGCCTCCCTGGTGTTCGTGAGACTCTGAGCTCCAGAGCAGGGAGCCCAGTCTGCACCCCTGCTTGGGGAACTCGATCCCACACGAACAACGCAGAGTCCACACGCCGCAAGCAAAGACCCTGCCGCGCAGTGGAGACCGCGCCACAGCTAGGACCTGGGGCAGCAAAATAAACATTAAAAAAAAATAGAGCTGGGAGCGAACAAAACCAGCGGGCATCAGCCTTGGGGTAAATCTTAGGACCTAGTAAAGAGCAGCCACGGCCAGGGCCAGGGACACGGACGCTGGGGAACAGTGACTCCGAACAGCAGAAGCAGCAGGGGCCACCTGCCGGCCGCGGAGGCGGTGGGGCCCCGGGGAGAGCTGCTGGCCGAGGAGTCCGTGCGGAGCTGGGCTTTCCCAGACTCTGCACACGGAGAGACGCGATTGTGTCGAAAGGCCTACAGAACATACAAAACAAGCAAGAAAAAAACTCTTGGAGCTTGCAGATGAGTTTTGAGCTTACCAAAGTCAAAAGGTACAAGGTTAACGCAGCAAAAATCAGCCATTATGTCCACAGGACAGGAACAAACAACTAGAAAGCAAAACTTAGAGCAGAGTCCAGTTACACATTCCCCAAAGAAAGGAAACACGCAGGTCTCGCAGCAGCGTCAAGATGCACAGCTCTGAATGCTGAAAGCTACAAGACGCTAAAGGGCAAAACCAGACAGTCCCGTAGAGAGAGACACACCAGGCTCACGGACTGCGAAACTCAGCACAGGTAAGATGTCGGTTCTCCCAAATTCTAAAGAAATTCTTATCAAAATCCTCGCAGGATTCTTCTCCTCAGTGGCTCCTAAAAGGTATATAGAAAGATAAAGGAACTGGAATAGTCGAAGCAATTTTAAAAAACAATATAATTAGAAGAACAACATATGATTTTAAGACTTGCTATATAGCTACACGTCTAAAGCTTGTAGAAAGAGGAGAGTGGAAAAGTTGGCTTAAATCTCAGCTAAGATCATGGCATCTGGTCCCATCACTTTATGGCAAATAGATGTGGAAACAAGGGAAACAGTGAGAGACTTTATTTTCTTAGGCTCCACAATCACTGCAGAGGGTGACTGCAGCCTTGGAAGTAAAAGACACTTGCTCCTTGGAAGAAAAGCCATGACCAACCTAGACAGCATATTAAAAAGCAGAGACGTTACTTTGCCAACAAAGGTCCATCTAGTCAAAGCTGTGGTTTATCCAGTAGTCATGCATGGATGTGAGAGTTGGACTATAAAGAAAGCTGAGCGCTGAAGAATTGATGCTTCTGAACTGTGGTGTTGGAGAAGACTCTTGAGAGTCCCTTGGACTGCAAGGAGATCCAACCAGTAAATCCTAAAGGAGATCAGTCCTGAATATTCATTGGAAGGACTGAAGCTGAAGCTGAAACTCCAATACTTTGGCCACCTGATGTGAAGAACTGTCTCATTGGGAAAGACTCTGAGGCTGGGAAAGATTGAAGGTTGCGGGAGCAGGGGACGACAGAGGGTGAGATGGTTGGATGGCATCACCGATGCGATGGACCTGAGTTTGAGCAAGCTCCGGGAGTTGGTGACGGACAGGGAAGCCTGGTGTGCTGCAGTCCATGGGGTCGCAAAGAGTAGAGTCGGACACGACTGAGCGACTGAACTGAACTGAACAAGCAAGTTAGGGGCTTCCTCGGTGGCGCTAGTGGTAAAGAACCCACCTGCCAATGCAGGAGACTTAAGAGACATGGGTGTGCTCTCTGGGTCAGGAAGATCCCCTGGAGAAGAGCATGGGAACCCACTCCAGTATTCCTGCCTGGAGAATCCCATGGACGAGGAGCCTGACGGGCTACTGTCCATGGGGTCGCAGGGTCGGACACGACTGAGTGACTTAACCCGAGCAGGATATGCCACGTGGGGGTGGGGGAGGAGGCAGTGTCAAAGCGCTGTGTGAACGCTCCTCCGTTCACGTAACATTCTCCACGTGGCAGAACTGCCGTGAGATTGCTCAGTGGTCGCCAGGGGTCAGGACAGTGGGAAAGGTGTCATTATTTGTGGATAAAATGAGGGAGTTTCTTTCAGGTGATGGTTGAGGTACTAGCTCTTGGAATCCTCACATGTGATGAAGCTTCATTGAACTACATTAAAAAGGCCTATAAAAACTGGTGGAATCCAAACAAGGTCTGCGCCTAGTAAACTGAACTGTGCCAATGTCGGCACCCTATTTTTGACAACGTTCCATGCTTACGGGAGAGATTACGACTGAGCAGTGGGAGTGGTGGTCAGTGTTCCGTGGCGGCAGAGCTTCTGTTTGGGAAGATGAAGTTTTGGAGACGGACGGTGGAGACGCTTCCCCAGCAGTGTGAGTGTGCTCGACGCCCTGAGCTGCACACTTGAAATGGCTGAAGCGGTAAAGGCATGAATTTTTATTGTTTCAGTTGCTGAGTCGTGTCTGACTCTGTGCAACCCCGTGGACTGTACCCCACCAGGCTCCTCTGCCCATGGGATTTCTCAGGCAAGAATACTGGAGTGGGTCGCCATTTCCTTCGCCAGGGATCGAACTCAAGTCTCCGGCCCGGCAGGTGGGTTCTTTACCGCTGAGCCACCAGGAAAGCCTCCCATGTGTGTATATTTTAGCACGAGAATTTTTTAAATAGATTATTATTGGGAGAGCTGGGTGAGAGACAGCGGAACTCTGGACTGTCTTTGCCACCTCTTGGGAATCCTGAACAGTCACAAAACTAAAGCTCCTCCGTGTCTCCTGGTTTGGACGCTGGGTTACTTGGCCGCCCTGCCTCGGACTGTCTGTTACTCCCAGGACTAACCAAAGCCACAGCCTCTGCTCAGCCGGACGCCCAGTCCCATCACTGTCCCTTCATGTCCATCACTCAGCCTATCCGAGCTGCAAAAGATGCCAATGCTAGGAGATGTGCTATTAGGAAAGTACACTCGAGAGAAGACCAAGTGTACGGCTACGCAGACTTTTGCTGAAGAGTTCAGGTGTGTGACTGCTGGATCAACTCAACCATCTGAGCAAAATCCAGGAACAGAAATGGATTATCGGGGAATGGTTTGTGGAGGGCCTACCTGACCGAGGAGCTTCGCTGGAGGCTCAGACCGTAAAGACTCCGCCTGCAGTGCAGGGGACCCAGGTCCATCTCTGGGTCGGGAAGATCCCCTGGAGGAGGGCCTGGCAACCGACTCCGGCATTCTTGCCTGGAGAATCCCATGGACAGAGGAGCCTGGCGGGCTACAGCCTGTGGGGGGGGGTGGTCACAAAGAGCCAGACACGACTCAGCGGCGAACAGCAGCGCCTAGCGGGGAGGCTCACCGTGATGCACCTGGGAGACCGCACGTGCTTCCTGAACGTTACATCAGCAGAATCGTGTTGTAGCAGAATGAAATTTGAGCCAACTCTAGAGACAGCAGGGGACGAGGAGTCTGGTGTGCTGCAGTCATGGGGTGGCAAAGAGTCAGACCCAGCTTAGCGAGTGAACAGCAGAATCGCTTCCAGTCCAGACTGAAGGGAGCGGAGACCCGGGACGGGAAAGAGGCTGTCGCTGCAGAGGCCACAGGCAGGAAACAGGCTCAGCGCCAAACATGCGCCACGCCCCAGAAAACCTGCCCTCCCCAGGGGCTTCCCGGTGACTCAGCCAGCGGTGAAAGGGAAGATCCACGTGCCGATGCGGAGCACATGGGTTCCATCCCTGGTCCAAGAAGATCCCACATGCCACCAGGCAACTAAGCTCACGCGCACGGCTACTGAGTCTGAGCTCTGGAGCCCGGGAACCACACGGCTGAGCCCCCGCACCGCAGCCACCGAAGCTCGCGCGCCCTAGAACTTGAGCCCTGCAACAAGGGAAGCCGCCACAGTGAGCCGCCCGCGCTCTGCAACGAAGAGCAGCCTCCGCTCAGCACAACCGGGGGGAAGCCCGAACAGCACGAAGCCCCAAGGCTGCTCAGCACAACCGGGGGGAAGCCCGAACAGCACGAAGCCCCAGCGCGGCCTAAATAGATACTTTAAAACTTCTTATTAAAGAAACCCTCTGCCTCCCCGGGAACGGCCTCAGCCTCAGTCTGCAGAGTCTGCCTCCTGCGGACCAGGCTGTGTGAGGAGCAAGGGAGCCCGAAGGGGCAGCGCCACGGCCCTGGCCGGTACTCGGATCTCACAGGCATCCTTGGCATCAATTCTGATTCCGTGATTTAAACAAAGAGAAGCTTTCTGTGTCTTGTCGGTTGCCTCGCTCTCCAGACTCTCCGAGGGCTACGAGCTCCCCGAGGCAGGAGCTGACCGGGCCTGGCCCTCTGGACACTGCGCATCCGTGTGCGCTCACGGGAGTCGGGGTGTCGTGAGGAGGACCGCAGGGGGACCCCCGGGGCAGAGAGGAGAGCCGGCGTCGTGGGGAAGGGTGTTTGTAGAGGGAGCTCACGGCACAGTTTCGGCCCCAAAACAGAGTCAGAAAGGGGAGAAAACAGGAGATGGCCGTGGGGAGAGGCCCTAGGGCAGTGCCAAGCCACGGCGGGCAAGGGGCCCGCGGCCCCAGGGGCCATGCCCAGGGTTTAGGGGCCCCGCCGTCTGCTGCTCTGCCGGCACTTGCCGCCCACTGACGGCGGAGCTGACGCAGGCGCGAGGCAGAGGGTGCGGGTGGGTGTCTTCAGAAGGCGGGCTGTGCGCGAGGACTGCCAGTCCAGCTGGAGCCCGGCGGGTGCACCAGGGGCGGGGGCCCGCGGAGACGACGGCAGTGGGCACGCGGCACGGCTCCCTGAGGACGGGGAGGGGGCCCAGTCCCAGCAGGCGGTGAGGTCTGTCCTCCACACCCGCAGAAACGAGATGTGTATAAGAGACAGCCCCAGAGCTGCGGGTCACAGACGCAGACAGCCGGGTGGCGGGACGGGGCTGCGGGGAGGGGCTGCGGAGCGAGCGGGAGACAGGACAGAGCTTCGGTTTGACGAGATGGTGCCGGCGGCCGAACAGCAGTGTGACTGGGCCCTTAGCATGCCTCAGATGACGTTGTGTGTGTTTTCCTACAATTAAAAAAAAAATAGTGGAAAAGGAAAAAAGCCTAAAGCAATAAAGGAGCGCTGAGCGAAATCCCGCAGCGCTCGGGCTTTCGGGCCCAGGGCTGATGGCCTGCGGTGTGCAGGGAGCAGAGAGGGGAACGCGGGGACCAGCCACCCCGAAGCCTCGCAGAGGGGCTGCGGACAGGGCCCCGGCAGAGGGCCTGGAGAGACAGGGCCCCGGAGGAGCAGGGGCGGGCACTCTCTCGGGGTTCGGGGTCTCGAGGTGGGCCGCCTGGGGGCCCGGAAGCCTGGGGGGGCGCCGGGCTTTCCGGAACCCTGGAGCCACGCTGAGCGTTCTGTCCCCACACCGCGGAGAGCCTGGCTGTCCTGCCGAGCTTGGGTCAGGAGCTGCGAGCGCCGGAGCTTTATCAGTGTCTCCATAAAACTAGGAGGCCGGGGAAAACTAGCGTAAGGTGACCGTTCCTTCAGACAGAGAAGGAAGCGTGGGTTGGGACGTGTAGTGAGCAGAAAGCACGAAGCTTGTCCTGTTCCCAAGCGTCACCAGAGCCCGTAGGAGCTGGACCGGGACGGAGGAGGACGGTGTGAGAGGAGGAAATGGCTCCAGGTGAAGGCACTTCTGTTATTTTTAGATCACGATGACCCCGCAGGCACGGAGAGGCTCCGCCCCGGAGGCCCCCCACTGGGCACCTTCTCTCTCCACCTGCTCCTCTGACCGGCTCCACCCTCAGCCCCCCCCAGAACCACGGGCTGCCCTGGCTGCTCCGGAGGCTGCGGCTCCAGCTGTGGGGGCTGCGGCTCGTGTGGGGGCTCCGGGGGGGCTGTGGCTCGTGTGGGGGCTCCGGGGGGGGCTGTGGCTCATGTGGCTGCTCCCAGTCCAATCTTTCCTCGGGAAAATCGTGATCTAAAAATAACAGAAGTGCCTTCACCTGGAGCCATTTCCTCCTCTCACACCGTCCTCCTCCGTCCCGGTCCAGCTCCTACGGGCTCTGGTGACGCTTGGGAACAGGACAAGCTTCGTGCTTTCTGCTCACTACACGTCCCAACCCACGCTTCCTTCTCTGTCTGAAGGAACGGTCACCTTACGCTAGTTTTCCCCGGCCTCCTAGTTTTATGGAGACACTGATAAAGCTCCGGCGCTCGCAGCTCCTGACCCAAGCTCGGCAGGACAGCCAGGCTCTCCGCGGTGTGGGGACAGAACGCTCAGCGTGGCTCCAGGGTTCCGGAAAGCCCGGCGCCCCCCCAGGCTTCCGGGCCCCCAGGCGGCCCACCTCGAGACCCCGAACCCCGAGAGAGTGCCCGCCCCTGCTCCTCCGGGGCCCTGTCTCTCCAGGCCCTCTGCCGGGGCCCTGTCCGCAGCCCCTCTGCGAGGCTTCGGGGTGGCTGGTCCCCGCGTTCCCCTCTCTGCTCCCTGCACACCGCAGGCCATCAGCCCTGGGCCCGAAAGCCCGAGCGCTGCGGGATTTCGCTCAGCGCTCCTTTATTGCTTTAGGCTTTTTTCCTTTTCCACTATTTTTTTTTTAATTGTAGGAAAACACACACAACGTCATCTGAGGCATGCTAAGGGCCCAGTCACACTGCTGTTCGGCCGCCGGCACCATCTCGTCAAACCGAAGCTCTGTCCTGTCTCCCGCTCGCTCCGCAGCCCCTCCCCGCAGCCCCGTCCCGCCACCCGGCTGTCTGCGTCTGTGACCCGCAGCTCTGGGGGCCTTGCATGAGAGGCATGGGACAGGCGTCGCCCTTCTGCGACTGGCCCATTCCACTCGCATGAGGCCCTCAAGGTTCATCCACACAGAGCCTGGGTCAGAATGGCCTTCCTTCTCAAGGCTGGGGACCTCTCCACTGAGTGCGTGGACCGCGGTGTGTGCCCCCTGCATCCGCTGACGGGCCTCTGGGTTGCTTCCGCACTTCAGCTGCTGTGAATGCTGCTGCTCTGCACGCGCGCGTGCAAACACTCTCTAGTTCCTGCTTTCGACTGTTTTGAGGACACACCCCAAAGCTGCATACCTGGGCCATATTTTCGTTCTATTTGAGGAACCTGAGATAGAGGCTCTTTCTGTTCTATGCTTCTAACTCATTCTATCCTAATACATTCTCTCGGAGGGGCCTCCGTGCCACTCCCCTCAGCGTTTTCCATTCCACCGGAGAGCTCCTGTCCGACTTCTCCACATCCCGACCAGCACCTGTCGCTTCCTGCCTCTCTGACAGTGGCACCATCGGGGGTGAGGGGTGCAGGCCTTCTTAGTTACAGCCTGCGGATGCTCGGCAGCTCCCTCCTGACCCCCAGGCGATTCTGGGGTGCCTGGGGAGCCATCACACGTCTCCCAAGGGATCTTCCTCGGATTCTCGCCCCCCGCATGGAGGGGCGCTGCTCCGGCACACTCAGAGATCCCTGGGGAGGAGCCGGCAGGTGGTTGCAGACCCCGGTCTGGGGCATCTCGGGATTCTAGTCTGCTGGTCTCCTCTTGTCCATATTCAAGGCGTCCACCGTTATGTCAACACAAGAGCTGGGAAAGAGGTGAAATTCCAGAATAATGGGGTCCAGGAAAAGATCCTGAAAGCTTTCAGGGAGAGAAATCAACAGACACAGCTGTCTAAACCCTCCTGGCCGCAGGAAAAGGCCGTCATCTCTGTTTCGAAGGAAGCTGCTTGCCTGGAATCAGAGGTCTAGCCAAGCCACCGATCAGACTGAAAGTGAGAATTAGAATCTTTCTTCAGAAATGCCGATTTCCAAAAGGTGTAACCTCACTGCTTTCTTTCTCAAGAAATTACTGGTGAATGTGCTCCACCGAGACACAGAGGCGAACCTGGAAAGAAAGGCAGGGCTCCCTGACAGAAGCAGACGGCCGCGGGAGCACAGCGACGCCCGGGAGGACAGAGGGCCCGGAGCGGGGAGCCCGGAGCGGGGGCACGGGCCCCAGGGGTCTCCTCCAGGGTGAAAACAGCTGCAGTCAGAGGATGCGCACAAAGCCAGAAGGGATGCCAGGCGATTCACACCTCAGGTGCAGAAGGCGGGATGAATGAGCGCACAGCGATTGCTGGGAAATGGCCCAGAAGTTTACATGCTCAGCAGAGGGGCTTAGAGAAAGCAAACCCTCATCTTTCATTGTTGAAATCCCACAGGACACCCAGTCAATGGGAAAACAGACAATAATGTGTCATCTTTTTTGTGTGTGTGTGAGGTTAATAGAAGAAACCAGCTGGAACGAGTGACCGCGCTGCGGCAGCAGTGCTGCTCCGGGTGACGTTTTGACTGTGTGTGTGTGTGCCTTAGACAAAGATAAGCCTGAACGGATGGAAGCGGGAGGCGGCTGCATCGGGTCCACTAGACACGAAGACACCAAACAAGCCACAGTGACGAGCGCAGGGAGGCTCTCGGTTGGACAGACATTCAGGAAGGACAGAAGGAAAGTTCAGGGTTTTGAATAAAATAAACACAGAGGTTCCTGATGGGAGAACAGACCCAGACCCAGAATAAGCAACTCGTCACCACAGCCAACACAGGGATTTGTGTAAAGGGATCAGGGAACAACAGCAAACGTGTGACACAATTATAGACCTTTTAATATCTATTATTAGTATAAGGCAAACAGAATACTCCTGGGAATGTAGCATAATCAACACAAGGAAGCGACCATGTGCCCAGCATTGCCCCTGCCCCGGCAGGTATATAGAGGCTCCCGGCCCCGGAGGCCCCACACTGAGCACCTTCCCTCTCTCCACCTGCTCCTCTGACCTGCTCCACCCTCAACCCACCAGAACCATGGGCTGCTCTGGCTGTTCAGGAGGCTGCGGCTCCAGCTGCGGGGGCTGATGCTGCTCCCAGTCCAGCTGCTGCAGACCCTGCTGCTCCCAGTCCAGCTGCTGTGTCCCCATTTGCTGCCAGCGCAAGATCTGAGGCTCGGACCGAAGACTTCAGGTGGCTCCTAAGGATGTGGGCTTCCCATCGAGTGCCTGTAGACATGTCCTAGACCATCCCCAGGCAGTTCCTGTCCAGGTGATGGACAGCTAGAGTCTCCTGGCTCCAGACTCCTCCCCAGCACCTGAGGGAAAGGCACGAAGCTCGCCCACACACATTCCCTGAGAGGGCGGTACCGTGCCCCAGACACTTTTGTGCCTTCTACCCACACACCCTAATGCCTGAGCCAGACTCACCCTGAAAATGGCTCACAGGTCAGGGAGGTGGCCGAAACTCCCATTCCTAATTATTCCATGCGAGGCACCAAACCTTTGCCTTCCTCTGTCTGCCAGGAGCTTTATCATTCCCATAAGTGTGTCTCCTATAACCCACCTGATTACACCAAGTGCCTTAAGACCCCCAATGGGTCTGGGTGCACCAAAAAATAAACCCCCACCCACAGACCTTGGTCTCACTGTGGTTTCCTTCCAGCCTGTCTTGTTAGCAAAATCGATCTCCTTCCTCTGTCGGCCAGGAGCTTTATCACTCCCATAAGTGTGTCTCCTATAACCCACCTGATTACACCAAGTGCCTTAAGACCCCCAATGGGTCTGGGTGCACCAAAAAATAAACCCCCACCCACAGACCTTGGTCTCACTGTGGTTTCCTTCCAGCCTGTCTTGTTAGCAAAATCGATCGTGTTTCCCTCTCCTGCTGCCTAATTGACCACGGCTCCCGGCCCCGTCACCCCCGTGCCGGGCTCAGCAGTCATTCCACAGACATTAGTAATGGATGTGATTAGCAATTCCACAAAGTAATGGATGGAGGGGCCACCGAGCGCGTGTGTGACTGAGCGAAGAATTGATGGAAGCAAACAGAAGACTCTCATTAGCAGAGGCCGGGCACCCGCTGAGTGAATGGGATTCAGGATCCAGGCTGTCCTTGCTGGCAGCAGGGATGCAGCTCCTTCCCCAGAGAGGATGTGCCTGGAGGAGCAGGAGACATTTGCCCTCAATGCCCAGAAAAAGGTCTATTGGGTGGGCTGCGCGGCACCCAGGCCCCGGAGCAGGGTCAAGCCTGGAGAGAAAGAGGTGACTAAAACGAGCTGAGCTCCTGAGAAGTTGCAAAGATATAGATGATCCTGTTTCGGCGACCAGTGTCGGCCTGGCTCAGCAGGGAGCAAGGAGCTCTCGCCCCACCGCTGGGCTTGGAGTCAGTGAGAACCAACCAGTCTCGGATCTCAGCAGGGGTGGGGCTGGGGGAGGAACAGAGGGGACCCGATGAAAGTCACCTGCCGAAAACCCCCAGCCGACTCCACACCGGCTGTGAGAGCTCGGACCCCTCCCGTAAGATCAGGAGCAAACGACGGGCATCCACGCGCCCCACGTCTGCTCAGCATCACTCTGACGTCCTAGCCAGAACGGGAGGCAACAGCCATGAGCTTCCCTGGTGGCTCAACGGTAGACAACCCACCTGTCAACGCAGGAGACTCGGGTTCAATCCCTGGTCTGGGAAGATCCCACGTGCCTCGGAGCAACTGAGCCCGTGCGCCGTGACTACAGCAGCCCGAGCCCCCGCGAGCCTGTGCCCCGCAGGAGACGCCACTGCGGTGAGAAGCCCGCGCACTGCGCCTGAGAGCCCACCCGCAGCAGAGGCCCAACGCTGCCAGAAATAAAAGAGCAAGAACACTTTAAGAGTAAACAATGAAAGAAATAACAGTCATCCGCGCTGGGAAGGAAAAGATAGACTGTCTCTATTCACAGAAGACAATATCTTGCGTATGGAAAATCCTCAGGACTACACACACACACACACACACACACACACAATTATTAGAGCTAAGAAATGGATTCAGCAGGCTGCAGGATACAACATCAAATATACAAAAATCAATCAATTTCTATATACCAGCAATGAGCCATCAAAATGTAAATTAAGAAGACAATATCATGGAAAAGAACAAAATAACTTAATAAACTTAACAACTGAAGTGCAAAACTCCAAAACACCACCAAAAGAAGTTAAAGAAAGCCAAAATAAATGGGAAGATATCCAGTGGTCCTGTATCAGGAGACACAGTATTGTTAAAATGACAGGATGCCAAAACTCTGCAGATTTAACATAATCCCTTTCAAACTCCCAAGTTGCTTTTTGCAGAAAGTGACAAGCTGACCCTAAAATGCATATGGAAATTCAAGGAGCTGCAGACAGTCAAAGCAATCTTGAGAAAGAAAATCTAAGTTGGAGGAGGACTCACGTTTCCCAATTTCCAATGCACTACAGAGTTACAGTAGCACTTCTCTGGTGGACAGTGGATAAGAATCCCCCGCCAATGCAGGAAACGTGGCTCCGATCCCTGGTGCTGGGAGATCCCACATGCCTCGGAGCAACTAAGTCCGCGCACCACAAGTACTGAGCCCACCTGCTGCAACTGCTGAAGCCCACGCACCTCGAGTCTGAGGAGACACAGTATTGTTAAAATGACAGGATGCCAAAACTCTGCAGATTTAACATAATCCCTTTCAAACTCCCAAGTTGCTTTTTGCAGAAAGTGACAAGCTGACCCTAAAATGCATATGGAAATTCAAGGAGCTGCAGACAGTCAAAGCAATCTTGAGAAAGAAAATCTAAGTTGGAGGAGGACTCACGTTTCCCAATTTCCAATGCACTACAGAGTTACAGTAGCACTTCTCTGGTGGACAGTGGATAAGAATCCCCCGCCAATGCAGGAAACGTGGCTCCGATCCCTGGTGCTGGGAGATCCCACATGCCTCGGAGCAACTAAGTCCGCGCACCACAAGTACTGAGCCCACCTGCTGCAACTGCTGAAGCCCACGCACCTCGAGTCTGTGCTGCAGCGAGAGGCCGCCGCCAAGAGGAGCCGCGCACCACAGCAGCCGCTGCGCCTGGAGAGGGGCCAAGTGCCGGCCAGAGACGCAGCCCAGCGGAAACATGGTAAATAGATTACGCACCAAACGCTGCAGCGATAAAGCTGCGTGAGANCCCACGCACCTCGAGTCTGTGCTGCAGCGAGAGGCCGCCGCCAAGAGGAGCCGTGCACCACAGCAGCCGCTGCGCCTGGAGAGGGGCCAAGTGCCGGCCAGAGACGCAGCCCAGCGGAAACATGGTAAATAGATTACGCACCAAACGCTGCAGCGATAATGCTGCGTGAGACCGCACAAGGCTAGACACAGATCAGTGGGACGGAACCGAGTCTAGAGACAGATCCTTCAAATTATGGGCAACTGACGTTCAACGACGGTGCCACAATCTTTCAGGGCAAAGTCCTCTCAGTGAACAGTGCTGAGACAAGTAGGACCACGCGCAAGAGAGCACAGCTGAGCCCTTGTCTCATCTCACATGCGCCAAAAATAGAGCAGCCGTGGAACGGATGCGCGGACCTAATCCTAAAAGCCGAACCCGGAAACTATAAAATGCTTAGGACAGAAGACAGAGTGAAGCTTTGTGGCCTTATATATACTAGACATATTAGACACGGCAGCAAAGTGAAAGTGAATGTCGCTCAGTCGTGTCCAACTCTTTGCGGCTCCGTGGGCTGCATAGTCCATGGAATTCTCCAGGCCAGAATACTGGAGTGGGGAGCCCTTCCCTTCTCCTGGGGAGCTTCCCAACCCAGGGATGGAACCCAGGTCTCCTGCATTGCAGGTGGATTCTTTACCAGCTGAGTCACAAGGAAGGCCCAAGAATACTGGAGTGGGTAGACTATCCCTTCTCCAGCGGATCTTCCCGACCCAGGAATGGAACCAGGGTCTCCTGCATTGCAGACGGATTCGTTACCAACTGAGCTATGAGGGAAGCTTTTGACAGCAAAAGCATAAGCAAAAACCTTGTCTCATCTCACATGCGCCAAAAATAGAGCAGCCGTGGAACGGATGCGCGGACCTAATCCTAAAAGCCGAACCCGGAAACTATAAAATGCTTAGGACAGAAGACAGAGTGAAGCTTTGTGGCCTTATATATACTAGACATATTAGACACGGCAGCAAAGTGAAAGTGAATGTCGCTCAGTCGTGTCCAACTCTTTGCGGCTCCGTGGGCTGCATAGTCCATGGAATTCTCCAGGCCAGAATACTGGAGTGGGGAGCCCTTCCCTTCTCCTGGGGAGCTTCCCAACCCAGGGATGGAACCCAGGTCTCCTGCATTGCAGGTGGATTCTTTACCAGCTGAGTCACAAGGAAGGCCCAAGAATACTGGAGTGGGTAGACAATCCCTTCTCCAGCGGATCTTCCCGACCCAGGAATGGAACCAGGGTCTTCTGCATTGCAGGCGGATTCGTTACCAACTGAGCTATGAGGGAAGCTTTTGACAGCAAAAGCATAAGCAAAAAGAGAAAAATTATATAAATCAGACTGCATCAAAATAAAAGATTTTCAGCTTCAAAGGCCACAAATCAAAAAGTAAAAAGACAATGTAGAGATAAAATATTCGCCAATCAGATATTTGACAACTGCCTTATATTCAGAATATAGAAAGAACTCTCACTCCCCAAAAATGGAGACAAATAACCCAACTAAAAACTTAGCACAGGGTCTGAATAGATGTTTCTCCAAAGAAGATACACAGATGGCTAATAAGCACATGGAAAGATGCTCAACATCGTTAGTCATCAGGAAGACACAGATCAAAGCCACAGTGAGCTCCCTCCTCATACCCTTTAGGGTGGATATCATCAGAAAGACAAACAGCAACAGGCGTTGGTGAGCACTGGAGAAACTGGACCCCTGTGCATTGCTGACTGAAACAGTAAATGATGCGACTACTCCCAAAAAAATGTTAAATATAGAACTGCCACATGCTCCAGAAATTCCATTGCCAGGTATATGCCCAAGAGAGTGGAAAACACGTCACACAAAAATCTGTGCAATAAAGCTCATAGTAGCGTTATGCATAATGGCCAGAAAATGGAAATAGGCAACTGGTGAATGGATAACAAAATGTGGTCCACGCACACAATGGCGTATTATTTACCCCTAAACAGGAATGGAGTCTGACACATGGTGGAAGAGAAGTGAACTTTGAAAGCGTCGTGCTAAGTGAAAGCCCACACATTACACGGCCACATTCATGCGCGGTGTCCAGAACAGGTGACTCTTTCCCTCTTTCCCTCACAGCGGCAAAGGGCAGGTGAGCATTTACCATGGGCTGGTTTGAAAGAGGGCGATGGAGCCTCCCCATTAAACGTACATGGAATTTCTTTCTGAGACGATGAAACTGTCCTGGAATTAAGTGGTAGTGATGGTCGTGTGACTTTGTGAGTCTACTGAAAAGTCACTGAATTATACACTCTGCCGGAAGCCAGCGTGAGGAATTCCACCCGTGACAAGGCCATGCGGCAGAGCTCCGATGGCAAGGCTAAATCAGACCTCAGGTTTTCCCCCTGGTATTTCCTGAGCATGTACCCCCAAAACCAAAAATCTGCCAGCCTTTGTACTCTGCTTTTCCACTCTTTTGACACACTCTGGAAAAAGTCAACTCAGGGCTTTAGTCTTCTGCATTTGAAAGGGATGTTTCAGTTAAACCCCCTCTGATAGCTCTCTAGCTTGCCTAACAGGTTCCCCCGGACCTCTTACAGCTTGTGAATTGCTTACAGCCCCCAACCGCAAGAGGCACAAAGCTTAAAAGCATCTTAAAGATACAGAGCCTTTTCTAAAGAGCTAAAAATCATATTGGTGACGGGTTTTCACTGTTGACTCAATGATTGCCGCCAGGCCTCCATATTCTTTATCTTTTAGGCACCTGGGAGGATGTTAATCAATGTAAACGGGATATGGAAAAAGATATATAGTAGTTTTGATGTTAGCAACAGTAGACCTTTAAGTTAATTACTTTTCTTTTGTTATAAATCACTGTACTCTTTTTACTTGTTATAAATTGCTGTATCTTTGCTATGTAAGAATGTAACTTTATTTAGTGTTTTCTGAGAGTGGCACCAGACTTTGGGAAGATCAACACAAATAAGTCTTCTGGCTAACAAACCCTTATCAGAAAAAAGGCTGTAAAATGTTAATTGGCCCTTTTTGGCTGGAAGAAGATGTAAATTATCTAAGACTTGTGTATACAATTAGGTATGCAGAGAGAAAAGCCTGTTTTTGATGAGTCTGGGCTGTTAACAAGAGGCACAAAGCTTAAAAGCATCTTAAAGATACAGAGCCTTTTCTAAAGAGCTAAAAATCATATTGGTGATGGGTTTTCACTGTTGACTCAATGATTGCCGCCAGGCCTCCATATTCTTTATCTTTTAGGCACCTGGGAGGATGTTAATCAATGTAAACGGGATATGGAAAAAGATATATAGTAGTTTTGATGTTAGCAACAGTAGACCTTTAAGTTAATTACTTTTCTTTTGTTATAAATCACTGTACTCTTTTTACTTGTTATAAATTGCTGTATCTTTGCTATGTAAGAATGTAACTTTATTTAGTGTTTTCTGAGAGTGGCACCAGACTTTGGGAAGATCAACACAAATAAGTCTTCTGGCTAACAAACCCTTATCAGAAAAAAGGCTGTAAAATGTTAATTGGCCCTTTTGGCCGGAAGATGATGTAAATCACCTAAGACTTGTGTATACAACTAGGTATGCAGAGAGAAAAGCTTGGTTTCGATAAGAGTCTGGGCTGCTAACGCTGCATAACTTTGTATTACCCATTGATCTCTATGTACAATCAAAAAGGTATAAAAGGCCTTTCTAGACAATAGGGGCCGGGCTAGTCATTGGACGGGCTGGTTTCCCCCGTGTCTCCTCTTTACTCTAATTTCAGGCTGAATTCCCATCTGGAGTGGGGCGGCTCACCACGTCTACTTACTTGCCCTGGCTTCTAAGACCTGCGCGAAAGGGAGCCTAAGGCGGGGCACCCTTCGATATTCAAGTGGGCACCGGTGGCCCAATGTAGATGGTGCAAATCTCTTGTCCTGAGATTTTATTGGTCTTCCCCATAAGCCAAGTTATTCAGCCTCCTTTCTCCACTTAATTTTCCTGCTACACTATTTCTTCTTAATCTCGTTTATATTTCTATATAAATAAGTTTTTCCCTCGCCTATCCGTCTCTCCTTCGAATCACCCTGGTTCCACCAGGGCTGGACCCCGGGAACACTCTAAAGGGCAAATTTGATGGTGCATGAGTGGTATCTCAATCTTAAATTTCATGTAATATGCTTTGCTGTCGTGTCCGACTCGGCAACCCCATGGATGGCAGCATGCCAGTCTTCTCTGTCCTTCACCATCTCTCGGAGTTTGCTCAAACTCATGGCCATTGAGCCGGTGATGCTATCTAACCATCTCACCCCCTGTATGTGTTTAAGTACTTCCCAATATTAAAGAATCTTACCAAATCACCATGTGATTTCCACTGAATATGTGTATTTTTTACCCATAGATTTTAGAATCATTTCAAGATAAGTGTTATAAATGATCCCAACTAAATCTAAAGACAGTATTGAAGTGTTTAGAAGCGCTTGATATTCATTATATCAAAGGTTTTGAGTATCCGGTCAATGAACATTATGCACTAAGGGAGGTTTATGTGTTAGTGCTTGCTAAGTGTTTTGAGGGTGTAAACCGTTCCAGTCTAGCATGGAGGGAGCTTGGACACGGCCATTCCCACAACAAGGAAAGTTGCTGAACAAACTGAAAATCAACACTTCTTCTTAGATCCATCAAAGACCTGAGGTCACAGGGCACAGTGTGGCCCCCCCAAATTGGAGAAAGACAGGCAGGCAGATACAGAGAATCAGAGAAGCAGAAACATCTGCAGGAACCCGCGCCCAGCCCACAAACTGCTGGAGGCTCAGTGCAGACAAGTCCGTGAGTTAAAACTCCAGGGAGACCGAGTCAGATGGGGTCCCCGCACTCTGATGAGTTTTACCTCCAGGAACCCCACGAGGTTCTCACAGTGGAGACAAGAAAAACCCCTTCGTGCTTTTGGCAGGGGTGGGGCCAGGGGGCATTCTGAAACCCGCAGAGCACTCCTAACACGATCTGCCCTCTTTCGATGCTGAGTCACAGCTCTCTCTTGGTAAATGCCACATTGCACTTGAAAATATGGGCGTTATTTTTAAAAATCTTTTGATACTGACCTCTAATATAACTCCACAGTAATAAGAGCAGACTCTATGATTTCAGTACCTTTCGATCTGAAATTTCTGCGCCTTGTTTTATGTCCCTGGATATGTTCCAGTGTCTCCTAGTTTATGCTCTAAGGGAACTTGAATAGAATTTGTACCCTACTGTTATGTGAAAGTTGTAGAATATTAATTATGTGAAACTGGCACATAATACTTTCCAGGTCTACGATATACTTCTACTTCCTGTACATTCACTCTATTAATTTCTGAGAGTTTGATATTGAAACTCCAACTAAAAACCTTAATTTTTCTACTTGAAACAAACAGTTGTAATATATAGTGGAAGCATATGTAGCTTTGTTCTGTATTTTCCAAGTTTCTTGGAAATGTGTTATCACATTTTCATAATTTAAAAAATAAAAAAGAAACATTAAAAAAAAGATCTGCCTTCACGATAAATCACTCTACCAAGCCCAACCAGTGGGGGTTTCATCAGTGCTCGTGACCGTGGGGGAGGGACGCCCCCAGCTCCAGCCGCTGCAGCATTCCCGACCCCGCAGGGGCGAGGAGGCATCGGAAGCCCTGGCTCGCTCACCAAGCCCAGGAAGCAGACCCTGCCCCCTGCACACCTAACCTGCACATCCCAGAAGGCCCGCTGGCTGCAGTTACCATCACCCACAGATACACCACGTCCAGCTCGACCAAGAAATCACGGGGCGTCCTCAGAGGCAAGAGCGCCACAAGAGCCAGAGCCAGCTTCAGAGCCAGACTCAGACACGGCAGGGGTGGGCATTCTCAGGCTAGGAGATCACTGTGTGTGTTACAGGCCCTAAGACTCACAGACGGCAGGGAGGTGGGCATTCTCAGGCTAGGAGGTCACTGTGTTACAGGCCCTAAGACTCAGACACGGCAGGGGCGGGCATTCTCAGGCTAGGAGGTCACTGTGTGTGTTACAGGCCCTAAGACTCAGACACGGCAGGGAGGTGGGCATTCTCAGGCTAGGAGGTCACTGTGTGTATTATAGGCCCTAACAAGGCACCCAAGAGCTGATGGGTTATGGGAGCGGGAATCCCAGGAGAAAATCAAAGAAATGCTAGAAATCAAAGCTGCATAAAGAAATGAAGAACCTCGTTTGGGCTCACCAGGAGGCTGAGCCTCCTCAGGAGCCTCCATCAGGAGGCTGGACATCAGGACAGATCACAGCTCTCAGCAGACCTTCCACCCCGAGCGAAGAACCAGGGAGTGTGAAACAAAGACACAATAGAAGGGACTTCCCTCGTGGCCCGGTGGTTAAGAGTCCACCTTGCAATGCAGGGGACGTGGGTTCCATCCCTGGTCCGGGAACTAAGATCCCACGTGCCACGCAACTGAGCCTGCACGTGGCAACGACTGAGCCTGCACGCCACAACTAGAGAGAGGGCCGCGTGCCGCATGAAGGCCAGCACAGCCACGCGGCAGCGATGATTGTCTAAAAAGAGTAAAAACTCCCCAAACAGAAGAAGAGGAGCAAGTCTGAAAAAAATGGAACAGAATGCCCAAGAACAGAGAGGCAATTACAAGAGGTAAAACCAAAGATGACTAATGTATGCCTGTGGTTAAAATGTGAAAGGGAATGTAGCTAAATTATAAAATTGATGGCATGTTTAGCTTAAGAAAGTTTGCACCATTCCAGCTTGAGCTAATGAAACATTAACCATGGGTCCTTCTGACAGCGATTGTTAAATTTAGCACATCTACATTTTTGAAGTTATATTTTAAATATATATATAATACAGTATATATTTATAAATATATACTGAATCAAATAGGGCATTCTCAGGCTAGGAGGTCACTGTGTGTGTTACAGGCCCTAAGACTCAGACACGGCAGGGGCGGGCATTCTCAGGCTAGGAGGTCACTGTGTGTGTTACAGGCCCTAAGACTCAGACACGGCAGGGAGGTGGGCATTCTCAGGCTAGGAGGTCACTGTGTGTATTATAGGCCCTAACAAGGCACCCAAGAGCTGATGGGTTATGGGAGCGGGAATCCCAGGAGAAAATCAAAGAAATGCTAGAAATCAAAGCTGCATAAAGAAATGAAGAACCTCGTTTGGGCTCACCAGGAGGCTGAGCCTCCTCAGGAGCCTCCATCAGGAGGCTGGACATCAGGACAGATCACAGCTCTCAGCAGACCTTCCACCCCGAGCGAAGAACCAGGGAGTGTGAAACAAAGACACAATAGAAGGGACTTCCCTCGTGGCCCGGTGGTTAAGAGTCCACCTTGCAATGCAGGGGACGTGGGTTCCATCCCTGGTCCGGGAACTAAGATCCCACGTGCCACGCAACTGAGCCTGCACGTGGCAACGACTGAGCCTGCACGCCACAACTAGAGAGAGGGCCGCGTGCCGCATGAAGGCCAGCACAGCCACGCGGCAGCGATGATTGTCTAAAAAGAGTAAAAACTCCCCAAACAGAAGAAGAGGAGCAAGTCTGAAAAAAATGGAACAGAATGCCCAAGAACAGAGAGGCAATTACAAGAGGTAAAACCAAAGATGACTAATGTATGCCTGTGGTTAAAATGTGAAAGGGAATGTAGCTAAATTATAAAATTGATGGCATGTTTAGCTTAAGAAAGTTTGCACCATTCCAGCTTGAGCTAATGAAACATTAACCATGGGTCCTTCTGACAGCGATTGTTAAATTTAGCACATCTACATTTTTGAAGTTATATTTTAAATATATATATAATACAGTATATATTTATAAATATATACTGAATCAAATTTTATATAATTATTAAATTATATCTATTTTATAAAATATAAATATCAATAGCTATAAATATTATATTTATTTTCTATATTTATAAACTATCCTTATAACATTTTAGAATGTAAGATTTTTTTAAGCTGTATTGCTAACAAATTGAATATTGATTTCAATACCTCAAGCAATCAATGACTTCCCTGGTGTCGCAGTGGGGAAGAATCCGCCTTTCCAAGACAGGACACAGGTGTGACCCCTGGCCCAGGAAGATTCCATACGCCAAGGAGCAAGTAAGCCCGTGCGTCACCGCTGCTGAGCCTGAGCTCCGGAGCCTGGGAGCCACGACTTCTGAAGACCGTGCGCCTCGAGCCGGCTCCACAGCGAGACGCCACGGCAGGGAGAAGCCCGCCCACGGCAAGAGCAAGGACCCCTGCACACTGGAGAAGATGTTACTTATAAAATACAAATGTCAATAGCTCAAATATAAATATAATAAATATAATAAATCAAGATATTATATATTATAATGACCTTTGTTGGCAAAGTAATGTCTCTGCTTTTGAATATGCTATCTAGGTTGGTCATAACTCTTCATCCAGGGAGGAAGCGTCTTCTAATTTCATGGCTGCAGTCACCATCTGCAGTGGTTTTGGAGCCCCCAGAATAAAGTCTGACACTGTTTCCACTGTTTCCCCATCTATTTCCCATGAAGTGATAGGACCAGATGCCATGATCTTCGTTTTCTGAATGTTGAGCTTTAAGCCAACTTTTTCACTCTCCTCTTTCACTTTCATCAAGAGGTTTCTGAGTTCCTCTTCACTTTCTGCCATAAGGGTAGTGTCCTCTGCATATCTGAGGTTATTGATATTTCTCCCGGCAATCTTGATTCCAGCTTGTGTTTCTTCCAGCCCAGCGTTTCTCATGATGTATTCTGCATAGAAGTTAAATAAGCAGGGTGACAATATACAGCCTTGACGTACTCCTTTTCCTATTTGGAACCAGTCTGTTTTTCCATGTCCAGTTCTAACTGTTGCTTCCTGACCTGCATATAGGTTTCTCAAGAGACAGGAATATATTTATCATTTAATTATTGATTATATAATATATTCATATTATATTATTATTGTATATAATAGTATATAATTTATGTAGTAATACATATGGAGAAGGAAATGGCAACCCACTCCAGTGTTCTTGCCTGGAGAATTCCAGGGCTGGGGGAACCTGGTGTCTATGGAGTCGCACAGAGTCGGACACGACTGAAGTGACTTAGCAGCAGCAGCAGCAGTAATACATAACATATAAGTATATATTATAAATATATTTACATATTATTTATTATATTATAAATATAATAAAATAAATGTATCAATATCAAAATATAAATATCAATAGTCCAATAAATGTATTATATATTATATATTTATATATAAATATATATCAATACATCAAATATAAATATCAGTAGCCCAATATATTATTTATATATAATATAATCAAAATATAAATATCAGTAGCCCAAGAAATATATATAATTATGTTTATATAAGTATTATTTAACTGTGTATTTAAATATAATTAAACATATTTAAAATATTTATCATTTAGTTATATATATTATATAATAAATATGATAAAAATCGATATCAATATCGAAATATAAATATCAATAGCCCCTTGCACAGCAGCAAGGACAACCCAGCGCAGCTAAAAATAAGTGTAAGTGGAATAAAAACACAAACGCTCAAGCCACGGGAAACCCAGAGGGGGCACACGCGGCCCGCACGCGGTCGCCGCCCCATCCGGTGAGGGCGGCCGCGGAGGGAAGGCCAAGCGAAGCCCCCGGGAAAGCGCGAGCCGCGGCGAGACCGCAGGGGCGCCTCCCGCGAGCGCCCCGAGGCCGGGGAGCCCAGGGCCGCGCGCCCCGCCGCCTCACTCGCCCTTTGCCCCGCTGGAGCCCCGCAGGTGCTCGCTTCCCGCGCCGCCGCCCCACCGCGCGGGCCCAGGGTCTCAGCTGCAGGGGGCGGGGCGCCGCCGGGGAGCCGCGGTCGCCCCCGGGCCGGCCGGGCGGCCACGGCCACTTCCGGCCGCTCAGGCCCAGCAGCGACAGAGAGGGGCTTGGCGCTGACTGCGGCGACTGACCCCGGCTCCCAGAGAGAAGCCGAGCCGCCGGCCCACAAGGCAAGTCCGGAGGCGACAGTCATCCTTCACGGCGGCAGAAGGCTGGTTCCAGGACCCCATGGGCGCCGAATTCCAAGGACGCCCAAGTTTTGCATAAAACAGCGCTGTTCCGCGGTTCGAGGCGAGTCCGGCTCTTTGCAACCCTGTGGACTCCGGCCCGCCAGGCTCCTCTTTCCATGGGATTTCCCGGGGGGAGAATACTGAGGCGGGTTCCAGTTCCTTCCTCGGGGGATATTGCCGACCCAGGGGTGTAACCCACCCCTCCTGCGACGGCAGGTGGAGGCCTTCCTGCTGAGCCAGCAGGGAGGCCCATGAAGCAGGGTTTGACCACGCACGGCCTCCTCTGCACGTTGATTCATCTCTAGACGCCCCGAGATGCCTAATGCAAGTCAGGGCTGCGTAAACGGTTGCACACGATGTGGACGCTGCGCACACTGTTGCCAGCAGGGCAAATTCAAGCTTTGCTTTTTGGAAACTTCTGGACTTTTCCCGGAATATTTTCAACCCCCAGTTGGTTGACCCGTGGCTGGCTGGCTGTCTGGATATAGGAGATCCCTTGAGGCACGGTCAGCATGGCCAGGCCTGGGACTCAAGTCCATGGAAAACTGAAACAACCCAACTCAGGCAGGACCTCAGGCCGTGCGGCTAGGATTGCAGGTGACGCGTGCTCTGAATCTCTGGGATTAACAGGAAAGGTTTTCCCCACGGCCGCCTGCCGTGGCCTCCTGCCCGGCGCGCTCTCCGTGCCCTGAGGCCGCCTCTTGTGAGCCCTATCAGCACCGTCGAGACTTCACAGTACAGAGGTGGTTGGGCGTCGTGCCAGGCTGATGCCCAGTATGGCCCTGAGGCAGCACAAGCCCGTCAGGTGATGGAGCCATGTGCCGGGAGCACGCAGGACACAGCAGGAGGGCTTCTCATAAACACCACAATGTGTCCACGACTAAACCTGTTTTAAAAACTCAGACTTTTCCTGCTGGAAAGTGGTATGAACAGGAACCAGGAAGTGACCATGTGCCCAGCATCTCACCTGACCCCGGCAGATATATAGAGGCTCCCGGCCCCAGAGGCCCCACACCTGACCATCTTCTCTCTCTCCACCTGCTCCTCTTCAATCAAGACACAGCACAGAGGGGAACCAGGAAGTGAGCACGTGCCCAGGTCACACCTGCCCCGGCAGGTATATAGAGGCTCCCGGCCCCGGAGGCCCCACGCTGAGCACCTTCTCTCTCTCCATCTGCTCCTCGGACCTGCTCCACCCTCAACCCACCAGAACCATGGGCTGCTCTGGCTGTTCCGGAGGCTGCGGCTCCAGCTGCGGGGGCTGCGGCTCCAGCTGCTGTGTGCCCGTCTGCTGCTGCAAGCCCGTGTGCTGCGGTGTGCCAGCCTGCGCCTGCTCCAGCTGTGGCAAAGGGGGCTGTGGCTCCTGTGGGGGCTCCAAGGGGGGCTGTGGCTCCTGTGGGGGGTCTAAGGGGGGCTGTGGCTCCTGCGGGGGCTGCGGCTCCAGCTGTGGGGGCTGCGGCTCCAGCTGCTGTGTGCCCGTCTGCTGCTGCAAGCCCGTGTGCTGCTGTGTGCCAGCCTGCTCCTGCTCCAGCTGTGGCAAAGGGGGCTGTGGCTCGTGTGGCTGCTCCCAGTCCAGCTGCTGCAGACCCTGCTGCTCCCAGTCCACCTGCTGTGTCCCCGTTTGCTGCCAGTGCAAGATCTGATCCTTCAACACACACCCCAGTACGTATCAGATGCCCTGGACGGAGATCAGTACTTGACCTCAAAGCCCTGAATCCCAGCCCTGGCCTGCTGTTTCAGGAATGTGGCAGCGGGGGTGTTTATAGTAGAAACAGCACATCCAGCTCACCCTTGAGAGGGCCTGACCCCTGACCTCCCATCAGCTTCCTGTGAAAAGCCTTGACCACAGCCCTCAGACATCTCCCCTGAACTCACCGGCTTAATTCTGTCATGGGCTACAGACTCTGAGAATCCTTGCAATTCCTTTCAATAAACGTATCCCTTCCCCGCACACGTCCTGGTCTTATCGTGATTCTTTTCTTACTTTCTGGTAATTTACCATTTCAACATCCCTCTTCCCTCTGTCTCCTTTGGATTTCCTGAATCCCAACAGAGCGTTCAGCAACCCACTGCCCCAGGCAACCCAGAGTGCTCAGCGCCCACGCACTGCGCGAGAAACTGGGGCTCAGGAGAGAACCGGGCACCCACCTGCCCGAGGCAGCTTGACTGTGGCGGGGAGGGGGGCAACCCTGATCGGGTTCGGGAGGGGGCGGGGGCCAGCAGCCACCAGGGCCACAGGGACGCCAGAGGAGGGACGGACGTGAAGGTCTGAGGCCGGCTGCAGAGGGACTGGGGCAAGCCCCATTCCTCAGTAACTTCAGCTCAGTTCAGTCGCTCAGTCGTGTCCGACTCTTTGCAACCCCATGAATCGCAGCACGCCAGGCCTCCCTGTCCATCAACAACTCCCGGAGTTCACTCAGACCCACGTCCATCGAGTCCATGATGCCATCCAGCCATCTCATCCTCGGTCGTCCCCTTCTCCTCCTGCCCCCAATCCCTCCCAGCATCAGAGTCTTTTCCAATGAGTCAACTCTTCATATGAGGTGGCCAAAGTACTGGAGTTTCAGCTTTAGTATCATTCCTCCAAAGAAATCCCAGGGTTGATCTCCTTCAGAATGGACTGGTTGGATCTCCTTGCAGTCCAAGGGACTCTCAAGAGTCTTCTCCAACACCACAGTTCAAAAGCATCAATTCTTCGGCGCTCAGCCTTCTTCACAGTCCAACTCTCACCTCCATACATGACCAAAGGAAAAACCATAGCCTTGACTAGACGGACCTTAGTCGGCAAAGTAATGTCTCTGCTTTTCAATATGCTATCTAGGTTGGTCATAACTTTCCTTCCAAGGAGTAAGCGTCTTTTAATTTCATGGCTGCAATCACGTAACTTGGGGGTAAGAATTCTAAGCACAATGACCTTTTGGACCCGCGGCAGGAAGCCGCGCCGGGAAGAGGCGTGTCGCAGCACCAGGGAACTGAAAGCGACCTGTCTCTGGTCTTCGGTGTGGTTCCGCATAAGCTCCACAGGGGGGCGCTGGAGCTGCTGTAAGTGGTTTCGCATTTGCTTGAAAGGGATTTATATTTTCAAGTCTTAAAAAAAAAAAGCGGACGGGGAAATCCCACGCTACCCACGCGCCTGAATCCTGGAGACGACCAGCCCTTCTGCAGAGAAGGGAGCGAGCCTGCTGCGCAGATACGTCTGCTCTTCAAGCTCAGAAAGAGGTGTGTGTGTGTGTGTGTGTGTGTGCGCGCGCGCGTGTGTGTTCACATGCACATCAGAGGACGAGAGAGACGCCTTCTGAATCGCGGGGATTCAGAGCTCGGAGCCCACCATAGCCAGTCGTGTACCTGGAAGGCTCCTGAGGCCCGGCTGGGGACCCGAAAGTGTGCACCCAGTCACGCCCCGGTGGCTGCTGCCAGCTGCTCGGCGCGAGTTTTCGCCGGGGCCTCGGGTCCCAGCCGAGACCAGCAAGCGCTAAGCTGAAATACTGCAGGCGCGGGGTGCTGCTCAGCTGCCTCCTCGACAGCGCCGGAAGCCGGCCTGGTCCAGCCACAGGGAGAAGCCCGCGCAGCCTGGGGCCAGGGGGTGCGCACCTGGGCCGGAGCCTTTATCTCCAAACTCTTAAGTCGTGTCTGCCCGTTCTGGCCTTTGCTTTCTGTACCAGACTCTCCACCTGGGACAGGACCGTCTCCCAGGCTCGGGGGCTGGGGGTAGGGTGTGAGCACAGAAGCTGGCCGTGGGGTAAACAGAGCTTGGGCTCCCAAGCTTGCCTGCAGAGCTGGTCAAGACCCGGCCCTGAGCCCCTGGGCTCCAGCCGCGGGTGGGGGCACCCTGCCTGTCCTGCTAATGCTTTCGGCTGCTAAGTCGTGTCTGACTCTTCGCAACCCCATGGGCTGTGGCACGCCAGGCTCCCCTGTCACTCACTATTTCCTGGAGTTTGCTCACACTCACGTCCATCAGGTCAGTGATGCCATCCAACCGTCTGGTCATCTGCTACTCCCTTCTCCTTTCATCTTCAATCTTTCCCAGCATCAGGGTCTTTTCCACTGAGTTGGAGCTTCAGTTTCAGTATCAGTCCTTCCAATGAATATTCAGGACTGATTTCCCTTAGGATTGTAAGGTTTGATCTCCTTGCCGTCCAAGGGACTTTCAAGAGTCTTCTCCAGCACCACAGTTTGAAAGCACCAATTCTTCAGTGCTTGGCCTTCCTTATGGTCCAACTGTGACATTTGTACATGACCGCTGGAAAAACCATTACCTGCCTATACGGAGCTTTGTCGGCAAAATGATGTCCCTGCTTTTGAGTACATCGTCTAGGTTTGTCATAGCTTTTCTTCCAAGGAGCAAGAGTCTTTTAATCTCATGGCTGCAGTCACCATCGGCAGTGATTTTGGAGCCCCCCAAATAAAATCTGTCCATTTTCTCCCATTCTATTTGCCATGAAGTGATGGGACTGGATACCATGATCTTGGTCTTTTTAATGTTAAATTTTAAACCAGCTTTTTCACTCTCTTCTTTCACCCTCATCAAGAGTCTCCTTAGTTCCTCTTCCCTTTCTGACTGTCCTGGGGAGACCAGACAAGACCAGTGCGTGTGGCCAGCAGCCTCACAGGCTGCGCCATCCAGGCCCCGGCTGCGCTCAGACCGTCAGGTGTTTTCTCCAGCTGCCTCTGTTCAGTCAGGTCTCCCCTTCTGGGTTTCTCCAATTGGTTTTTGGAAGTAAGCTGCCACTGAGCTTCCAGCCATGCCCTTTCCAAACTCTGACCACCCAGACAACCTGCCAACCACCATTCCTGAATCCTAAATCCATCTCTTCTTTCCTACAAACAGAGGTCTAACAGCCTAGTTAGACCCTGCAAGCTCTGCCCACGACCGGCTGCCTCTCCACCACCTGCAGGGCCAGCCCCCCGCCCTGGGCTGTGATGCAGCAAAGGCCCCCGGGGATGCTGAGCCTGGCACAGACCAGGCCACAGGGCTTCTTCCTCCACTAGTGGTCCTAGGAAATCCACTGGAAGCCGTGTAGGGAAGGGAGAGTCCAGTCACCCAGAAGTCTCTCTGGTGTGAGCATATGGCAGTCAGGAGGCAGGCGAGAGGGGTTGGGAGAAGTCTGCAACCGCGGGTCAGAGGGAGAGCGAGGAGCCGCCCGCCAGATCCACCGAACACAGGGCGCCCGGGGGCTCCAGGGGAGACCTGGGCCTGGAAAGCGAGGAGCCGCCAGCCAGATCCACCGAACACAGGCGCCCGGGGGCTCCAGGGGAGACCTGGGCCTGGAAAGCGAGGAGCCGCCAGCCAGATCCACCGAACACAGGGCGCCCGGGGGCTCCAGGGGAGACCTGGGCCTGGAAAGCGAGGAGCCGCCAGCCAGATCCACCGAACAAAGGGTGCCCAGGGGCTCCAGGGGAGACCTGGGCCTGAAGAGAGGCGGCCACGTCCACCAGGAAAAGGGCCGGGGCTCCTCCTGTTTGACCCATAAAGAAAGTCTCTTCTGAGAACTGAAAAGCATGGGTGACCTTGGAGAATGAAGAACCATGAGACATGCGTGTTTACAAAAAATCACATGGGATCAACCGAAATATGATGCTCCAGGGCTTCCCTGGAGGCCCAGGGGTGAGGAACCCGCCTGCCGATGCCGGGGACACAGGTCGATCCCTGGTCCAGGAGGATGCCACGTGCCGCCGGGCAACCAACCCACGCATCAGAGCTACTGAGCCTGTGATTCGAGCGCCCGTGCTCGACGGCAGCAGCCACTGCATCCGGAGCCCGCGCACCACGGGCCGCGTGTAGCCCCTGCTCACCGCAGCTAGAGAAAGCCCGCGGGCAGCAAGGAGGACCCCGCGCGGGCGCGCACACACATGCGCGCGGGCGCACTCACACGCGCGCGCGCCACACTCTACGGAGTGGGATTGTGGGTAATTTGCCTGCTTCTCTCCTTCTCCAGTTTTGTTTAACTAAGGCCTCATTTTTTTCCCTGAGAAATAATTGACGTCTCTCTCTCTCTTTAGCGGCTCAGTCGTGTCCGACTCTGGCGACCCTGTGGACTGCAGCCCGCCAGGCTCCCCTGTCCATGGGGTTCTCCAGGCCAGAGCACTGGAGCGGGCTGCCGTTCCTTCTCCGTTTGAGGTCTGACGCCGTCTGCAGGGGCGCGGCGCGCTGATGCAGCGTCTGTGCCCCATTTGAGGTGGAATGCGCTGATGCAGTGTCTGTGCCGTGGAACCGTCGCCCCAGTCCCCCGAGCAGCAGGCCGCCTGCTGATCACGCTGCTGCTCCTTGGGACCAGATCTTCAAGGCCTGCTCTCTCCCAACTCTCAAACATAGGACACGGCATCCTTAACTGCTGTCTCCACGCGGTGCTGTAGGTCCCCGCGGCCTATTTATCTTGTAACTGGCATTGGTACCTTCTGACCCCTTCGCCCACCTTGCCCACCCTTCACCCCCTGCCTCGGGCAACCCCAACCTCTCTCTGTATCTATGAGCCTGCTCGGTTTGGGGGAGTTTTACATCCCACATGTCAGTGAGACCACACAGGATACGTCTCTCTCTGTCTGACTTATTTCACTTAGCTTAATATCCTCGCAGTGTTCAGCTGCCCAGTGTCTGACGCTTTGTGACTCCATGGACTATAGCCCTCCAGGCTCCTCCATCCACGGGATTCTCCAGGCAAGAGCACTGGAGTGGGGATGCCATTTCCTTCTCCAGGGAATCCTCCCCGCCAGGGATCAAACCTGTGTCTCCTGCATCTTCTGCCCTGCAGGCAGATTCTCAACTGCTGAGCCACTGGGGAAGCCCCCCAATATCCTCTAGGTCTATCCATTTTGTCCCAAATGGCCGGACACCTTTCCTTCTCTTTACAGCTGAATAATATCCCATGATACACCACATCTTCTGTATCCATTCACCCCTAATGGACATGTAGGTTGCTTGCATAGCTTGACTAATGTACACAATGCTGCAATAAGCATTGGGGTCCAGACGTCGTTTCAAGGTAATGTTTTCATTTCTCTAAGGTGACTATCCAGAAGTAGAATTGCTGGCTCACATGATAGCTCTATTTTTAATTTTTTGAGGAAACTCCATACTGTTTTTCACAGTGGATGCACCAACTTACGTTCCCCACGAACAGCACACGAGGGCTCCCTTCTCTCCACTTCCTCACCTTGCTATTTGTTGTCTTTCTGATAATAGCTGTTTGCAGGTGTGAGACGATATCTCGTGGTTTTGATTTGCATTCCTCCGGTGGTTAGGGATGTTGAGCCTCTTTGCATGTGTCTGTTGATCATCTGTATGTCTTCCTTAGGGGAAAAAAAAGTCTATTCAGATACTCTGCCCATTTTTTAAGCATATTCTTTGCCCATTTTGGGGGGGTGGTCTTTTTTTTCGCTATTGAGTGATATGAGCTCTTTATATACTTTGGATATTAATCCTTTATCACAAAGGGTTAATCAAATGATTAATCAAATATTTTCTCCCACTGCATGGGTTGCCTTTTATCTTTGTTGGTGGTTTGGTTTCCTTTGCTGTGCAGAAGCTTCTTAGTTTGATACAGTCCTGCTTGCTTACTTTTGCTTTTGTTTCCACTACAAACCTCAAATTTTAAAAAACAAAATTTTGAAGATAAGTAATGGGGAGGTTTTCAGTACAGAAAATAGATGTTGGGAAAGACCCCAGGACCCCCAGTTATATGTAGTCAACAGAAAACTGGAAACAGCACAAAGCTGGAGCTGTTCCTCTTTACAGGAAACAAACAAGACAGGGAAGAAGCCAGACTTAGAAACCTAGGAGGGTGTCTGCTGGGAAAAGTCAACAGAAGCCCATGGATTCCAGGCCCACAATCAAGACACAGCACAGAGGGGAACCAGGAAGTGAGCACGTGCCCAGGTCACACCTGCCCCGGCAGGTATATAGAGGCTCCCGGCCCCGGAGGCCCCACGCTGAGCACCTTCTCTCTCTCCATCTGCTCCTCGGACCTGCTCCACCCTCAACCCACCAGAACCATGGGCTGCTCTGGCTGTTCCGGAGGCTGCGGCTCCAGCTGCGGGGGCTGCGGCTCCAGCTGCTGTGTGCCCGTCTGCTGCTGCAAGCCCGTGTGCTGCGGTGTGCCAGCCTGCGCCTGCTCCAGCTGTGGCAAAGGGGGCTGTGGCTCCTGTGGGGGGTCTAAGGGGGGCTGCGGCTCCTGTGGGGGCTGTGGCTCCAGCTGCTGTGTGCCCGTGTGCTGCGGTGTGCCAGCCTGCTCCTGCTCCAGCTGTGGCAAAGGGGGCTGTGGCTCCTGTGGGGGGTCTAAGGGGGGCTGTGGCTCCTGTGGGGGCTGTGGCTCCAGCTGCTGTGTGCCTGTGTGCTGTTCCCAGTCCAGTTGTTGCAAACACACCTGCTCCCAGTCCAGCTGCTGTGTGCCTGTTTGCTGCTCCCAGTCCAGCTGCTGCAAACCCTGCTGCTCCCAGTCCAGCTGCTGCGTCCCCGTGTGCTGCCAGCGCAAGATCTGAAGCTGTGTCCAGGGACCTCAAGTGGCTCCCGGGAACCCAGGAATCTAGGAAGTGACCGGTGCCCCATCCAAGATTAGCAAGTGGCAGTTTTGAATCCATCTTTTCTAGAATGGGGAGCCCAACTCTCCAGTCCCAGCAGATTGCTTCCCAGATCCAGGCGAAGGGAGGCCTCTTCGTGCCTTCTGTCCAGGATCCCCACCTCCTCTGCCTCAAGGAAGTCATTTCCTTCCCAGCCTCCACATGACTGCAGGCCCCGCAGGCCCCTATTGCTGGCGCCCACTGCCCCTCGTGCTTTGGACTTGGCCGACCTGGCCCATCCCCCAAGGCCAACGTCCGGACCACAGACCCAGGAGGTGCCCCCACCCTCCTCAGCCCCACATCAGCTGGCCCAGCGCCGCCCTTCACCAGGATTCGCCTGTGCCTCCGTCACCAGCCACAGTCCAGTCTGGACCTGGTGTGGACTCTAAATAAACACGTTCCCTTCTCAAGGACTCTGTCTCCACGATACTTATTTTTTTAATATTCTTTTAAGTATTTCTGGCTCCACTGGGTCTTAGTTGCGGCAGTGGGATCTTCTAGTTTGGGCACATGACCTCAGTTTCAGCATGTTGGGTCTAGTTCCCCAACCAGGGATCGAACCCATGCCCCTCTGCATTGGGAGCACAGAGTCTTAGCCACTGGAGCACCAGGGAAGTCCCCAAGATACTTCTTTAATGGACATTCTAATGAGGAATCCAAAAAACAACTGTGCATTTGTTGACAGGTGTAAAACACAGGTGCGACTTCTTTTTCCGAAGGTATTTTTGGCAATGCTTACTACAGTTTCACTGTGGCGGGCATTATTTTCCTTGCTTTGGTGGCATTTTTAAATACAATTATTAGTAAGAATGAAACAAAATAGCAGTTGGAAAAGAGAAAGGAAAATTATCATTATTTACATATGTTCCCACTGCATACCTGGGGGGGTGAAAAAGTGAACTCAAGCAGAAGGCTGGGGACATAAAATGTAAAATCAACAGCCTTTCTCTGTACACAAAAGAGAAACACAGTGAAGGAAAGGACTTCCTCCACGCCTTAAACGTGAACTCTATAAAAACCATCTCTAAAATCTGCATGAAAAAGCACTATTTCTAACAGTAAAAAATGGAAGTTGTCCAGATGTCCATTAATAGAAAAGAAAAATTGCTTGTGGTTTAGTCGCTCTGCGGACTACCAGGCAGCAATGGGAATCTTGCAGACTGATGTTGAGTCGAAGAAATCAACAGAAAGGCAGATGCTGTGACCGTTCCCACGTGAAGCCCATAAACACACACGCAGAACAGACTGGCCTCCACCACCAAGGACCGGGAGGGGGCTCCTCGGGGGAAAGTGGTGGGAAAGAGGTCAGGAGAGAGCTCCTGGGGCCTGCGGACGCTCTCTCTCTAAATCTGGGCGTGCCGGTTACATGCGTGTTCGGTTTGTGAAAATCTGTCAAGCTGCCAAAGATGGGTCCTCAATATTACACACAGTGTGTGCGCTGCCTGGCTGGAACAGGGGCGAACCTTTGCATTCTGTTACAGGGTCATCGCTAAAGGGATGTTGCCTCTAAGCCTCAACCATAGTTAGCAGCCCATCTTTGGAAAACTTGCCTTGCAGGTTATGGGCATTACGGTAACATACCTTCACAGGAACCACGGTGACGTTCTTCTCTATGAACTTGTATTTCAATAAAAGTCTTTAAAAATCTGTGTGAAGAAAGTTGTAACATACTGAGAGACATGAAAGGAGTCATGAATAAAAGAAAGATAATTCTTGTTTTAATAGGAAGGTTTTTGTCATTTATATATTTTTATTTTGAAATGTTTATACCAGCATTAGTTTGGATATTGTTAGTTTATTATAAAAGAGAAACATGGAAATTATTTACGTGATGAAAGTCTTCACAACTTCAGTGGAATGGACAGCTTCATGTGATGCCATTTCAATAGTGACTTATTTCAGTCAACATACTTAGCAAGATGCCACCACCTCTAAATAAGAAGCAATCCTTGCTGTCTGTAACTACTTCGTGTGCTATATGCTAAGTAAATTGTATCTTTACCTCATCTCTTGTGCTCATTCGCTTCAGTTCTGTCCGACTCTTTGCACCTCTATGGACTGTAGCCCACCAGGCTTCTCTGTCCATGGGATTCTCCAGGCAAGAATACTGGAGTGAGTTGCCGTGCCCTCCTCCAGGGGATCTTCCTGACCCACGGATCAAACTCACATCTCCTGGGAGGAGAACTGTATTTCCAACTTGCCCATTAACTGGCTGAATCTCTCCACTCTTTCCATTAGAGCCCATCCAACAGCTACTACCATTGCTTGCAATGTTTTTCCTTGTGATTTTTCTGGAAGCCTAATGCCCCTTTGGTTACAGTTTCAGCTGTCCTTCTTTCAACTAATACTTGGTCAAAGAGGGGAGGAAAAACTTTCTAAATGGCTCTCCTGCTGTGATCCCGGCGGCCGCAGCTCCCAGTCACACTTGCACGCCTTGCTGCAGGGAGCAGGCAGTGTTAATATTTTAAGCAAGTCATTCTTCCCAAATTAATCTATGTATTGGATCTAAATAAATATACTAAGAAGATATTTTAAGTAGCTATGCTGACTGTAACATTTAGACAGGGGGGAAAAAGCTATACATAAAAATAGCAAGAAAATGTTGAACAGAAAGGGGACCAGGACTTCCCTGGCGATCCAGTGGTTGAGAATCTGCCTGCCAAAGCAGGGGACACACGTTCGATCCCTGGTCTGCAAAGATTCCACGAGCCGCGGGGCCGCTAAGCCCGAGCCATGCAAAGGCTGAGCCCTCTTGCCCTAACTACTGGAGGCTGAGCGTCCAGAGCCCATGCTCAGCAGTGAGAGAAGGCCCCACAGCGAGCAGCCCCAGCCCCACTGGAGAAAGCCCACGCGCGGCTGCAAAACCCCAGCACAGCCAGACAGAAACCCAGAGAGGAAATAGCTTCAGAAAGAGTCCACTGCCCAAAAAGAAACGGAACCAGACAGCAAACCTATTGTGGAGTTATGAGCATTCAAACTTGGAACACATGCAAAAATCCAACAAATAAAGGTAAAAGAACAGAACCACCGGAGACAGGCTGAAGCGTGTGTGAGCGTTTCCTGCAAACAAAAGACAGCACATTAAATTTGTTCAAAAATACATTATTCCACAGACGGACATTTAAGCAACTATGCAGGGCCTTCCCGGGCGGCAGAGTCCACCTGCCAGCGCGGGAGATGCTGCGTCCATCCCCGGCCCAGGAAGACCACGCGCGCCGCGGGGCGACGAAGCCCGAGCGGCACAGCTACTGAGCCTGCGCTCTACAGCCCGGGAGCCGCAAGTACTGAGCCCGGAGCCGCAAGTACTGAGCCCTTGAGCCGCAAGTACTGAGCCCCGGAGCCGCAAGTACTGAGCCCGGAGCCGCAAGTACTGAGCCCTTGAGCCGCAAGTACTGAGCCCCGGAGCCGCAAGTACTGAGCCTGGGAGCCACAAGTACCGAGCCCGGGAGACGCAAGTACCGAGCCCGGGAGCCGCAAGTACCGAGCCCGGAGCCGCAAGTACTGAGCCCCGGAGCCGCAAGTACTGAGCCCGGAGCCGCAAGTACTGAAGCCCGAGGGCCTAAAGCCCGTGCTCCACAGTAAGAAGCTCATGCACCGCAGCTAGAGAAGAGCCCGTGAGCAGCAACGAAGCCCCCGCACAGCCAAAGAGCTAGAGCAGCCGTGGAGGACGCTGAGGAATCAGAACTGCGCCTTCACCTCATCTCTCGAGCTCAGTCACTGCAGTTGTGTCTGACTCTCTGCGACCCTGTGGACTGCTGCCCACCAAGCTCCTCCGTCCACAGGAGTCTCCAGGCAAGAGTACTGGAGTGGGTCGCCATGCCCTCCTCCGGGGATCTTCCCGACCCAGGGCTGGAACCTGGTCTCCTGCGTCTTCTGCATCGCAGGCAGAGTTCACTGCTGAGCCAGCAGGGGAGCCCCACTTCATCTCTTACTCCAAAAGTAAATCCCATACAGAAAAAAGACTCGAATAAAAAATAAAAACCCAAAATGACTAAAAGAGGAACTTTTAAAATAAGACTGAGATGGGATAGTTGTTTCTAACCATGACACGAAATTCAGCAGCTCACGAAAAGATAGATAAATTTAGCATAAAAGAAAAATAAACATATAAAAAGAAAAATTTGTATGGCAAAAAAAATAACAACAGTGTCGACTGATAATTAACAAAGGACGAACTTCAGCTGGAGGGACGGCTGTCTGTCTGGCCTGCAGGGGCCACTGACTCGACCGATTCTCTGGTTTGGAAGCCACAGGAAACAGACACAGCGCGTGCCGCATCTGAGCTGCCGTTCCGGGGCAGCGCCAGGGGCTGAGACGACGGGCTGCTAAGAAGGGCCGGGACTAAATGCCCGGGAAGTCCAAGATGATGCAAAACGCACACGCGAACCCCGAGAAGACACCTCCCCAGAAGAGGTCTGAGAGATACCACCTCATCCCTGTCAGAAGGACCACAGTTATGAAGACAGCAGATAACCAGCGCTGGCGAGGATGCGGAGTAGGGAAGCCTGGCGCGCTGCCAGCGGGAAGGAGAGGAGGGAGGCTCCTCCAGAAATTAAAAATAGGCCTGTCATGTGACCCTGCAACGTCACTTCCAGGTATTTACCCAAAGAAAACAAAGACACAATTAGAAAAGACGCAGGACACCAATGTTCACTGCAGCATTTTTACAATGCACAAAATACGAAACCTAAGTACCCATCAGTAGATGAAGAAAGAGATGTGGGGTGTGTATACGTATATGTATAGCTTTTCTTAAGGACACTTCAGAACCAGATTCTGAACTGTATCTGGTTTTGCACGAGCCCTCAACGCTGTGTCAAAATGTAAAAGCACATGTGACTCATTTATGCATGAACTCAGTGGCAGTTCATGAAAATCCAACCAAAATAAAGAACATGCACAAAATAGACCCACACGTGAAATAAACCAGGCGCAAATATGTCTCCAGGGCTGTATCTGCTGTTTGGAAATGGTGAACCCTGACTGGCTGGCAAGAGTTGTCCATTGCTACTGCCACAGGAAACTTTACAAACAGTGTGAAACGTTTCCACCGACAGAAACAATCCACCTGTGACTTTACTCAACAAAGGGAAAGACACGGATGCCCGCAGCCAGCCCGTGAGCGGCACTGGTGGTCACAGTATGGTGCAGATGAGGGCAATAGTGTGCGCCCATCTCAGAACCACGGGAGCCGCGCAGAACACCAGGCCTGGGCAGCTGCCAGAACCCCTGAGGCAGTTCCCTCTAACTTGCTGCAGCGTCTTCCATAATAGCTCACGTTTTTCGCCAAAGAATCTAAAAGTAACGATGGTTTGCTATGGTTTGTCAGTAGAAGGCTCTGGAAGCCTCGCAACATGGTTTTGATGTTTTCAGTCCTCTTAAATAGATCTTCAAAAATTCAGGAGAGAAATCTGAACACACACAATGTACCAAATACACTCAAAAGGACAAGTTTGTTGTTAAAGGACAGATTTGCTTTCTGAACTGCGGTTTGCCAGCTCAGTCACTCAGTCCGGTCCAACTCTTTGCGGCCCTGTGGACTGTAGCCCGCCAGGCTCCTCTGTACTTGGGATTCTTCAGGCAAAAATGTCTGTGCTGTGCTGTGCTTAGCCCCTCAGTCGTGCCCGACTCTTTGCAACCCCCGTGGACTGTAGCCCGCCAGACTCCTCCATCCATGGGATTCTCCAGGCCAGAATACCAGAGTGGGTTGCCATGCCCTCCTCCAGGGGATCTTCCTGACCCCGGGATCAAACCCAGGTCTTGCACATTACAGGAGGATTTTCTGTCTGAGCCACCAGGGAACCCAAAAGTGTTTGGAAATATGTTTTTAAACATTCCAGGTGAAAAACTGAGACAGCGGTTCCGTGGTGGCCCAGTAGTTAAGAATTCACCCGCCTGTGCAGGGCACGTGGATCCAATCCCTGGTCTGAGAAGATTCCGCAACTAACCCTGTGCACCACAACTACCGCGGCCGTGCCCAGGAGCCGAGGACTGTGGCAAGAAGAAGCCCGTGCTCCGTGGCTGGAGGGCAGCCCCCGCTCACTGCCGCTGGAGAGAACCCCCGCAGCAACAGAGGCCCGGAGCAGTCAAAGGGGACGGCGAGAGTACAGGGCCTGAGCTGACCACGCAGGAGCAAAGCTTCTTCTGTCTTTTTCACACTTATTTATTAAAGAACTAAGAAAAACTTCTCATCAAAAGTGATAACATGTACCCTCCTACACTGTTGGTGGGAATGTAAATTGGTACAGCCACTATGGAGAACAGTATGGAAGCTCCTTTAAAAAATAAAAACAGAGCTACCAAATGACCTTGCAATCCCACTCCTGGGCACGTATCAGAGAAACCGTGACCTGAAAGGTCGCACGTACCCCAGTGCGCGCTGCAGCACTGTTTACCACAGCTGGGAAATGGAAGCACCCCGATGTCCACCGACAGAGCAATGGATGAAGAGGGTGTGGCACATATACACACAATGCAATATTGCTCGGTCGTTAAAAAGAATGAAATGGCATTTGCAGCAGGTCCATAGATGGACCTGGAGAGTGTCATACTGAGTGAAGTAAGTCAGACAGAGATGGAGAAATAATGAGTGGCATGCCTTACATGTGGGATCTAAAAAAAAATGGTACAAATGAACTTACTTACGGGAGAGAAAGAGACTCAGAGACTCAGAGAATGAACTTACGGTTGCTGGGGGGGAAGGATGGGGGAGCCGATCGTTAGGGAGTCTGGAAAGGCTGTGTACACACTGCTGTATTTAAGACGGATAACCAACCAGGACCTACTGTATACNCTTACATGTGGGATCTAAAAAAAAATGGTACAAATGAACTTACTTACGGGAGAGAAAGAGACTCAGAGACTCAGAGAATGAACTTACGGTTGCTGGGGGGGAAGGATGGGGGAGCCGATCGTTAGGGAGTCTGGAAAGGTGTGTACACACTGCTGTATTTAAGACGGATAACCAACCAGGACCTACTGTATACCACGTGGAACTCTGCTCAGTGTTACGCAGAAGCCTGGATGGGAGCGGGGCTTGGGAGAGGAGGGGCTCACGTATGTGTGTGCCTGAGTCATGCCACTGCTCACCTGAAACCATCACAGCATGGTTAGTCAGCTCGACCCCAATGCGAGTAAAAAGTTCAAAGGAAAACAAGTAATAAGATGTGAAATAAACATGCGAAAATAAGCTGTAAGTCATTCCTAAAAGTGAAAATATTACTCACTCAATCATATCCAACTTTTTGCGACCCTAGGCACCATAGCCTGCCAGCCTCCTCTGTCCATGGAATTCTCCAGGCAAGAATAGTGCAGTGGGTTGCCATTCCCTTCTCCAGGGGATCTTTCCAACCAGAGACTGAACCCAGGTCTCCTGCATTGCAGGCAGATTCTTTACTGTCTGAAACACCACGGAAGTAATGCTGATGAAAGGCCCAAATTACAGAATTTTCCTATCATGCCAATAGGAGAATTCATTAACAAGAGGCGATACATTTCAAACAAAAGTAAGGAAAGCTCATGAATTATTTGATAATCCAATTAATGTGTAATAGCAAATCACATGAATATTTTGGGAAAGCTTTAAGTTTCCTGCTGATTTGACATGAAAATATTGACACAGTCAAAGATAGTATAAAACACATAATAATAAACGACCCAATCAAAAAATGGGCCAAAGACCTAAACAGACATTTCTCCAAAGAAGACATACGGATGGCTAACAAACACATGAAAAGATGCTCAACATCACTCATTATCAGAGAAATGCAAATCAAGACCACAATGAGGTACCATTTCACACCAGTCAGAATGGCTGCGATCCAAAAGTCTACAAGCAATAAATGCTGGAGAGGGTGTGGAGAAAAGGGTACCCTCTTACACTGTTGGTGGGAATGCAAACTAGTACAGCCACTATGGAGAACAGTGTGAAGATTCCTTAAAAAACTGCAAATAGAACTGCCTTATGACCCAGCAATCCCACTGCTGGGCATACACACCGAGGAAACCAGAATTGAAAGAGACACATGTACCCCAATGTTCATTGCAGCACTGTTTATAATAGCCAGGACATGGAA
>SJYT01078594.1:294212-351160 GCA_006410635.1 Cephalophus harveyi
GGGGGGGGGAAGGATGGGGGAGTGGATTGAAAAGGGTTGGACACGACTTATCAATTGCACGACGATAAGATTAAACGCCACACAAGATGCTGATCCCCTGCAGTTTCACAGCACAAATGTAAAGACATTTGATTAATATTTCCACAGATTTGATAGCAAACCTAAATACTTACATGACAGTATCATGAGGCTAAAACAAATTTTCAAAATCAACAACTAAAAAAAAACCTCAAGCAGCCCTGATAAAGGAGAAAGTGAAAGCTGTGTATTCACCTTAGAAAGTAAACCTCTGAAATCGCTGCCACATGAGTAAGTGAAGAAGGAGATGTGGCAAAAAGACAGACAGAAAGAAAGACCGTAGTGCAGGATGCCCTGGGGTGGAGAAGAGAGGCTGGGCCATCCATTCAACAAAATAAGATTCTTTTCCCAGCGCTTGTGCTCGTAGCGTCTGCCTCTCTGTGAACCTAGGCCCCTCTGTCCGTGGGATTGTCCAAGCAAGAGTGCTGGAGCGGTGGCCACTTCCTCCTCCAGGGGATCTTCCCGACCCAGGGGTCAAGCCCGCGCGGGGCTCCCGCGCCTCCTGCGCAGCAGGCGGGCTCTTCACAGCCGAGCCACTGTGTAAGCCCCTCATTCTCTCAGGTTCGGTCGCATTTGTGGTATCTGTCATTTCTTTAAATCTGCAATTTATTGTTATTTCTTTTCTTACGCGGTTAACTCTAATACATGCACACCCTCTCTGGGTTGGGCCTCCAAAGTCAGACAATGTATACAGATCTTAAACTCGAGGCTTTAAGCTCAAAACGAGGCCAATTTGGAGTCAAGCGAGCTCTGCTCCCGCGCAGAAAGCGGCGGGAGCCTCGGCGGCCCCTGGTGACGACCCAAGACACCGCGCCCGGCGCCCGGGGCCGTGCCGCCCGAAGCCAGGGCGTCCCGCCAGCTCCTGCACCAACACGCACGATACTAACACTACAGCCCCAGCTTCTGCAGTATTTCTCATAAGCTGTCAGCACTCCATTTTGAGGTATTCCTTCCCCGGTTACACATTTTCTCTGTTAGAGTTCTAGATATCCAGATACCAAAGAGATACGCAGGCTTCTTGAAAGAACACTTGAGAGTCTGGGAAAGAGAGAGCCAGGGGCGCTGCACACGGCCTCGGGGATCCCTATTCTGGCTAATAACGCCCGTGGAAGCTCCTCAAGTCCGCTCTGTACGTTCCATCTGCTGACAATAAAACTAAAAGCTGAAATGGCTCAAGGGCTCAACCGTGTGTCCCGCTAGAGGGTTCAGCTCGGTAACAGCGGCTCCTGGCAGCCCAGTGGATAGGAATCTGTCTGCCAGTCAGGGCCTCGGGCTCGCGCCCTGGTCGGTTAGTCCCACGTAAGTCAAGGCGTTAGCACGGCCTTCCCCCGCCTGCAAGGCTGCAAGGAGAGCCCAGCTCTCACCGCCGCGACCTTCTGGGGGCTGCCAGGACGCCCTGGCTTGTGGCCACCTCACTCAGATGCTCCAAGCGGCCCCCGCAAATCCCCTCTGCTGCATCTCACACCCTCTCCCCGTCTCGGCGTGCCCAGGTCTCCCCCTGCCTCTCTCTCACAATGATGGATGTGGGCACACTTAACCCATCACCACCCAAGGGGACAGTCTCTCATCTCAAGATGCTGAGCTTAATCACACCTGCAAACTCCCCCCAGGGATGAAGGAGCCTGGACCCAATGCCATCCTCACAGGTCACACACAGTCCAACCAGAGGCGGGTGACCAGCTACTGGGGATGCTTAGGAAGGACAGACTGAAATCCAGAATGAATGAGGAAGAGGCAAAATTTAGAAACCTAAGAAAGTTCTCAGTGACCCAGCCAACAGGAGCTCACGGGGAAAAGACGGCAAACAGAAGCCTGGCCCTGGACTAACAGGCAAGAGGAAGCGACCAGCGGCCTGGCACGCACCTGGCAGGCGCAGAGAGGCTCCCGCCCGGAGGCCCCACGCCGAGCACCTGCCCTCTCTCCACCTGCCCCTCGGACCTGCTCCACCCTCAGCCCTCCAGAACCAGGGGCTGCTCTGGCTGTTCCGGAGGCTGCGGCTCCAGCTGCGGGGGCTGCGGCTCCAGCTGCTGTGTGCCCGTCTGCTGCTGCAAGCCCGTGTGCTGCTGTGTGCCAGCCTGCGCCTGCTCCAGCTGTGGCAAAGGGGGCTGTGGCTCGTGTGGGGGCTCCCAGTCCAGCTGCTGCAAACCCTGCTGCTCCCAGTCCAGCTGCCGCGTCCCCGTGTGCTGCTCCCAGTCCAGCTGCCGCGTCCCCGTGTGCTGCCGTCGCAAGATCTGAGGTAATGGTCAGTCTGTAATGGTCAGTCCAGCATTCGGCTAACCTCTTCCGGCTGCGGCATCTGTGAGGCGCTCCGGCTTGTCATTCTCCTGGACACATCTTGCTCTGTGGACCTCTTCCCTGCATTTCCTGACTCCAGCATCGGAAGCACCATTCCCATGAGGAGCCACGGCTCTGTCCCCACCCCTCTAGGATATCATTCTGCAGAGGAAGGCCGTATGCGAATAGTCCTCCAAAAACCAAGTGGCCGCCACCTGTCCTCCTGACTCTTCTGAGGGCCGTCATCTGCCACAGCCAGGCGCTGACCCTCATGTGAAGGGTCTGGTCAAGAACATCCAGCTCTTGGCTTCTCAACAAGAAAAGATGCCACTTTGATCACATCCAAGTTTCCTTCTCCAATGAAGCCCAGTCCAGCAAGACTCCCTTCCTTACAGCAGGTTTCTATACTTGTTTGTTAAAATACAGTAAAAAGCCCTGTCAATCAAATTATCTCTGTCACCGCCAACCAGATTCATCCCCAGTGTAACTCTCCAGAGCAGTTTCTGTACAGTATGCTAATGAACAAGGGGGTTTGCTGGAAGTGGGTGCCCGGAAGCCCATGCCAGCTGACCAGGCCCTGCCTCCACTTACCGCCAGGTGTCCCGTCTGCCTCCAGCCGCGACCATACTCCACCACCGATGTTGTGGCCAGGGGACATTCCAGGGCGCGGCGGAGAGGCCTGGGCTCCGAGTCGGGACGTGGCGCGTGCGTCCGGGACGTGTGGCTGTCCGGCAGTGGGACCTTCCCTTGGGCGGGGGGGGGCAGTAAATGTGCTGGGTTGGGGCCGCCCCCCTCCACGCCCCTCCTCTCTCACGTCACAGAGGCTGGGTAGCACTCTCCCGACTCTCTGGTAGCCACGGTCCCAGATGCACTGGGCTCAGCCACTCTGCATTTATCTTCTCACGGTGTTCAGAAAAGAAAAATAGCGCAGAGGCAGATAAGGGTATTGTGGACCTCTGTGGGACACTACCAGCATCCACTGTCCAGCCACGGGCGTCACGCTCGTCAGTCACAGTGCAGCAGGGTGGGCTCCTGACCCAGATTGGCAGGGATCCTCATATACAGGGGACGTTTAGGGATAGACGGATGCGCACACGGGGAGAACGCGGGGAGAAGACGAAGCAGAACTCTGGCGATGCTTCCACAAGCCAAAGGTCAGCAACAATGGGCCAGGGACCTGGGAGAGGGCAGAGCTGTCGGAAGGAGGGACGACAGCGCCGAGAAAGGCAGCCAGGCTCTGAGGGTCACGAGGGTTCAGCCGTGAAACGGAGGCCACGGGCCGGGAAGGGCGATCAGCGGCGCCGGCACAGCTCTGCCAGGCGGCCACACGGAGAGATCAAAAGCAACGGCAGGAGAACAGGACTCAGAGCAGCGCCACGGGAAGACTCTTCAGGTCAAAGGCACAAACCCAGCACCTAGCAGGAGGAACAAGAAAATATACAAGCAAATCACGCCAGAGTGAAACAAGAACACTGCGGACAAAAAGAAGCGGGCTTCTGCTGCCAGGCAAAATGCGGTAAGTTGCAGCCTCCCAAAATTCCTACCACATCAACTAAAAGAAACCCCTGATGCTGGGAAAGATTGAAGGCAAAGGGGAAGAGGGTGGCAGAGGATGAGATGGTTAGATAACACCACCAGCTCAGGGGGCAGGAACTTGAGCGAACTCCAGGAGACAGCGGAGGACAGGGAAGCCTGGCGCGCTGCAGTCCGTGGGGTCGCAGAGACTCAGATATGACTTAGCGACCGAACAGCAGCCACAACCAACTAGGGGCGTCCCTGGCGGTCCAGTGGATAAGGAGCCGCTCGCCAGTGCAGGGGACACAGGTTTGACCCCTGGTTCAGGAAGATTCCACATGCCGTGGAGCAACGAAGCCCGTGGGTGTAAGTGCTGAGCCCAGGTGCCCAGGGCCTGTGCTCCACGAGAGACGACGCCACGTGAGAAGTCTGCACGCCACAACCGGAGAGGAGTGCTGCTCTCCGCAGCTGAAGAAAGCCCGCACGGCAGCAAGGACGCAGCACAGACAGAAAGGAAAGAAATAAAGTTAAAACAAAGCCAGGGAAATTACCAAAAGTGTATCTGAAGACAATGGGAAATACAGAAGCAACAGGGACTAGGTGATAGGATTCCTAATAGCAGAAGCCTTTCCCCAGAAGAGGGCTCTCCCATGATGCACGATTAAACCATGTAAACTTCTTTGGTTCTTCCATAAAAAATAGCCAGTACACACACACACACAAAAAAAAACAGACGAAAAAAGAAATAGGAGGGAGCTTCCTGGCGGCCCAGTGGCTCGGACTTGGCACTTTCACTGCCAGGTCCTGGGTTCAGGCCCTGCTCAGAGGACTAAGACCCTGAAAGCTGCGAGGCATGGCCAGAGAAATAACCAGAAATGGGAAAATGTGACAGATAATCACAAGGGAAAATGTAATAAAAGCAGACTCAAAAATGATTCGGATCCTACTGTTAGTCAGCAAAGAGTTACAGATAGCATAGGGAAAATATGGGCAATCGAGATGAAAAGATGGAAAAATTCCGCCAAAAGAGTGTCCATAAAAACATAATAAAATGGACATTCTAAAACCGAAAAGTACAATATATAAACTTCAGAATTTATCACATGGCTTTAACAGATGACTGGACATAGCAAAAGAAAAAAAAAAACAGAATTAGGGAATTCGATTTTTAAAAAAAGTCCGTGGAAAAACACCCAAACTGAAGCAGAGAGAAATGAGAATACAAAAAATAAACGAGTGTAAAAGACGTGTGGGAATGAGCCAACACATCTAACATAAGTGTGATTGGCAAATCAGAGGGAAATAAGATACAAAATGGGGCAAAAGCAATATTTCAAAACACAGAGGTTGAGAATATCTTAGACTTAACCAAAGGTATCAACCCATAGATTCAAGAAGTTCAGCAAAACTCAAGAAGAAACTTTTAAAACCCTAGCTACAAAATGATCATCTTCTGAAAGAAAACAATGTTAAGGTCTTAAAAGCAAAGAATATGGCACATAATTCCCAAAGAAGCAACAGTAACATTGACAGCTGACTTTTCAAGAAAAACCGTGGAAGCCAGGGGCCAACGGCACACCGTCGATAAAGGAGTGGAAGAGGGAGCTCGCTAACAGCTCCGCACTGGAGACTCTGCCTTGAAAAAATAAGTTCTGCAGAAGTGAAGTCTAAATAAAGATATTTGAGAAAGACAAAGACTGTGCCAAAGCCTTTGACTGTGTGGATCACAATCAACTGCGGAAAATTCTGAAAGAGATGGGAATACCAGACCACCCGACCTGCCTCTTGAGAAACCTATATGCAGGTCAGGAAGCAACAGTTAGAACTGGACATGGAACAACAGACTGGTTCCAAATAGGAAAAGGAGTACATCAAGCCTGTATATTGTAACCCTGCTTATTTAACTTACATGCAGAGTACATCATGAGAAACGCTGGGCTGGAAGAAGCACAAGCTGGAATCAAGATTGCTGGGAGGAATATCAACAACCTCAGATATGCAGATGACACCACCCTTATGGCAGAAAGTGAAGAGGAGCTAAAAAGCCTCTTGCTGAAAGTGAAAGAGGAGAGTGAAAAAGTTGGCTTAAAGCTCAACACCTGATGTTCAAGCTGGTTTTAGAAAAGGCAGAGGAACCAGAGATCAAATTGCCAACATCCGCTGGATCATGGAAAAACCAAGAGAGTGACAGAAAAACATCTATTTCTGCTTTATTGATTAGGCCAAAGCCTTTGACTGTGTGGATCACAATAAACTACGGAAAATTCTGAAAGAGATGGGAATACCAGACCACCTGACCTGCCTCTTGAGAAACCTATATGCAGGTCAGGAAGCAACAGTTAGAACTGGACATGGAACAACAGACTGGTTCCAAATAGGAAAAGGAGTACATCAAGCCTGTATATTGTAACCCTGCTTATTTAACTTACATGCAGAGTACATCATGAGAAACGCTGGGCTGGAAGAAGCACAAGCTGGAATCAAGATTGCTGGGAGGAATATCAACAACCTCAGATATGCAGATGACACCACCCTTATGGCAGAAAGTGAAGAGGAGCTAAAAAGCCTCTTGCTGAAAGTGAAAGAGGAGAGTGAAAAAGTTGGCTTAAAGCTCAACATTCAGAAAACTAAGATCATGGCATCTGGTCCCATCACTTCACGGGAAATAGATGGGGAAATAGTGGAAATGGTGTCAGACTTTGTTTTGGGGGCTCCAAAATCACTGCAGATGGTGATTGCAGCCATGAAATTAAAAGACGCTTACTCTTTGGAAGGAAAGTTATGACCAACCTAGACAGCATAATCAAAAGCAGAGACATTACTTTGCCAACAAAGATCCGTGTAGTCAAGGCTATGGTTTTTCCAGTAGTCATGTATGGATGTGAGAGTTGGACTGTGAAGAAGGCTGAGCACCGAAGAATTGATGCTTTTGAACTGTGGTGCTGGAGAAAGACTCTTGAGAGTCCCTTGGACTGCAAGGAGATTGAACCAGTCCATCCTAAAGGAGATCAGTCCTGGGTGTTTATTGGAAGGACAGATGCTAAAGCTGAAACTCCAATAGTTTGGCCACCTCATGCAAAGAGTTGACTCACTGGAAAAGACCCTGAGGCTGGGGGGGATTGGGGGCAGGAGAAGGGGACGACAGAGGATGAGATGGCTGGGTGGCATCACCAACTCGATGGACGTGAGTTTGACTGAACTCCAGGAGTTGATGATAGACAGGGAGGCCTGGTGTGCTGTGATTTATGGGGTCACAAAGAGTCGGACATGACTGAGGCACTGAACTGAACTGAACTGAACTGAAGAAAGACAAAACTAAGAAAATTCTTCACAAGCAGACTCACACTTCCAGAAAGACTGAAAGATGTCCTTCAGGTTGAAGGAAAATGGTCCCATAAAGCACACACACACGGATCTACAGGAAGGAATGAACAGCACTAACAGGGTAAATATATAGATAGATAAAAAGAGCGATGTCCACAATGAGCTGAACTGTGTCCCCCCCCAAAGCTCTTAGACTGAAGCCCTAATGTAATATGTGGAGATCAGGCTGTTAAGAGCAACGCTCGCTCAGTCGCTTCAATCGGGTCTGACTCTTCTGTGACCCCATGGACTGCAGCCCACCAGGCTCCTTCTTCCATGGGGTTCTCCAGGCCAGAATACTTGAGTGGGCTGCCATTTCCTCAAAGCCCTAATGTAATATGTGGAGATCAGGCTGTTAAGAGCAACGCTCGCTCAGTCGCTTCAATCGGGTCTGACTCTTCTGTGACCCCATGGACTGCAGCCCACCAGGCTCCTTCTTCCATGGGGTTCTCCAGGCCAGAATACTTGAGTGTGCTGCCATTTCCTCCTCCAGGGGATCTTCCCAACCCAGGGATCGAACCCAGGTCTCCCGCATTGCAGGCAGATTCTTTACCAGCTGAGCCACCAGGGAAGCCCCAGAATACTGGAGTGGGTAGCCTATTCCTTCTCCAGTGGATCTTCCCGACCCAGGAATCGAACCAGGGTCTTCTGCACTGCAGGGGGACTCTTTACCAGCCGAGCCTTCAGGGAAGCCCTTGTAAGGGCAGAATCAAGGCTGAATGGAGTAGTAAGGACAGGCCTCTAACCCAGGAGGCCTACTGTCCCTATAGGAAGAGGAGGCACATCAGCTCTCTGTCCCCCCCGCTCTCCTGACAGAGGTCACGGAAGAGGTCTCACCCGGAATCACCTTTCATCATGGACGTCTGGCCTCCAGGATTGTAGGAAAAGAAGCTCCTACTGACTCTGACACCCAGGAAGTGGTCCTTTGCCAGGACAGCCAAGCGATCCACATGCCGAGTGTTTAAGGCAACAACAATGAACGTGATTTCTGGGATTCACAAGAGTACGAGTGGCCTGGACAGTAAGCACTCACGCCGGCAGGCGGAGGCGACCCCTAGGAATGCTCCTGATGTCCTCGGGAAGAAGCGAAAAGTACTAAGGGCGGGCTGCATTTGTCAAGGAAATCCTGAAAGGTGAAATACGAATTAACACAAAAGAAAAATCCAAAATAATTTANAGATGTGTATAAGAGACAGATTCACAAGAGTACGAGTGGCCTGGACAGCAAGCACTCACGCCGGCAGGCGGAGGCGACCCCTAGGAATGCTCCTGATGTCCTCGGGAAGAAGCGAAAAGTACTAAGGGCGGGCTGCATTTGTCAAGGAAATCCTGAAAGGTGAAATACGAATTAACACAAAAGAAAAATCCAAAATAATTTACAAATAAAGCATCACAATAAATAAGTAAATTTAGCAAGATCAGTGGGGAAACAACAAATATAAACTAAACTTTCCAATTTCCCGACCCAGGGGTCAAGCCCGCGCGGGGCTCCCGCGCCTCCTGCGCAGCAGGCGGGCTCTTCACAGCCGAGCCACTGTGTAAGCCCCTCATTCTCTCAGGTTCGGTCGCATTTGTGGTATCTGTCATTTCTTTAAATCTGCAATTTATTGTTATTTCTTTTCTTACGCGGTTAACTCTAATACATGCACACCCTCTCTGGGTTGGGCCTCCAAAGTCAGACAATGTATACAGATCTTAAACTCGAGGCTTTAAGCTCAAAACGAGGCCAATTTGGAGTCAAGCGAGCTCTGCTCCCGCGCAGAAAGCGGCGGGAGCCTCGGCGGCCCCTGGTGACGACCCAAGACACCGCGCCCGGCGCCCGGGGCCGTGCCGCCCGAAGCCAGGGCGTCCCGCCAGCTCCTGCACCAACACGCACGATACTAACACTACAGCCCCAGCTTCTGCAGTATTTCTCATAAGCTGTCAGCACTCCATTTTGAGGTATTCCTTCCCCGGTTACACATTTTCTCTGTTAGAGTTCTAGATATCCAGATACCAAAGAGATACGCAGGCTTCTTGAAAGAACACTTGAGAGTCTGGGAAAGAGAGAGCCAGGGGCGCTGCACACGGCCTCGGGGATCCCTATTCTGGCTAATAACGCCCGTGGAAGCTCCTCAAGTCCGCTCTGTACGTTCCATCTGCTGACAATAAAACTAAAAGCTGAAATGGCTCAAGGGCTCAACCGTGTGTCCCGCTAGAGGGTTCAGCTCGGTAACAGCGGCTCCTGGCAGCCCAGTGGATAGGAATCTGTCTGCCAGTCAGGGCCTCGGGCTCGCGCCCTGGTCGGTTAGTCCCACGTAAGTCAAGGCGTTAGCACGGCCTTCCCCCCCCCTGCAAGGCTGCAAGGAGAGCCCAGCTCTCACCGCCGCGACCTTCTGGGGGCTGCCAGGACGCCCTGGCTTGTGGCCACCTCACTCAGATGCTCCAAGCGGCCCCCGCAAATCCCCTCTGCTGCATCTCACACCCTCTCCCCGTCTCGGCGTGCCCAGGTCTCCCCCTGCCTCTCTCTCACAATGATGGATGTGGGCACACTTAACCCATCACCACCCAAGGGGACAGTCTCTCATCTCAAGATGCTGAGCTTAATCACACCTGCAAACTCCCCCCAGGGATGAAGGAGCCTGGACCCAATGCCATCCTCACAGGTCACACACAGTCCAACCAGAGGCGGGTGACCAGCTACTGGGGATGCTTAGGAAGGACAGACTGAAATCCAGAATGAATGAGGAAGAGGCAAAATTTAGAAACCTAAGAAAGTTCTCAGTGACCCAGCCAACAGGAGCTCACGGGGAAAAGACGGCAAACAGAAGCCTGGCCCTGGACTAACAGGCAAGAGGAAGCGACCAGCGGCCTGGCACGCACCCGGCAGGCGCAGAGAGGCTCCCGCCCGGAGGCCCCACGCCGAGCACCTGCCCTCTCTCCACCTGCCCCTCGGACCTGCTCCACCCTCAGCCCTCCAGAACCAGGGGCTGCTCTGGCTGTTCCGGAGGCTGCGGCTCCAGCTGCGGGGGCTGCGGCTCCAGCTGCTGTGTGCCCGTCTGCTGCTGCAAGCCTGTGTGCTGCTGTGTGCCAGCCTGCGCCTGCTCCAGCTATGGCAAAGGGGGCTGTGGCTCGTGTGGGGGCTCAAAGGGGGGCTGTGTCCCTGCTTGCTGCTCCCAGTCCAGCTGCTGTGTCCCCGTTTGCTGTCAGTGCAAGATCTGAGATGCTGAGCTGAGACCTCAGGTAGTTCCAGCCAGTCTCAGCTCCCTGACTGTGAGCAGTGACACGTTCAGACCCCCGGGGCGCACTCCATTCTCTCCAGCGTAGTGAAGTCTGAATCTTCGGGACCAGAGATCCTGTTCCATACTTCCTGATGGAGAAGGGGTTCCCTTTGTACTGCTTGAGCCATCTGAGGATTCGCTGCCACTTTCAATCCAAGAGAATCGCCCTCTTTGGCAGCTGAACTCCTCCATCTGCAGGCTGCTCAGGGGCTAAACCACAGAAAACCCACCCCTCATCCTCTGATGGGCACAGAGCTGTTCTAACCATCTCCTGGCTTCTTGCTGCTCCGCCCTGGTTCTCACATAACCTCAGGGCTGGTGCCGACCTCCCAGGGTCTGGGGCCCAGATTCACCAAATAACCCTCCCCTCTTCCGTGACTCCACCTCTTCTGATCTCAGTCTAGCAAATTCTACTCTGGGCTTGTGAAGCCGCTAAATAAACAGACTGTCTTCAGCAACCCTTGTCTCACCATGATTCTTTTCTTACAGCCTTTCTCAGAAGAAACATTTCTAAATGTCTATCATATATCAGTGGTAGTGGAAACCAGAGTGTGCTGGCAATATTTGCTGACATTTACAGTATTACATGCAGACCTTTCCTCTCTCTTTAAAAAAATTTTTTTTTAGTTTTTTTTTAATGGGGACCATTTTGGGGGGAAGTCTTTATTGCACCTGTTACAATACTGCTTCTGTTTTATTTGGGGGGTTTTGGCCACAAGGCGTGTGGGATATCTCCCCAGCCAGGCAGCGAACCCGTGCCCCCTCCCCTGGAAGGCGAGGTCTTAACCAGAGGAGCACCAAGGACGGCCCAGGCAGACTCTCCATTCTGTGCCTTAAGTTCTCGTTATTCACTGGGAGGAAGGGATACTGTAAATTCACAAACTTTGTTGAAACAGCTGGTTAACACAAAATTATGTATCAGAGGATGAAATTAGCCCGCACCTAAAACTAAATGGCTGACGCTTGTTTATACGACTTATGATACAGTCTCTGGGTGGATGGTAAGGGGACACCTTCCAGACAAACAGTACCAACGCCTGTGGGATCACTGTGACTTGGGGCTGTGGTTTTGTTATTATGGAATGACAAAAAGTCAGGACACAAAATTTTAGAAGCATGTGGTCAAAACCATGTGTGACCAAGAGCTGGATGAGCTCATGTTTCCTTAATATTTTATTTTTTTAAATTTGCAGATCTGGGCACTGCGAGCACCCCTTAGTCTCACGTGTGGTGGTAACATCAGACAAACAGTACCAACGCCTGTGGGATCACTGTGACTTGGGGCTGTGGTTTTGTTATTATGGAATGACAAAAAGTCAGGACACAAAATTTTAGAAGCATGTGGTCAAAACCATGTGTGACCAAGAGCTGGATGAGCTCATGTTTCCTTAATATTTTATTTTTTTAAATATGCAGATCTGGGCACTGCGAGCACCCCTTAGTCTCACGTGTGGTGGTAACATGGGATCAAAAGTTCAAGGAGCTGTAAACGTTCAAGGTAGGTACACTTTCCCACCTCAAATCAAAAGCAAAACACAGAAGTGAAAATACACTATCCAGATGCTCTTAAGTCACATGAAGAAAACAGATCACATCAGGATTTCCTGGTGGTCCAGTGGCTAAGATCGATGCTCCCAATACAGAGGGCCAATCCCAGGTTCGATCCCTGGTCAGGAAACTAGATCCCACACTCTGCAGCTAAGATCTGGTGCAGCCCCAGCTGAGACCTGGTGCAGCCAAATATATAAACATTTAAAAAATAGGTCACATCGAACCCCCTTGCGCTGTTGGTGGGAATGTAAACTGATAGGGCCACTCTGGAGAACTGTATGGAGATTTCTGCAACAACTGGGATGAAAGCTATCATACGACCCAGCAGCCCCACTACTGGGCATACACCCTGAGAAAACCATAATTTGAAAAAGACACATGTACCCCACGGTTTGCTGCAGCGCTGCTCACAATAGCCGGGACCTGGAGGGAGCCTGGATGCCCACTGACGGGTGGATGAACGAATAAAGAAGTGGCGGAACATGCAGAGAGTGGAATACCGCTCAGCTGTAAAGAGGAATGACTTTGAGTCAGTGTTAGTGAGGTGGATGAACCTAGAGCCTGCTACACAGAGGGAAGTGAGGCAGGAAGATAAACACTGTCTATTGACACATATACATGGGATCTAGACAAACGGTGCTGGTGAGTGAATCTACCGGCAGGGCGGGCACAGAGACGCGGGCATAGAGAACAGACGTGTGGGTACAGCGGGGGAGGAGGAGGGGTGAACTGAGAGGACAGCGTTGAAATACACACACTACGTACGCGAGACAGGGCGCCAGCGGGAAGCTGCTGGCAGCCCCGGGAGCCCGGCTCAGCGCTCGGCAGCAGCCGAGGGGTCCGGGGATCCGTTTCCTGTCTCTTATACACATCTAGATGTGTATAAGAGACAGGGACACAGGCATCACCGGGGCTGAGTCAGGCGATACGGCAGAAACCAACCCAGCATGGTAAAGCGCGATCCTCCAATTAAAGATAGAATTTTTAAAGAACAGATCGTATCAAGTCCAGCATTGGATGTCAGGGGGAAATCACTTGCCTCATTTTGCCAGATACAGGACCACAGGCCTCAGGAAGGAGCTTGCCCCTACGTTTAGTTCTCCAACTGTGCTGCCTGTCCAGGACTGCTGGCATTGTCAACACCAAGAAGAGTTGGGACAGAGCCTGAAATCTTCTGTGAGAGTCACTCTTGTCTCCCATAAGCTCAGAGTCAGGAAAATCCTTGCAGGGAACCGGAGAGGCCCAGGCCAAGAACCCGGGCAGGAAACACAAAGACTGCACGGCCCGCCACCAAAAGGGCAGCGGGTGTCCGGGGGCTCTGCAAACAGGACCGGTGTGCTCCGGGGGCAAGGCTGATGACCGCCACCCGGAATCATTCACTGCTGATCACCATCAGCCAAACATTCCCGCCTTGTGGGGAGGGATCCATCTAACGGGGAAAGAATCTTTCAACCACGGCGCTGGGGCAGCTGGAGACCCACATGGCCTTATTCCACACCATACACAAAAATTAACTAGAACTAGACCCAAGAGGGACTTCCCTGGTCGTCCAGCGGTTAAGAATCCGCCTTGCCATGAAAGGTGCAGAGGCCCCACCCTTGCAACCACGATAGCACATGGCATGGACCCTAAGCACAGCTCCCGCGCCACAGCTGAGACCCAAGGCGGCAATCAACAAACAAACCAATCGCAAAATTAGATCCCAGCCCCCAATTTAAGTGCTAAGACTATGGAGCTCTTAAAAGAAAGCAGAGGCGTAAGTCTTCACGACCGTGGATTTGGCGAAGGATTCTTAGATATGACATGAAAAGCAAAGCAATGGGGGGAAAAATAGAAAAATTGGACTTCATCGAAATTAAAAACATTTGTGCTTCAAAGAATATCACTATGGAAGTGAAAAGACAACACAGATTAGAAAAAAAAATGTTTGCAAGTTACATGTCTAAAATGGGCCTTTATGTGATCTATACAAACTTCACTCTGTCTGACGGTGATTGCCAATGATTTGCTCTCAGGAAATTAGAAATAGAAAGAAACTTCCCCAAATTGATAAAGTGAAAACGAAAGTGAAAGTTGCTCAGTCGTATCCGACTCTTTGCGACTCTATACAGTCCATGGAATTCTCCAGGCCAGAATACTGGAGTGGGTAGCCTTTTCCTTCTCCAGGGGATCTCCCCAACCTGGGGATCGAACCCAGGTCTCCCACATTGCAGGTGGATTCTTTACCACCTGAGGTACCAGGGAAGCCCCAATAGAACACCTACTAAAACCTACAGGTAACATCATGCCTGATGCTAAGAAACTCAGAGCTTTGCCCCTAAGATCAGAAACAAGGGGAAATGCACTCCTTTCTCACCACTGCTTTCCAGCACCACGCTGGAAGCCCTAGCTAACGCGCTAAGACACGGAAAGGAAATAAAAGACATACGGATTGGGAAGGAAGAAATGAAACTGTCCTTGCTCACAGATGACATGATCATATGTGTAGAAAATCCAAAGTAATCAATAACAACAACTCCCAGGGTCAGACCTCCCACCCGTGTTTCCCGCCTCTTGTTTGCAGAAAAGCTCTAGCCTCTGAGGTCTTCCCTGACTTCCAAAGGGCAAATCAGAGAAGCGAAAAAAGCAGAAACAAAGGCAAACAGTCAAGCAAGACACAGTAACAATCGTTTAGCCATAAACTACTTCCTTCCTCCTGAGCAGCAGATAATATCATGAGCCGCATCCTGGAGCTGTTTTGCAGATACTGAAACTCCCAGCAGGCGGAAGAAGTCACCTGCAGGCGGCCCACAGGCACAGCTGGAGCCATGAGGGTGAGGACCGCGAGTCTTGAAACATCGCCCAATTACTTCGCCTGACCACCTCTCTGAGAACTGCACGAGCTCATCGCCCACCCTGGGACCCTCTCCCTCACGCTGCCTTTAAAGCCCTTTCCCCTGGAAATTCCAACAGCTAGTGCTGAGGACTCTGTGCTGACCCTGCTGAGGGCGAGGGTCCAATCCCTGGTTGGAGAACTAAAACCCTGCAAGCCATGGCTATAAATAAATAAATGTGATTTGAAAAAAAAAAAAAAAGCCCCTTCTCTGAAAGCCGTGGGGGAGTCCAGGTCTTCTGAACTGGAGCTGCCAGCTCTCCTCGCTTGGTGCCGGCAACAGACACTGCGCTTCTCTCCGGCAGACTGGCTTTGCTGTGTGTTGGGCAAGCGGGCTCAAGTTTGGTTTTGTAACTAATGCCTTCTTGGGACAGCAGGAGCACAAAGGCACCTGCAGGGAAGGGGGGGTCTGCGCTTTGGGGCCCCACAGAGAGAGCAGCACACACCCATGAATGGCAGATACTGCATTCTAGAAAGTTCCAGAAAAGCTACGAATTCTGGAAAGTCCTTTCCACTAATAACTGCAAAACAAAACGGCAAGAGATCAAATTTAGAAACATGGGCAAGGAGATGGCGGGCAGAGCCAATGAGAGGCCAGGGGCAGGGAGTGTGTGTGCACACACACACACACACACACACACACACACAGGGGTAGGCAGTGCGCACACACACACACACACACACACGGGCAAGCAGCGTGTGCGTGCACACACACACACACACACAGGGGCAGGCAGCGTGTGCGCGCGCACACACACACACATGCTCACTCGTGCCCTGGAGAAACGGCACAAACAGGAAGTATTAATAGGAAGTCAGCATATGATCCACCTGTCCTGGCAGGTATATAAAGGCTCCCAGCCCCGGAGGCCCCACACTGAGCACCTTCTCTCTCTCCACCTGCTCCTCTGACCTGCTCCACTCTCAACTCACCAGAACCATGGGCTGCTCTGGCTGTTCCGGAGGCTGCGGCTCCAGCTGCGGGGGCTGCGGCTCCAGCTGCGGGGGCTGCGGCTCCAGCTGCTGTGTGCCCGTCTGCTGCTGCAAGCCCGTGTGCTGCTGTGTGCCAACCTGCTCCTGCTCCAGCTGTGGCAAAGGGGGCTGCGGTTCATGTGGAGGCTCCAAGGGGGGCTGTGGCTCCTGTGGGGGGTCTAAGGGGGGCTGTGGCTCATGTGGCTGCTCCCAGTCCAACTGCTGCAAACCCTGCTGCACCCAGTCCAGCTCCTGCGTCCCTGTTTGCTGCTCCCAGTCCAGCTGCTGCAAGCCCACCTGCTCCCAGTCCAGTTGCTGCATCCCTGTTTGCTGCTCCCAGTCCAGCTGTGGCAAAGGGGGCTGTGGCTCGTGTGGGGGCTCCAAGGGGGGCTGTGGCTCATGTGGCTGCTCCCAGTCCAGCTGCTGCAAACCCTGCTGCACCCAGTGCAGCTGCTGCAAACCCTGCTGCTCCCAGTCCAGCTGCTGCGTCCCTGTTTGCTGCTCCCAGTCCAGCTGTTGCAAGCCCACCTGCTCCCAGTCCAGCTGCTGCGTCCCCGTGTGCTGCCAGCGCAAGATCTGAGGCTGTGACCTTGAACCCCCCATAGATGACTCCAGTCTGAGCCCCCCTGGCCGTGACCCGTGAGACACCTGTGTCCTCAGAACGCAGAGCCTCGTGCGTCTTCATCAGGAACGGCACCACCTGACAAGACCCTGATGGCGCTGCAGGGCCGCCTCGTGCTCCCTCCCCAACTTGCCGTTCTCACCTCTGCTCTTGTATCTGCCACTTATCCGGGTCTGAGCCAGAAACACCCCACTTTCCTCACTGGCTCCAAGGACCAACTAGTGCTGCTACTGCCAGAGACCCGCCCACCTCCCCATCACCTCCCTTCGCCACCTGCAACATCTGAGCTGTGTGGGTTCAGGACCCCCAGGAGGTCGCTAACGCTCCCCCGTCCTGGGATTGCCCAGGACCCCTAGCCCATCTCCCCTCCTCCCTGGACCTTGCTCTCCAGTACCTGCTCTCTCTGTCCTCTGCCCACCGAGGTCTGTTCCAGACCCCAAAGAACCCCTAAATAAACATGTTCTCCAACACCAGCTGAGGCTCACTGTGGTTCTTTTTTACTTGCTCTGTAGACGAAACACCAGAGAAACACCAGTGGGAGTGAAAACTGGTGAAGTTTCGTGACATTTACAAAGATAAACTCAAATTCCCTTTTTGAGATGCGTTTTCTCAGAATGTGTCCTAAGGGACAATTCCTAGTTATTCCCCAGAAACACGTGATAAGGCTGCTGCTGCTGCTGAGTCGATTCAGTCGTGTCCGACTCTGTGCGACCCCACGGACGGCAGCCCACCAGCCTCTCCCGTCCCTGGGATTCTCCAGGCAAGAACACTGGAGTGGGTTGCCATTTCCTTCTCCAATGCAGGAAAGTGAAAAGTGAAGGTGAAGTCGCTCAGTCGTGTCCGACCCTCAGCGACCCCATGGGCTGCAGCCTTCCAGGCTCCTCCGTCCATGGGAGTTTCCAGGCAAGAGTATTGGAGTGGGATGAAGTTGCCTTCTCCGTGATAAGGCTACAAGTCAGATTATTATTTACAGAAGCGAGAACACAGGTGGTGTTGCAAGTACAGCGAGTGTGGCCCGGTGATGTAAGTTTCCCATCCCCAGGCGGGCACTGGGCAGAGGGCACAGACACCTGTGCATCTTTGCCCCCTGAAAGGACGGCTCTGGCGTCAGCAGAGGCGTGGCCTCCCCCAGCTTCTGCCCCTCGGGGCTTTAGTAACGCTTCTCTTCCATGGCTTGGCTGGTGCCCTGTTCTGCTCTGACGCAGTCGGGACCACCCTCTCATGAGACTCTGAGCTTATCTCGTGAGCCTTTTTGAACTACACATTTATTTTGTTGTTGCTCAGCCACTAAGTCGTGTCCAAGTCTTTGTGACCTCATGAACGCCAGGGTTCCCTGTTCTTCGCTATCTCCCAGAGCTTGCTCAAACTCACGTCCACTGAGTCAGAGATGCCGTCCAACCATCTTCTCATCCTCTGCCGTCCCCTTCTCTTCCTGCTCCCAATCCTTCCCAGCATTAGGGTTTTTTCCAATGAGTCGGCTCCTCATATCAGGTGGCCAGAGTATTGGAGCTTCAACTTCAGCATCAGTCCTTCCAATGAATATTCAAGGTTGATTTCCTTTAGGATTGACTGGTTTGATCTCCTTGCAGTCCAAGGGACTCTTAGGAGTCTCCTCCAATACCACAGTTTGAAAGAATCAATTCTTCAGTCCTCAGCCTTCTTTATGGTCCAGCTCTCACATCCATACATGACTGCTGGAAATACCATAGCCTTGACTATATGGACCTTTGTTGGCAAAGTAATGTCTCTGCTTTTTAATATGCTGTCTAGGGTTTTCATAGCTTTTCTTCCAAGGAGCAAGTGTCTTTTAATTTCACATCTTGTTGATTCAAAGATATGGTTTAAAATAACACATAAATGATGAAAGAAATGATCCAGATCTTCTAAATAATTCCTAAAGGCAGGCATTCTAGACATCGGAACTCGTGGCCTCTCAGAAGAGAAACATCTCTGGTCCTCAGAGGCTGCCAGCCCTCCGTGGCTCCATGCGCGCTTATGCAGCACCTGCTGGGCGCCAGGTCCTGTTCTGACTCAGGAAATAGCAGCAAACAGTGTCAAGGGCCCGCTCTCGAGTCTTGACTGTCCAATCAAGAGCAGCAGACAGAAGGAGCACGACCAGCCTGTAGGTTATGCTGGGCGCTGAGACGGTGCCGTGCAAACGGGAGGGAAGGCTGGAGGGCGAGCATCACGCTGCGGAGCCCGGATGCCACGCGGAGGACCTGTGGGCACCTGGGGACACAGACGTGGCCGGCTGCCCTCCTCCCCCTCAGACTAGAGCCAGTGTGAGGAACTCCGCCCGGGGCAAAGGTCATGAGGAAGGAGGCTTCGGCAGGATCGAGCCTCAGGAGACCCCCTGTTCCCAAGCATCTACCCCCAAAACCAGAGTCTGTTTCATGCTCTCACCTACACCTCTGACTTTACGGGGGGCTCTCCCCCATCACCATTTCTCTCGGAGAAGGAGTTAACTTGCAGCTCCAGTTAATAAAAATTCCTGGGCGTGACAAGAGTGTTTCAACTTACAAACTCCTCTGAAGGTTCTCTAGCCTGCCTGAGCGGGTTCGTCCAGCCACATGTGATTGTTTACAGCCTCCCAACCGTGAGAGGCACGAGATGCTTTAAAACTTTCTAAATACAGACTCTTTTGAGAAGTTAGAAGATTATTAGTATAGTATAGTGGGTTGATTAGGAATTATATTGGTGAAGGGTTTTTCATTTGTTGTGCCAATGATTACTGCTAATTCCCTGCCCTGGGTGTGACAAGGGTGTCTCGTCAAACCTCTCTGCTGACAGACTAGCTTGTGTGACAACCTCTCAACCATAAACAGCACAGAGACTTTGGAGTATTTTGAAAGTCTTAATTAGCATAGGGCTTTTCTCATTGTTGAGTCAATGATTGCCGCCAGGCCTCCATATCCTTAGGCACCTGGGAATATATTAATCAATGTATTTGGAATATAGAAAAGGAAATATAGTAGTTTTTNGAGAAATAAGTATTAACCTTTAAGATTAATCATGTTAAACCTTAGGCTAAGTAAATTCCTTTCTTGATTATAACCCACTACATCCTCACCCTATAGGAATGCAACTTTATTTGGAGGGTGGCGCCTGGTTTAAGAAAAAATCACCCCTGGAAAAAATAAGCTTTCTGGTTGACTGATCATTATCAGAAAGGGCCATAAAATGTCAGCAGGCCTCATGGCCAGAAGATGATGTAAAACCCCAAGACCTTTTTTTATACATTTATATAAAGCACCTGATTTTGACAAGGGTCAGGTCTGCTGACCCTGCGTGACTCTGTATTCATCCCTATTTATAACAAAAAGTATATAAGCAAACCTGAAAATAAAGAAAAAGGATCAGTTTCTGGAAAGACTGATTCCCCCATGTCGTTTCTTTCTTGTTCTCCGTTTTTCTGACTGAATTCCCATCTGGAGCGTGGGTACTCACCAAGCCTGCTAATTTTGCCTGGGCTTCTAAGATCTGACCGGGGAGCCCTCAGTGTCTCCTCTCCTTCGGGAGAATGGAAAGACGCCTGTGGCCTATGTAGGTGGTGCAAATTCCTTGTCTTGGAGTTTTATTGGTATTCCACGTAAACCAAGTTATTCAGCCTCTTTTTCTCCACTAATTTTCCTACTACACTATTCTTTTCTAATCTCTCTTTATATCTGTAATTAAATAAGTTTTTTCCTAGGATGCCGATTCCGTCTCCCCTTCGAATTACCCTGGATCCACCAGGGCTGGACCCCGGCACTTTACTGAGCCAGCAGGGAAGCTTCAACTTCATCAAAATTAAAACTTTTGCATCAAAGGACACTGTCAACAGAATAAAAGGACAGCCCATGGAATGGGAGAAAATATTTGAAAATCATAAATCTGATAAGGGATTAATATTTAGAATATATTTTTTAAAACTCCTACAACTCAACACTAACAACCCAATTTAAAAAATGGGCAAAGGACTTGAATAGACATTTCTCTATGTCTATTCAAGAGAAGATATACAGATGGCAAATAAGCACATGAAAAGATGTTAAACATCACTAATTATTAGGAAAATGCAAATCAAAACCACTTCACACCCATTAGGAAGACTATTATAAAAATAATAATACAAAGGAAATAAGTGTTGATGAGGATGCAGAGAAATTGAAACCCTTGCACAGTGGGAATGTAAAAAACGACTGGGGAAACAAAAATTACCACATGATTCAGCAATTTCTCTTCTGAATATATACCCAAAAAGAATTGAAATCAGGGACTCAAACACAGACTGGGACAGCAAATGTGATAGCAACATTATTCAAACAATCAAAAAGTAGAAACAGCCCAAGTGCCCATTGACTATCCATCAGTGGATAAACACAAAGTGGAATACAGGCACACTGTAATTTTACTCAGCCTCAAGAAAGAATGAAATTTTGACACTTGCTACAACGTGGATGAACCCTGAAGACATTACACTGTCAAGCAAGCCAAACACAAAAGGACAAACACTGCTTGACTCCACTTTTGTGAGGTAGCTTCTTGTTGTTGTTCAGTAGCTCAGTCGTGTCCGACTCTGTGTGACCCCATGGACTGCAGCACGCCAGGCTTCCCTGTCCTTCACCATCTCCAGGAGTTTGCTCAAACTCACATCCACTGAGCCAGTGATGCCATCCAGCCATCTCATCCTCTGTCATCCCCTTCTCCTCCTGCCCTCAATCTTTCCCAGCATCAGGGTCTTTTCCAGTGAGTCAGTTCTTCGCATCAGGTAGCCAAAGTATTGGAGCTTCAGCTTCAGCGTCAGTCCTTCCAACGAATATTCAGGGTTGAGTTTCTTTAGGATAGTGAGGTAGCTGCTGCTACTGCCAAGTCGCTTCAGTCGTGTCCGACTCTGTGCGACCCCATAGACGGCAGCCCACCAGGCTCCCCCGCCCCTGGGATTCTCCAGGCAAGAACACTGGAGTGGGTTGCCATTTCCTTCTCCAATGCATGAAAGTGAAGTCGCTCAGTCGTGTCCGACTCTTCGCGACCCCATGGACCACAGCCTACCAGGCTCCTCCATCCATGGGATTCTCCAGGCAAGAGTACTGGAGTGGGTGCCATTGCCTTCTCCTAGTGAGGTAGCTAGAGCGGTCAAATTCAGAGCCACAGAAATTAGAATGGTGGTCTCCAGGAGCTTTGTTGTTGTTTAGCCACTAAGTCATGTCCAGCTTTTAGGGAACCCCATGGACTGTAGCCCACCAGGCTCCTCTGTCCATGGGATTCTCCAGGCAAGAATACTGGAATGCTATTTCCTTCTCCAGGGGATCTAACTGACCCAGAGATCGAACCTGAGTCTCCTGCACTGCAGGCAGATTCTTTATCACGGAGCCACCAGGGAAGCCCATTCCATGAGCTAGGGGAGGGAAAAATGGGGAGTTATTGCTCAGTGTGCACTGAGTTTCAATTTGGGAAGATGAAAAGGGTCCTGGAGATGGTTGGTAGTGATGAATGAACAACTCTGTGAATGTATTTAACACCACAGTACTGTACACTTAAAGATCCTTAAGATGGTCAGTTTTATGTATATTTTACAATAAAATGACAACAAAACCATCTGCTTACGCCCCACCCACCCCAGGCTAAGGGGCCATTCATAGCTCTAATAGGACTCTCTGGAGCCTGGAACGCTGCGTGGATTGTCACAGGTCAATGAAAACTGACAAATGCTTCTCAGACCCCCCCACTCCCCATTTTTCTCAAGTTCATCACCATCCTCCAGGTTACCTGGGTTCTAAACCTGGGAATTATCTTCCCTTTTCTCTTCTTCAAACCCTTTTGGAAAAAGCACTGGATTTGGGGGGTCAGAAAGCCTGAGAATCCTAGACTTGTCTCTGTTCACTTACCAACTATACGAGCTTAAGCAACCAGGACCTCTGTTTTCTGTCCTTGGGAGACCCAGATGAGAAAACCGCTAAAAACTGCAAAAAAAGTGTCTCAGATGCCAAAGACACAAGGGAACACGTCTATCTTCCTGGGGCACACAGTCGGTCCGTGGGAAGAAAATGTTTTTGAAAGCGTTAGTCGCTCAGTCATGTCCAACTCTTTTCGACCCCATGGACTGCAGCCTGCCAGGCTCCTCTGTCCGTGGGATTCTCCAGGCAAGAGTATTGCAGTGGAAGGGTTGAATCAAAGTCATGCCAGTGTATCACTACAAACCATGGTAAAGGCTGTGAGATGAGCCCTGGAGAACAAGAGAGCACACGAGACTGAGCAGACCTGGGGAGCTGGAGAAGCGTACCCTGAGTCAGGAGGCCCCATGTCCACCAGCCAATGCCTGGCTGACCCAGTGTCTTCATTAATAGCACCTCTTCTTGCTTTCAGATATATCCCAGTTTCAGCAACAAATTAAATGGTCATCCTATTCCTGAGATAGGGCTATTAGAGCTGAGGCTGGGAGGAAGATCGGATAAAAGATGGAGAGGAAGAGTGTTCCAGGCAGAGAGGACAAGCGTGTGAGAGCCTAGGGCAGGACTGACCAGGGCACACTGGAAACCCTGCAGGAAGGTCAGTGTGGCTGGAGCACAGAGGGCGAGAGGAAAGGCATGTGAGGCCAGGCTGAAGACTGGGGCAGAGGCCAACCACATGGGCCTGGACCCCGGGGCACAGTGGAGCAGGAGGAAGGTCCTGGGGGAGGAGGATGAACCTGCTGAGCAGCATGAGTAAGAGGGACTGAGAGAGAGAGAGAGAGAGCATGAGGCCTAAACAGCAAGGGGAACAGTGTGAATGTGGCCAGGAGGTCAACCAAGATGGGAACTAGGACATGATAACGTGGAGAGCCTCAGAGCCACATCAGCCCGCAATGATCTCCATGCTGATTGATTCAGCAGGCACCATGCTTACATTGGAAGGAATGATGTTGAAGCTGAAGCTCCAATACTTTGGCCACTTGATATGAAGAGCTGACTCATTTGAAAAGACCCTGATGCTGGGAAAGATTGAAGGCAGGAGGAGAAGGGGACAACAGAGGATGAGATGGTTGGATGGCATCACCGACTCAATGGACATGAGTCTGAGCAAGCTCTGGGGAGTTGGTGATGGACAGGGAGGCCTGGCAGGCTGCGGTCCATGGGGTCACAAAGAGTTAGACACGACTGAGCAACTGAACTGAACTGAACTGATCCTTATAACTGGTCTGCCCTGTTAAGTATTTAATGTGTAACCCTGACCCCCGCATAACACTGTGAATTTCTAGGACCAGAACAATGGGACATACTGTCTCGGGTCTCCAGTGATGTCTAACCAGGCATTCAGTGGACCCTAGAAAAATGAGAAGCATAATCTTGAAAACCCTCCCAATGCCCTCTTCCTCCCCCAAATCCCACTGCTCAGCAAGTCTTCAGATTTATCTCCTTATTTATCTTTTTAAAATATTTATTTATTTATTTGGCTGCAATGGGTCTCAGTTGCAGCACGCAGAATCTACTTCTCCGACCAGGGATTGAACCCAGACCCCATGCACCAGGAGCACAGAGTCTTAGCCATTGGACCACCAGGGAAGTCCCTCCTCTCACTTATTTTAGTTTCCTCTCCTTTAATCCCCACTGCCTTACTTCAGGGCCTCCTTTCACACCAGGATGAGGGCTACACTGGCCTCCTCCCCAACCTTCCTCCTCCCCACTCTCACCAAGGCCTCCTTTTCTGGTCTACCCGACACACAGAGGGATTTTTTTTTTTTTTTTCCAAAGCTCTGACCACGTCACTCCTTTGCTTACAACTCTTCCCATGCCTAAGCTCCAAGCCTGGACTCAAAGACGCTTCCAAAACTCCCCTCTGCCAACTTGCTTGCCTCAAGTCGGGCCACATACACCTTGGGCACTTGCACTGTTACTGCCAGACTACTTTGACTTTATGTAGCACTTTTTCCTTTTTATGCTGGTCATGGGATTCTCACGGTAGTCCTATACGGATGTAAGAGTTGTACCATAAAGAAGGCTGAGCCCCGAAGAAGTGATGCTTTCAAACTGTGGTGCTGGAGAAGACTTGAGAGGCCCTTGGTCAGCAAAGAGATCAAACCAGTCAATCCTAAAGGAAATCAACCCTGAATATTCATTGGAAAGACTGATGCTGAAGCTGAAGCTCCAATACTTTGGCCACCTGACTCACTGGAAAAGACCCTGATGCTGAGAAAGATTGCAGGCAAAAGGAGAAGGGGGTGACAGAGGATGAGATGGTTAGACAGCATCGCTGATTCAGTGGACATGAATTTGAGTGAACTCCAGGAGACAGATAGTGAAGGACGAAAGCCTGGCATGCTGCAATCCATGGGGTCGCAAAGTCGCACACAGCTTAGCAATTGAACAACAACATTACAGTACTTTTCTGTTTTGTGGCCTGAGTTTCTGCATGCTATTCCTTCCGCTTGAGATCTTCTGACTCAGCTTGACCCTCCAAGAAGCTGTCTTACCTGCTCTCCCCTCTATGTGGCCTCCAGCACTTACACCTTTCACAGGTCATTCAGCAGCAGCTTGCCTGTTAAGTCTGTCTGCCTTGACACTCTGTGGACTCTTTGAAGATGAAAGCACCTTTCTAAGCTGGTGTATCTCTATTTTTTTTTTTTTTTTTTTGGCCACACCACGAAGCTTGTGGTATCTTAGCTCCCCGACCAGGGACCAAACCTGTGCCCCCTGCGTTGGAAGCTCAGAGTCTTTACCACTGGACCAAGCCTCAGACTATTTTTAACCTTTGTGGGGTCAAGGAGCACTTTGAGATTCTCTCTAGAAAAACACACAGAGGCACAAAATTTTCCATGTGATTTTAGGAGAGTTTAAAGACTGCATGAAACCCCTCTTTGCTCACAGACACCATTGTTAGCAACATCTGCAGCTCGTTTCATGAATGAACACATGAATAAAAGGATTTGAGAACAGCAGCTGCTCAAAGACACTGTCGTCACCATCATCATGAAAGAGAGCTGTTAGGTGAGGCTTATTTCCAAGTCTATGTTCAGAGTCTTTACATATATCACCTCATTTAATCCTCACAACAACCTCATGAGAAGGGGGCTCCTATAAATCCTACTTACAGATGAAGAAACCAAAGCTTGGAGAGATTAAATAACTCTCCCAAGGACACAGAGCTAGTGGGACCAGTTGCTGTCATGGTTGTTTAGTCTCTCAGTCCTGTCTGATTCTTTTGTGACCCCTATGGAGCATGAAGGTGAAGGTGAAGTCGCTCAGTCGTGTCCGACTCTTTGCGACCCTATGAACTGTAACCTACTAGGCTTCTCCGTCCATGGGATTCTCCAGGCAAGAGTACTGGAGTGGATTGCCATTTCCTTCTTCAGGGGATCTTCCCGACCCAGGGATCGAACCCGGGTCTCCCGCATTGGAGGCAGACGCTTTAACCTCTGAGCCACCAGGGAAGCCCCCCTATGGAGCATAGCCTGCCAGATAAGACTACTCTAGTGGGTTGCCATTTCCTTCTCCAACTAGAGCCAGAGTCAGGAGCAAATGCACTCCTGCCTGATCGCAAGGCCCAGGCTCTTAACCGCTGCACACAACTGGTCTTGAGCTGATCACTGTGGTGGTAACTCTCAGCCATGGACTATAGTAACTAACCTACTCTCAGCCCACGCGCTTCCATCTTTGCCATAAGGGAAGCTCCTCCCTCAGTGCATATGCCTGTGTGGACCCAAATTCTCTTCCCTCTTGCCCAGAAGGGCTTAAAAAAAAAAAAAAAAAAAGCTTGCAAAATAGCCGGGTTCTAACAAGAACTGAAACCATTATGTCTTTTGAACATATTTGCATTTGAGGGACTGATGTTCCGGTCAATCTTCTAATGGCCCAGAGAGGAAGTTCAAGCCCCCCGAGGATTCTGTAAAATTGAAATTTCACAGTAACTGTTGATGAAAGCACAATTCATGTTTCTATACTTTGTGAATGATTTTCTCCATAAAGCCTCTTCATGAACAGAAAACCTTTCAAGGGACTGGGCATAAAAGTAGCAAGTAAGGTTTGATATGGGCAAGCATATGTGTAAAAAGCATCTTCAAGGGAAATGACCCAAACTGCTGCTTTAAAATGAGGGGTCCCGGGACTTCCCTGGCAGTTCAGCGGTTAAGACTTCACCTTCCAATGCAGGGGGTGCAGGTTCAATCCTTGGTCAGAGAGCTAAGATCCTATATGCCTCGGGGCCAAAAATAAAGGCATAAATATTGCAAAAAATTCAATAATGACTTTAAAAATGGTCCACATTAAAAAAAAAAACCATAAAAAAAAAAGAGGGGTCCCAAGCGTTTGGAGAAGGGTGATACAAGGTCCTGACCCACCACAACCCTTCCAGAGACCTTGACACACTGACCTTGCCCCTCTAAGCCTCAGCAGCTCGTCTACAATGGAGGAAAATGGCTGCAATAAAACCCGTCTACCTCCCAGGGCTATTATGTAGACTGAGGTAATGCACGGGAAAGCACTCTGTAAACAAGCAATTGCTGTTATATGGGATAGTTATTATTTTTAATGTCCAAGGAAATCACCCCAACGAGCAACTTCAATTAAAAGAGAGGCCCACCAAACATCAAGCATCATTAGGACAGCTCTTGGGTGGGAACACCAACCCCGCAGTGGACTTGCGCTTGGGAAACCTTCCACGACGCCCTCAGGCAGAGCTGATAGATTTGTCTGTGCTCCGTGGATGCCCGCGGTCCAGCCGCCGCCTTGCAGGGTGTTTATGTCTACATGACTGCTTCCCCACGAGACAGGAGGCTTCAGGGTAGAGACTTCTATTCTTCCTACTCTCTCCCCCACCCACCCATCGGTGGGAGGCAGCCTCTAAGACGGTCGCCACGGATCCCTGCCTCCTGGAATCATACCCTGTGTCGTCGCCTCTCATACTGTCACAGGCTTGATCTGTGACAGCAATAGAGATGGAGGAAGTAAGGGCACGAAACTTCTGGAGGGCGTCTCGATACAAAGACTGCGCCCTCCTCCCTCTCCCTCTCCGACTCTGTCTCCCTCTCTCTTCCTCTCTCCTATCCTTCTCTCTCATTATCCCTCACTTTGAGAAGGCCCAGGGAGAGGTGAGAAGTCACAGCCCCCTGCCAACGGTCACGAAAGTGAGCTTGAAAGCGGATCTTTCCACCTCCCTCAGGTCTTCAGAGACTGTGGTCCTGGCCGACAGTTTGACCACGGCTTCCCGAGGGGCTCTGAGCCAGAACCCCCAGCTGAGCCACGCTAGGATTCTTAACCCTCAGAAGCTGCTGTGGTAAGCTGCTGAACTGAGGGGAAACTGGTTACACAGCAGTAGATGATGGATATACCATGCCAGTTCTAGAACAGGGTCCGAGAGAAAGAAAGCATTCTGAGGACGAAGTAATTTAAGACTCTTAGCGTTAAAATGAATATAATACTATTTATTGAAAGCTTAGTTATGTGCCAGGCATCTTACATATATGCCTCCATTTTGACATGAAAAAATACAATTGGGGCCCCCCAAAAAAAAGTTCTAACTGCTAATAAAAAAAAATAATTAAATAAAAAAAAATTCAATCCCAGAATTTACAGCCATGTTGGATCTATTTCCAAGGATTGTGCTCTTTTCACTCCACTAAGTTGGATGGCTGGATAGATGGATTAACTATGAAAAACAAATTATGGAGAGTCCCTGGCGATCCAGTGGTTAGGGCTCAGTGCTTTCATTTGGCATAGGCCTGGGTTGAACCCCTGGTTGGGGAACTAAGATCCTGCAAACTGCCTGGCACAGCCCAAACAAACAAATGAGCACACGTCTATTAGTAAATGGGTTGTGGTTGACACTTCAAGGAAGAATGGAGCACAGAAGAGTCCACAGAAGGCCAATTAAGATAAGGAAAGTGAAAGTGAGGGCTTCTCTGGTGGCTCAGCAGATAAAGAATCTGCCTGCATTGCAGGAGACCTGGGTTGTTGGGAAGATCCCCTGGAGACGGGAATGGCAACCCACTCCAGTATTCTTGCTTGGAGAATTCCATGGACAGAGGACCCTGCCAGGCTACAGACCATGGGGTCCCAAAGAATCAAAAACAAGGAAGTGAAGTGAAGTGAAAGGCGCTCAGTTGTGTCCAACCTCACGGACTATTATAGTTCATGGAATTCTCCAGGCCAGAATACTGAAGTGGGTTGCCATTCCCTTCTCCAGGCAATCTTCCCAACCCAGGGATCAAACCCAGGTGTCCCACATTGCAGGCGGATGCATTGCAGGTGGATTCTTTACCAGCTGAGCCACCAGGGAAGCCCAAGAATACAGGAGTGGGTAGTCTATCCCTTCTCCAGGGGATCTTCCCGACTCAGGAATTGAACCAGGGTCTCCTGCATACCAGGCAGATTCTCTACCAATTGTGCTATCAAGGAAGCCCCAAAGACAAGGAAAGGACCAAGCAATTGCCCTTGAAGGATGGACTGAAAATCCAGCACTCTTTTCTTCAATGGAGGAAAGCAAGCCGACAGAAAACTCTGGTGGAAATTCACCAAATTCTGAAGGGTGTGCCCAGATGGAACACAGTTGTATCTGCCAAGTGTGAGTGAATCTAAAGAAGGGGAGCCCCTCCTAAGCCTGGGAGAAGAAGGCTGGTTCACCCTTCTTCTCTACTGCTGGAATCCCAGCTAACAGCATCACTCTCCTCCCAGACGGATGAGAAGAGACCCAGCTGAGGGGCTACCCGCTCAGGGGCCACCAGAAGGTTCTGAGGCAGAAGATAGACGGGCTCCAGATTGGACATGTACCATTGGCCAGCCTCCTCTTTGCACTTCCTGAGGCGAGAGATAGGTGGGCTCCAGTTGAGTAATTTACAACCAGCCCCCTGTCTGCTCTCAGAAATGGAAGTAACAACAGAAACAGGGTAAATAGTCAGTTTTCATATCCTGTAAACATCTCAAGGGAATAATCAAGAACAAAAGAGGGAAAACCCTGAGTAAAGGATACAGGAGACACTACACATGCGCACAAGGGCTCCTTGGAGTCAGAAGTTAGGGGATAACTCCAGGCTATAATGAGTCTTGCTCCTCCCAGAAGCCTTCACTTGGAGATCCATTGTGGCTGAGGCGGGTGTGTGCACCCCAGGGGAGGGTCCCAGAGTAGGTCAGGTGTGGAAAAAGAAACCAGATAATTGGCCTGAAGGAAGACAAAAGACCCGGAAGAACTGACTTATGTAAATGACTTAACCACCTCTTTGCTGTGCTTCTCGCTGGGCTGGGGGACGCCCACACCCTTTCTCTCTGGGTGTGCATCTCTGCCTTGCTTCTGTCTCAACTAAACAGTTTCTCTATGTGCTCTCCCACTTGTTGTTGTGCTGTGTCTCTAATAATAAACTTTGTACCTGCGTTTACAGTTTCTGCCTCAGTGATAAATACATTTTTCACTGCGGGCAAAGATCCAGGGAAAATTAGCTTCTAGCCTCTAGCCCTTGCCCGTTTGGTGGCTAGGATTCCAGGCTGCCCAGGTTCAATTCCTGATCAGGAAATTAAGATCTTGCTTCATGTCACCACTCACTGCTGCCTCGCCGAAATCAGTTCCAGGTTTTCTCCTGCCAGTGCAAAACGTGGTTCATGAGAAAAGGCCTCCCCATGCTGGCAAGGGACCTGCAAGCTTCCTAAATGCAGCATCCCGGGATGGGGCTTCAGGGAAAATCTGCAGGTGGGGCAATTCCAAGCATGTTTCCTCAGTGGGAACAATCATTGTAACATGATTGGGTTATTAGACGGATTAATAATGTGTTTAGCACTGTGCCTCACACACAGTGGGGCTTCCCAGGTGGCTCAATAGTAAAGAATCTGCCTGCAGTGCAGGAGATGTGTGTCAGATCCCTGGGTCGGAAAGGTCCCTTGGAGGAATAAATGGCAATCCACTCCAGTATTCTTGCCTAGAGAACCCCATGGACAGAAGGCCCTAGCAGGCCACAGTCCATAGGGTTGCAAAGAGTCAGACACATATGAGTGAGGGAGCACACACACACTGGCACACAATGCCTGGTGCACACACACATGTTTAAAAAAAAAGCTAGTTTCTTTTCTTCCATTTTCTCTCATCACCCTTTGTCATACCTATTGACTGGTAAGATATCACCCACGGAGCTGGTGGACGAGGGTGTTCTCTAGGATAAGCCCAAGACTGAACGTACAGAAGTTAGCTCAGGGCAGGGACAGCCATGCAGGTCTTCCTGTGTGTGCGCCTAGCTCTAGGGCAAACCTATACAGCCACAAAAGCTGCTTGACTCAAGTTCAGGAACCTGGATTCAAATCATAGGCCTGGCAACTACCGAGGGCCTTAGTTTCATCATCTGAAAAAAAAACCCTCCCTCTCTCAGAAGGTGTTGGAAAGATGAAACACAATCCCACAAGTAAAAGGATGTTTATGAACAGCCTGGCACACAGTAGGAGCTAAATTAGTCCAATTTGGAATACTGAGAGCGGATCTCTTAGATTGTTCTTCACCTAATGAAGTTCCTGGCGAGAAGGGCAGAGAGGAAGAGTCCCAGATTTTTTTTATCCGATGGTAGAGAAAGCAGAGACTGGCCCTGCATAAATGCACTTCTTGAAAAACAACAGTGAATCAGACATAGCTCCAGGGATGTGGGGAGCCACCTGGGGTAGAGGCATATCCTTAACAGATGAACAGGTTCTGTGTGACAATATGCTATGTCCGAGCCCAGGAGAGCCACTGCTCCAGCTCCAGGTGAGGGAAGTTTAAACCAAGGAGGGGTCATTTGAGCTGGACGTGAAGCAGGTGTCTGCCAGGCAGAGATGAAGAGAAAGAAATCGGCCGAGGGGAGAGTGTGGGCCAGGCAGGGTACCTGGAAGAGCAAGGGGTGCCCGCAGCCCAGGGTTACTAGAGAGACTAAGCTAGAGGGATCCACGTGGTCCGATGGATGGTGAGGGGCTCACAGAACAGGCAGAGGGGCTTGAACTTGATTCTGCAGGTGGAAGAGAACCAGGGACATGCTTAATTAAGCAAGGCTGTGTGGACCCGGTTAGAATCCAAACGGAGAGAAGGTAGAGAGGGACTGGAGGCAGCCAGACCCAAGAAGGAACCAAGGCTGGGAGAAAGGCGCTGGAGTGGTGGGTGCGGGGGAAATGACCTGGCAAAGAGAAAAAGGATATGCTGGGAGTAGGCACAGGGGGAAGGGGGAGAAGAGGAGGAAGGGGAAAGCCCCTCAGTAGTTCAAGACTGCTCTGACAGCCCCCTTCACTTTTTGTGTGCGTGTGTGTGAACCATTTTTAAAGTCTTTATTGAATTTATTACAATACTGTTTCTGTTTTATGTTTTGATTTTTTGACCGTGAGGCATGCGGGATCTTAGTTCCCTGAAGGGGGATCGAACCCACAGCCCCAGGATTGGAAGGCAAAGACCTAACCGCTAGACCACCAGGGGAGTCCCAGCCCCTGCACTTGGAAGGAGCCATGTCTTCTGTGCACGTGGACTGACTTTTCTATCTCACCCTCTCCGAGGTTCTGGTCACTGGAGACTGGAGAGGATTCTGCAGGGATAACCAGCCCTTTAAGGAGACTTCCCCTGTAGCAAAGGCACCGCCTGGCTCCAGTGGATTTCCCAGGAAGACAGTAATTCCTCATCCTCTAATAGAGCCAATAAATATAGTGAGAGGGTAAGTAATTAACAACCTTTTTCCGGAAAGGAGCAATTCTTGTGATCTATGGAGTTTCTTTTCCTGTTCACTTCTTTGTTGTTGCAAATACGATACTCCTGATAAGCATGCGGTGCGTTGTTCGCTGAGTTAATCGCCAAAGCATGTTGTATTTTTTATTAAATCCATTCATTATAATTGACTCATATGAATTAAAGCTGGAGGAGCTGCGGTGAGAGCTGTCGTCCACCTTTGCATCTGCTTCTGATCTTAATACTTTTAATGAGATCAAAACGGTTACCAAATAATTAACCACAGCAAAAAAAAAAAAACGCCCATGTTAGCAGGCAGGGAAGATAACCTTGCCCCTTTCGTAATTTCCATGCCCTGTAGCAACCTCCTTTAGTTATTTATTCTAGTGTCTGATTTCCCACCCGTAAAGAAGCTTTATTAGTGGTGATTATATTAGGCAAAGGGAAAAGAAAAACTTTGCAAACTTCTAAAGTGATTTACCTCTTGGCTTGCAGTTTTAATTAAAATTCCAGTTTATTTAGCAAATAGCTCTGAAAAGATTAGATACCAATTTAGCGCTATGTTTTTTTTTCCTACTTTCCAATTCATCAGGGAGACACAAACAACAAAATAACACATTTAATGACTCTTACTCCATCCCATCATAATTCAGCCTATGGAAAAGAGCTCTAATATCAATCATAAATTATAAATTAACTCCATTATGCTTTGCAAAAATCTCAACAGTAATCTCCCTGCTCTCTACTCCCTCCCTCACTGTGAGTAAATGATCTCAATTCACCACAAGGCCTGAAATTACCCAGTCTCTCCCACGTCAAAACGTCAAATGTGCTTATTAACTGGAACAGAAACAAAGCGAATCAGGTTTCCGTTTCATCAGCCCTTCCTCCTGTTGGGGATTGTTGTTATTAATAGCTAAGGTGTGTCTGAATCCTTTGTGGCCCCATGGACTGTAGCCTGCCAGGCTCCTCTGTCTATGGGATTTCCCAGGCAAGAATAATGAGTGGGTTACCATTTCCTTTTCCCGGGGATCTTCCTGAATCAGGAATTGAACCTTCATCTCCTGTATTGCAGGCGTATTCTTTACTGCTGAGCCACTGGGGAAGTCCCCCCAACTAGGGATACCAAACAACTTTTCCCAAAGTCATTCCTGACAGCTCATTCCTAGTTGACCCGCTACCCAGGCCAGTTGAATGGTTTCCATGATGGCAATGCCCTCCAGAAATTCAGTCTAAATGCACCGTGTTCAGCTGCAACATCAATTCATTCAACATACCAGCAAGTCATGCCTTTGAGGCGGGTGCCATGTTCAGGGAATGCTGAGAGTTCCCACATTATAGGGGCAGAGGGTTAACGGCAGGAGACAGAGCTGGAGAGGTGAAAACAGGAGGGTAAAAGATGCAGTCCTTACCTTCAGGGAGCTGGTAGTACAGCAGGTGAGTCACACACACGAACAGGTCGCTGTAATGCCTGCGGCCACATCTTACTCAGCGTCTACTACGTGCCTGGGTCAGAGCCGAGCTCTTTCCTCACAGTCACTCTCCGGCTCCACGCAACCTGGTGAACAACAGTGTAGCCCCATTTCACAGAAGAGGTGACTGAGGTTCAGAGAGCTGACTCTTGGTGAAAAAGAGAGAAGCTGGCAAGAAGGCTAGACAGGGAAAGGACTTCCCAGGGAAGGAAGCAACAGGATACACCAAGACCTGGTGAAGAGCAACCGACAGCCTGGGAGATCCTGTCTGTGGCCGCTTGGGCATCATTGGCTCTCTTGAGCCAGTCTCCCCACTTGGCACAAGCAGGGTATTACCTATTATGTAAATCTGTAAGGGCCTGCTCTTCTTTTCCAACAATTGACTATGACTTGGGCCAACCCTGAAGTGCCAGTGCTGTCTTAATAAGGTACCCAAGGAACAAAGAAGAAGTTTCCCAGAGGACTTGCCCACTAAGCTCATCTGCTCCTCCTGACCCACAAAACCAGTCCATCAGGTCTCATGGACATATCACTGTCATGAGAACTTCAAGTCATATGGTTACACCCTACTAAAAAGAACNGGCCAACCCTGAAGTACCAGTGCTGTCTTAATAAGGTACCCAAGGAACAAAGAAGAAGTTTCCCAGAGGACTTGCCCACTAAGCTCATCTGCTCCTCCTGACCCACAAAACCAGTCCATCAGGTCTCATGGACATATCACTGTCATGAGAACTTCAAGTCATATGGTTACACCCTACTAAAAAGAACACAATGTTTCCAATCACTTCTAAAATAATGAACATTGTAGCTACTATTCCTTGAGTTTATATTATGTGCTGTGTACTTGATATGCACTGTCTCAATTCACCCTCACAACAGCACTCTGAAGCAGGTAGCTACACTGCCATTCTACTTTACAAAAGAGGAAACTGAGGCTCAGAGCAATCAGACAACTCAGTCCCTGGTACGGCATCCAGTTAGCAATAGAGCAAAGGTAGGACCCAACCCCGTTAAGTCATCAGTCCCCAGAGAATTAAGCCTGGAAGAAATGAATAAGGTTCCTCTAACAAGCATAGGAGTCCAGTGACTAGGAAGTATATATGAGGTGGATGTGTGCAGGGAAGGTGCAGGGGAGGGACCAGAGTCTGGCAGCTGGCCCCACTGGGAGCTCTCCAGAGTGCTGAACTGCCTCTACCAACGTCCTCTGATTCACAGCATGCCTGCCACCTGGGCACCCGTGCACGTCTTAACCCTCACCTCCTGGTTTCAGTGTCTAATAGGGCAGTGATGAAATAGAGTGAGTGGAAGTGGGAGAACACCTGGGAGAGAAACAGCTAACTTCTAGAGTCAACGAGCTTGAGGGGATGACGGGACACCTCACTGGAACTATCCAAAGGATTAGAAATACAGGAGCGGGAGTGCAGGGAAATCAGCAAGAGATGCACACTTGTGAGTCAGAGAAGACAGTACTGCAGAAAAGACTGGAGTGGCTGCTGAGAAGAAAAGCAAAGGGTGAGAAGCAGAGAGGGAAGGGGACTCTTCCTAGCAGCCCCCCACAGGGGGTACCAGGAACAAATAACCAGACTCTCCAACCCTGATATTTCATTAAAAGGTGTTCAAAGAGGGCAGAATTGTGTTGCGTATAGGTTTGAATCTGTGAATAAATAATTGCCACTGCCCTCAACCCTCCTCTTCCCATTCCCTGAAAAAGGAAGAGAGAATGACAAAGTATTCAAGGGAAAAATAGAAAATAAACTGCCATATGGTCACATGATTCTAGTTAATCAAGATCATACCCACTCTTATATGAAGTAAAACACTTCCTTATAAATTTGAGAGGTCACCCAGAAAGCCTCTTTGGCCTTTCAGAACCACAGATCCTAAAGGCTTACATGATGGGATATTTATTTATAAGCACACCTCTCCCCCTACTGGCAAAAGAGATATTAGAAAAGCACGTTTATTCTCTGGCTCCATCCCTACTTCTCCTCTCCCACGCACCTTTCATAAGACTAGTTATCCTCTTTTATTAACTTAGTCTTTCATTCAAGTATCAATGCAATTTATGTATCAACTCAATGTCAAGCATTGGGAATTCTGAGAAGCATGAGGCACAGTCTCTGTCCTTGGAATGGGTACTTGCAAATACATCACAATGCAAAGCGGCAAACACTCCAGCAGATGCCTGTTTCCCCATTTGGGTTAAAGGGCGATAGGAGCATGAAGCAAGATGTGAGTTATTGAAAGATGAGCTGGAATTGTCAAGCCCAGAAGCTAGGAACATAGTCTAGGCTGGAAAGGAGCCCTGTGTGCAAAAGCAGAACATGGTTAGGAGTCTCCCCAGGTCAGGAACAACTTAATTTTCCCTGAATTCTGGGTGCCTAGCCCAGTGCCTGGGGAGTGGGGGTAGTGGCACAAAACAGATGCTGGAGGAACAGATGGCATGAAGTTGAGCATGGAGGAAAAAAGTATGACTGTAGAGTCCTGCAACAGAAGAGAAATTGAATGGAACCAGAATCTATAAGCCTCAGAAGAAATTTTGATGTGAAACTGCTCAGCCTATAGCAGGTACAGGCAGACTTTGGTCATTCATTTCTCCAGCCCAGGGTTCGATACTAACGGACATATCCATCTCGGCAAGTGAACAGCGGAGGGAATGCACACCCTCAAAGTGGCCAGTTCAAGAAAGAGGCGCTAGCTCACAGCTAGAGTCTACCTTACTGATTAGAATTTTAAAAGGAATTATCAGGACTTTCCTAGTGGTCCAGTGGTTAAGAATCTGCCTGTCAGTGCAGGGGCCACGGGTTCAATCCCTGGTCCAGGAAGATTCCACACGCCAAGGGACAGCTAGGCCCCAGCACCACAAGTACTGAAGTCCACGCACCCCAGAGCCTGTGCTCTGCAACCAGAGAAGCCGCCGCAATGAGAAGCCCACACCCAGCAACTAGAGAGTAGCCTCTGCTCACCACAGCTAGAGAAAGCCTGTGCAGAGCGACAAAGTCCCAGCACAGCCAAAAATAAATCAATTTTTTTAAAAAAGGAATTACCAACAATTACAATCCAAATGTGATGGGTAGGGGGATATCTGAGGATCTTGTATCAAATTTTGGTTATCTTCTTTCGTTTTTGAATGTTGAGTTGTATTGCCAACTTCCAAATCTCATTTTCCACAGCTCAACATGGCCAATAGCTGTGACAAAAAGTCCTGCTTTCACTAGCTCCTAGAGATGAAAGTTGTTATTCCTCTAAGTATTTAAGCCATACCTTTTAATTTACTTAATCAACTCAGAACAAACCGATTGATGGCCCAGCTCAGTTGGCAATGACAGCTGCTGTTTCCCTGATGACCAGATAATTAGGCAATTGCATTAAGCGCATGTCACCCTGATCAAGCGACAAGGTCTGTTAAGACAAAGCCAGCCTACCTACGGCTTTCAGTCGGCTTCAGCAGAGCACAGGTTTCTAAGCACTCTGGTACCAGTTTAAACGCCTCTGTGCTTTCACAGTGTTACGGATCAAGTGCTTTCTCAGTGCACTCTGAAGAAACTGGGCCAGTAAAATTAGCTTTGTATCCTATGGCAAATAATGATTAGTAGAAATATTATTAGATGAAGATCAGGAGACCGAGATTCTAATTCATCCATCCATCTACTCAACAAACATTAATTTAGTGCCTCTTACATGCCAGCTACTGGGCTAAGTGCCGTATTGTTATTATTGTTGTTCAGGTCCTAGGTCATGTTTGACTCTTCGTGACCCCATGGACTGCAGTGCGCTAGGCTTCCCTGTTCTTCACCATCTCCCGGAGCTTGCTCAAATTCATGTCCACTGAGTCGGTGATGCCATCCAACCATCTCATCCTCTGTATCCCCTTCTCCTCTTACACTGAATATTTTCCAGCATCAGGGTCTTTTTCAAATGAGTCGGCTCTTCTTGGGTCTAACAAAACCATCACCACTACACGTGCTGAGCATTTTCTGTGTGCCAGGCATGGTTCTACACTTCACAGAGTCATTTAACACACCTTACAACCTTGGGGCATAAGTACTATTATCACACCCATTTTACAGATGAGGACAACGAGGCACAGAGAAGTAAAACAACTTACCGCCTTTTTCAGCCTCACAAGCGGCAGGGCCAGGGACCAAACCCAGCCAGTCTGGCTCCAGAGACAAATAAGATATAGTTTCAGCCTTAGAGGGGCTCAGAGTTTCCTGGAGGGATACATAGACCTGTGCGCTCAATGGCTGTGACCCAGGGAAAATCTTTTCCTCTCCCTTACTAGTTTTTTATTGCTGCACAAAAAATACAAATACAAGCCTAGTGACTTTATACCATAGTCATTTATCCACTCAGACTTCTGTAGGTCAGAGGTCCACCATGACTTTAGCTGAAAACTCTGCCTGGGTCATCACAGGCTGAAATCACAGCGTGGCCAGGGTTGGTGATTCTTGTCTTGGCTCAGGGTTGTCTTCCATGCTCAGTGGAAGAATTCATCTCCTTGCAGTTGGAGGGCTGAAGTCCTCATTTTCCTTCCAGCTATCAGCCAGGGACCACATTCAGCACTGGTGACCATCTGCAGTCATTTTGCCATAATGCCCCCCCACAGGCAGCCCAGAATGTGGTTGTTCACTTTCTTCATACAAGCCAGATCACATCTGTCTGACTTCCTCTTCTTCAACCAGCCAGAGAAAACTTTTTTTTTTTTTACTGTGACCCAGGGAAAATCTTTTCCTCTCCCTTACTAGTTTTTTATTGCTGCACAAAAAATACAAATACAAGCCTAGTGACTTTATACCATAGTCATTTATCCACTCAGACTTCTGTAGGTCAGAGGTCCACCATGACTTTAGCTGAAAACTCTGCCTGGGTCATCACAGGCTGAAATCACAGCGTGGCCAGGGTTGGTGATTCTTGTCTTGGCTCAGGGTTGTCTTCCATGCTCAGTGGAAGAATTCATCTCCTTGCAGTTGGAGGGCTGAAGTCCTCATTTTCCTTCCAGCTATCAGCCAGGGACCACATTCAGCACTGGTGACCATCTGCAGTCATTTTGCCATAATGCCCCCCCACAGGCAGCCCAGAATGTGGTTGTTCACTTTCTTCATACAAGCCAGATCACATCTGTCTGACTTCCTCTTCTTCAACCAGCCAGAGAAAACTTTTTTTTTTTTTAATCACAACACTTTATTGCAGCACCGGCAAAGATCAGATTTCTGAAGCTGGGGAAGATGGGGCAGCATTTCCACGTGAAATGTTACAACTTTACAGTTTTGTTTCTTATTTAATTCTACATGCAGAAACTAAAATATGGTAAAAGAAAAAAAATGCAAAACATCTAGAAAAAAAATGTAATCAAGTTGTAGCTTACAGATGTGCTTGCTCTTCAACTAAATTCACTATGCCTACTGAAAAGCAAACGAAAGACAACTGTCCTAATAAATTAACAGACTGGCCAGAAACAGACTAAGAACTCTCATTTCTATGTAGTGGGGGAAAAACAAAACAAAAGCAAAATAAAAGCTCTAGTGTTTCCATATTTTGTTTAGAGACAGAAGCTGTAAACCCATGAAGGTCAACAAAATCTCCAGATCCCCTTCTCCCTGTCCTTCGTCCATCTTTTGTGGTGTCTGCCTGACACGCTGTTTGTTTTCAATGATACTTGCAATGGGCTCAACTATCCCTGTTCTGAGGCTGGTGTCAGGCTCCCCTAAGCCATCTGGGCTCATGCTGTGTGTACTAATCGTCTTCACGTTTTCCCTTTACCCTAATAGGCAATGTTGTACTACTGACTCTGATGGATAAAACTGATTTTTCTCCCCCATGCCTTGTTCCTCATGAAAGAGATTCCTAAACAAAAGCCTTCCTGATGGGTACCTGGATTTCTTTCATCATTTTTCTGTCCTGCATCTAAGTTTTCACTAGAAGATTTTACTGCTTGCTCTATACTTTTCTACTGTAATTCTGGAGCCCCCAAATGTATCTTCTTTCAACACGGGATGTTCAATTCAGAGACACTAAACTCAAACCAAGTTTAAACTCAAGTTCATTTCCCCCAAAAAACGGTCTTTCAAGGGCTCACCTGATTAGGTCAGGCCCATCAAAGGACAATCCCCTTTGGCTATATAATGGCACATAGTCATGGAAGTGATATCTCATCATATACGCAGGCCCTGTTGTTGTTATTCAGGCGCTAAGTCATGTCCAACTCTTTGAGACCCCAGAGACTGCAGCATGCCAGGCTTCCCTGTCCTTCACTGTCTCCCAGAGTTGGCTCAAACTCATGTCCATTGAGTCAGTGATGCCATCCAGCCATCTCATCCCCTATTGTCCCCTTCTCCTCCTGCCTTCAATCTTTCCCAGCATCAGTGTCTTTTCCAATGAGCCAGCTCTTCACATCAGGTGGCCAGACAAAATACTTGAACTTCAGCTTCAGCATCAGTCCTACCAATGAATATTCAAGGTTGATTTCCTTTAGGATTGAGTAGTTTGATCTCCTTTCAGTCCAAGGGACTCTCAAGAATTTTCTCCAACACCACAGTTCAAAAGCATCAATTCTTCGGCATTCAGCCTACACAGGCCCTGCCCACACTCAAAGGGGAGAAGACTATCCATGTGGGAAAATCCTTAGGGGCTATTTTAGGATTTTGCCTATCACATTTTTTTTTCTGTTTTGCTTTCCTAGTCTGAGGCTAGACTAGATAACACTGCTATCTACTACTTATATAGTGATTTACATTTATTAAAGACATTTTCACATAGTTTATCTTATTTGAGCCCTACAATCCAGAGATTTAGGTGCTCTGGGAGCAAGGTTAGTCTCACTGTCTGTCAGAAAGAGGAATCCGAGGATCAGAGGAGTTAACCTTCCCCCTGCCATGCTGGTAGAGCCTGGGAGACCAAAGCCTTAGTGCCAGTCCTGATTCTAGCATCTGGGCTCCCTCCTCAAGCCCATGCTGGCAGGATGATGTGAGAGGACTGGAAGCAACTGAAGCAGGAAGAACACAGGCTTTGGAGTCAGACAGACCTGGGTTCAAATCCAAGTTCTGCCCCTTATGAGCTCCAGGATCTTGGGAAAGTCACGTCCTCTGTCTGGGCAGCCTCATGTTTAAAACGGGGGAAGTTGGGCCACTCAGTCTCCAGGGGCTCTTTCAGCCTCAGATCAGGACAGAAAGGCTTCAGATGCACAGTGGAAGACTGCTGACTCCATGATTCCATTCTCCTGGTTGAGGGAGAATGTGTAACTATACCCTTCATCCAGGTATCCCTATGGTTCGGGGAAATCTTTCCATTTCATTATTCTCCCAGGGCCAACATGGCTTAAGCAACAGAAATTCATATTCTCACAGTCCTGGTTCCTGGAAGTCCATAACCAAAGTGCTGGCAAGGTTGGTCCCTGCACAGGACTCTGAGAGAGAAGCTGCCCCGTGTCTCTCTCCCGCTCCTGGAGGATGCTGGCAACCCTGGGGGTTCCTTGCTCTGCACATGCATCGCTCCAGGTCCTGCCTTTGTCTCCATATGACCTTCTCCCCTCCACCCCCCGCCGTGTGTCTCTGTGTCTTTTTCTTTTCTATTTCTTGCAAGGACACTCATCATTGAATTTAGGCCCCATTAATCCGAGATCATCTCATCTCATCTCAGGATCCTTAATTTAATTAGATCTTCAAAGACTCTATTCCCAAATAAGGTCGTATTCACAGATACCAGTTAGAACTTGGACATATCTTTTGAGGGGGACACAATTCAACCCACATCATAAGTTGATTTATGGATCCCATGGTTGATGGAATAGAGGTGATTTCCAATTTTTCCTTATTACAAAGAACACTACAGTAAACATCCTCATTGTGTCTTTGTGTACATGAACAAGAATTAGAAGTGGAATTGTTTGGATCACAGAGTGAACACATTTTCAACTCTGCAAGCTACTGCTAAATATTTTTGCCTAATTGATGTGAATGGTATCTCATCTTCATGATCATACTAGTGAGATTGAATATTTTTGCAAACATTTTGTCTAATTGATGTGAATGGTATCTCATCTTCATGATCATACTAGTGAGATCGAATATTTTTGCAAACATTTACTGGACATTTGGGTTTCCTCTTTGAATATTTTTTTTTGAACTCTAAATAAGTGGTTCCGCATCAGGATTATCCAGGATCTTCTCAAAAGAGATGATGATTTAGCAGAGGCAAGCTGCTAGGAATCTGAATGCTGAAAAGCACGACAGGAGACTGAAGTCTGGACCCAGGGAAGGTACATGTGTGCTCAGTTGCTCAGTCGTGTCTGACTCAAGGACTGTGGCCCACCAGGCTCCACTGTCTATGGGGTTTTCCAGGCAAGAAATATTAGAGTGGGTTTCCATATCCTTCTCCAGGGGATTTTCCTGACCCAGAGATTGAACCTGCATCTCCTGCATTGGCAGGCAGATTCTTTACCACTGAGCCACCTGGGAAGTCCCTCCCAGGGAAGAAGCACTGTATTAATGGTAGTAACTGCTTTATCGAGGCTTCCCTGGTCATGGAGTGGTAAAGAATCCACCTGCCAATGCAGCAGAAGCAAGTTCGATCTCTGGGTTGGGAAGATCCCCTGGAGAAATGAATGGCAATCCACTCCAGTATTCTTGCCTGGGAAATCCCATGGATAGAAGAGCTTGGCAGGCTACAGTCCATGGGGCTGCAAAGAGTCAGATATGACTTAGCAACTAAACAACAAATACATTTATGTGAGTTAAGGCCTTTCTTTTAAAATGGAACTATTTTCAAGATTCACCAAAGATAGTATCAGTCCTACTGTTGAGATTAGCCTGAAAAAAATATTTCAAAGATGAACTAGTCACCAAACGTCAATGAAAATGATTAAGACTAGAAAATGGCAGCATTCCAAAGCTGTAGCCGGAAATTCAGGTGCAAAACATACAGGACGGGGGTTTTGGCTTTTGGTTTTAATTTTTATTGGAGTATAGTTGATTTACAATATTGTGTCGGTTTCAGTTGTACAGAAAAGTGAATCAGTTATACATATACACATATCCACTCATTTTTAAATTCTTTTCCCATCTAGGCCATTACAGAGTATTGAGTAGAGTTTCCTGTGCTATACAGTAGATCCTTATTAGTTATCTATTTTATGTATCTTAGTGCTTGTATATCAATCCAATCTCCCAATTTATCCCTCCCTCCCAGCACTGGGTTTTATAGTACAATACACACACACACACACACACACCATTTGTTTCTAAATGACTGTCACTAAGTTTTTAAATTATTATTATTAATATTAATACCTCATAATATTACTGTGCTATAAGACTGCCTATATTTAGTTTAGTAGCTTTAAAAGTTAAACTAGCTTTCAAAAACTTTCACAAAATTTTTCAAAAGGCAGTTTTAACTTCTTGTGGCTCCTGTATTTTCTAAAACAACAGGAAGGCATGCTAATAATGCTTACCTCACTGTTACTCCATCAACAAGCTCCTCTGCACTGAGGTGGAGAGCCAACCAGCTCATCCCAGCTTTCCCAGGACTATCCTGACTTTAAACACGGAAGTCCAGCGCCCTGGAGCCCTCTTATTCCCAGGCAAGCTGGAACAGCTGGTCACCCCAGCACAGGGGCAGCTTCCCTTCACCAATGCATGGGAGGAAGGCCTGATAGTAGCAAGCCCTTCTCCTGTACTTTAAACCTGAAAGGTAGTCATACATCTGAGAATTATTCCTTACTGGTAGGGAAAAAAATAAAATTCTGCATGTGGTTCACCTAATAATATCAGCCTTGATTTCAGCCAAAGGGTTAGAAGAAACCTTCACAAGTCAATGTTTTTAATTCTCTTCTAAAGAATTCCAGGAAAACGGATTCCAAAAGGCCACCTTTGAAACCCATGCTACCTACCACCCATGATCCTTTTAAAATATTCAGTTCTATCTACCATCATATCATTTTCATTCTCAGCACTGAGCTGAATAAAGAAACCTTAAAGATTCGCTACCCACAGGAAATCGGGTGAAATTATTACAGACCTTGAAATAGGGCACCAGAACAAAGTCTGGTAGAAGCATCTTTGGACTTTGTGGGGAAAGAAGACTAGATTCTAAACACCTTAAAAATAAGAATACTAGAGACTTTTTAAAACAGAGTGTCAAGCAAACAGCTTTAAAGCCTTGGTTATAATCTGTTGTATTCAGTACAGTAATCCTAAATCGGCTTTCCAAAGGAAGGCAAAGACTAACATTTATGAGATGCCTACTGTATGCCAGTTGCTCTCATGCTCACTATTTCATTTTAATCTCCTAATAGTTCAGTTCAGTTGCTCAGTCATATATGACTCTTTGTGACCGCATGAATCGCAGCATGCCAGGCCTCCCTGTCCACCACCAACTCCCAGAGTTCACTCAGACTCACGACCATCGAGGCAGTGATGCCATCCAGCCATCTCATCCTCTGTCGTCCCCTTCTCCTCCTGCCCCCAATCCCTTCCAGCATCAGAGTCTTTTCCAATGAGTCAACTCTTCGCATGAGGTGGCCAAAGTACTGGAGTTTCAGCTTTAGCATCATTCCGTCCAAAGAAATCCCAGGGCTGATCTCCTTTAAAATGGACTGGTTGGATCTCCTTGCAGTCCAAGGGACTCTCAAAAGAGTCTTCTCCAACACCACAGTTCAAAAGTATCAATTCTTCAGCACTCAGCCTTCTTCACAGTCCAACTCTCACATCCATACATGACCACAGGAAAAACCATAGCCTTGACTAGATGGACCTTTGTTGGAAAGTAATATCTCTGCTTTTCAATATGCTATCTAGGTTGGTAATAACTTTCCTTCCAAGGAAGTGGTCTGGTATTCCCATCTCTTTCAGAATTTTCCACAGTTTATTGTGATCCACACAGTCAAAGGCTTTGGCATAGTCAATAAAGCAGAAATAGATGTTTTTCTGGAACTCTCTTGCTTTTTCCATGATCCAGTGGATATTGGCAATTTGATCTCTGGTTCCTCTGCCTTTTCTAAAACCAGCTTGAACATCTGGAAGTTCATGGTTCATGTATTGCTGAAGCCTGTCTTGGAGAATTTTGAGCATTACTTTACTAGTGTGTGAGATGAGTGCAATTGTGCGGTAGTTTGAGCATTCTTTTGCATTGCCTTTCTTTGGGATTGGAATGAAAATGACCTTTTCCAGTCCTGTGGCCACCGCTGAGTTTTCCAAATTTGCTGGCATATTGAGTACATATGTACAATAGAATATTACTCAGCCATTAAAAAAAGAATGAAATAATGCCATATGCAGCAACATGCATGGACCTAGAGATTGTCATACTGAGTAAAGTAAGTCAGAGGAAGAAAGACAAATATCATATGATATCATTTGTATGTGGAATCTAAAAAAATGGTACAAGTGAAGTTATTTACAAAACAAAAATAGTCATAGAAAACAAACTTATGGTTACTAGCAGAGAAACTAGGGGGAGGGAGAAAATGGGAGATTGAGGTTGACACATATAGTCTACTATTTATAAAATAGGGCTTCCCTGGTGGCTCAGTGGTAAAGAATTCTGCCTGTAAGTGCAGGAGACATGGGTTCAATCCCTGGTCCAGGAAGACCCAACATGCTGCAGAGCAACCAAGCCTGTGCACCACAACTACTGAGTCTGTGTTCTAGAGCCCAAGAACCTCAACTGCTGAGCCCACATGCTGCCACTGCTGAGGCTCGCATGCCCTAGAGGCTGAGCTCCACAATAAGAGGAGCCACCGCAGTGAGAACCCCACGCGCCACAACTGGAGAAAAGCCCTCGCAGCAACAAAGACCCGGCACAGCCAATAAATAAAATAAAATTTTAAATTAAAAAACAAAATAGATAACTAATAAGGACCTACACAGGGAACTCTTCTCAATACTCTGTAATGACCTAAATGGAGAAAGAATCTAAAAAAGAGTGGATGGATGTATAAAGGATCCACTTTGTTGTACAGCAGAAACTAACACAACATTGTAAATCAATTACACGCCAATAAAAAATAAATTAAATGTGTGTGTGTGTGTGTGTACATTGCAGAAAAAAAAAGAATAAGAGGACAGGAGCTGAGACGAGGTGGGAGAGAGGGAAACAATCTCCTGTTTCCAGGCACAGGAAGCAGCAGACATCCCAAGGGGTGAATGCTCGGTTATGTGCCCTGAGTCAACACAATTTATCAGTGGGTCAGACTGGGGCTTTGAATCCTGTGCTTTCTGACTCCAGAATTCACGTTCTTTTCACTGTAAATACAATGTGACCAGCTGTGCTTCAAATCTAAAAGGGACAGTCCACAGTGGAGCTAGTTCCCAGCAATGATACTCCCTGTTTCCCAAGCTAGTCTGATCAGAAGAATCAGTCCACAGGGGCTTGTTAAAAAAAGAAAGATTCGCCCCAGTCCTACCCCTACTGGGAAATCAAAGTTTAACAAATGCCCCAGGTGCTTTGCATGATCCCACGGAGTTTGAGATAACGCTGAGTCATGGCTTTGGAAAACCAAAAACCCAACATGCTGGCAGTTTACAATTGCAATCTCCTGGACATTTTTAGGAACTGGGTGGAGCTCCTGGAAGTAATTTAGCCTTTCAAAAAGAAAACAGATGGACAAAAAGTAAATAAAAACTCTCTAGAGATCCATCAGTCAGCCAAATAAAATGGTCTCCCTCTCTTCCAGATTTTCTATGGATTTCTACCGGCTCTTCCTTCTGGATTTAAGTAGTGTCTTCTCAGTATAATTTTGTGACTGCTGGGAAAACAGGATCCATTTCCACACCAGAAGGCTCAGTAACATGCAGCTAATTTGGCGTCATCACTAAGGAGTTGAATAGAGGAACCGAAGCAGCAAGACAGTAAGAAACCACAAGCCTTGGCTTTCATCTGGGAGGGGTTATGGATTCAGAATCCAAACACTTGGGTTCAAATTCCAGGCCTTACCACTTACTAGATGGACAAGCTCATGAACTTCTCTGAGCCTCATTTTACCCAGCTGCATAGGGGGCTAATTACACACTCTGCGGAGTTATTCTGAGGAATACATGACTTAATAGAGTGGTGGTCTGTCTGGCTCAGCCTTAACAAATGTTAATAAATAACAAATAAACAATAAAACAAGGGCCCTCCGGCAGGGCCAGACAAAAGGGAGGGCAGAGGGAAGGTGTGGAAAGGCCAGGACACCCTGCCCCGGTGGCTAGGACGCGCCAGACTCCCTGGGCCGTGTGGGCCAGAAATCTCCTGTTTCCAGGCACAGGAAGCAGCAGACATCCCAAGGGGTGAATGCTCGGTTATGTGCCCTGAGTCAACACAATTTATCAGTGGGTCAGACTGGGGCTTTGAATCCTGTGCTTTCTGACTCCAGAATTCACGTTCTTTTCACTGTAAATACAATGTGACCAGCTGTGCTTCAAATCTAAAAGGGACAGTCCACAGTGGAGCTAGTTCCCAGCAATGATACTCCCTGTTTCCCAAGCTAGTCTGATCAGAAGAATCAGTCCACAGGGGCTTGTTAAAAAAAGAAAGATTCGCCCCAGTCCTACCCCTACTGGGAAATCAAAGTTTAACAAATGCCCCAGGTGCTTTGCATGATCCCACGGAGTTTGAGATAACGCTGAGTCATGGCTTTGGAAAACCAAAAACCCAACATGCTGGCAGTTTACAATTGCAATCTCCTGGACATTTTTAGGAACTGGGTGGAGCTCCTGGAAGTAATTTAGCCTTTCAAAAAGAAAACAGATGGACAAAAAGTAAATAAAAACTCTCTAGAGATCCATCAGTCAGCCAAATAAAATGGTCTCCCTCTCTTCCAGATTTTCTATGGATTTCTACCGGCTCTTCCTTCTGGATTTAAGTAGTGTCTTCTCAGTATAATTTTGTGACTGCTGGGAAAACAGGATCCATTTCCACACCAGAAGGCTCAGTAACATGCAGCTAATTTGGCGTCATCACTAAGGAGTTGAATAGAGGAACCGAAGCAGCAAGACAGTAAGAAACCACAAGCCTTGGCTTTCATCTGGGAGGGGTTATGGATTCAGAATCCAAACACTTGGGTTCAAATTCCAGGCCTTACCACTTACTAGATGGACAAGCTCATGAACTTCTCTGAGCCTCATTTTACCCAGCTGCATAGGGGGCTAATTACACACTCTGCGGAGTTATTCTGAGGAATACATGACTTAATAGAGTGGTGGTCTGTCTGGCTCAGCCTTAACAAATGTTAATAAATAACAAATAAACAATAAAACAAGGGCCCTCCGGCAGGGCCAGACAAAAGGGAGGGCAGAGGGAAGGTGTGGAAAGGCCAGGACACCCTGCCCCGGTGGCTAGGACGCGCCAGACTCCCTGGGCCGTGTGGGCCAGGGCGAACAGACAAGCTCCTGCCTTTGGGCGCTGCAGGTCTGCACGGGTGGAGGCTGCTGACCCGCACGGTCCGTCCTCTGCACAAAAGCGGGTCAGTGCTTGTCGGGAGGAGGTGGGCGCGGTGGGAGGAGCGGTCGCCGCGGCGGCGGACCAGCGCTGGGGTCCCAGTGCCACCCGCAGGTCCACCGGCCGGCGGCCGCCGCTCGGGCAGCTCCCACGTGGCGCCTGGCCCCGGGCGGACCCTGGATGGTGCTTGTCCGCTTCCCTTTCTCCTCAGGAGGAGAGCCAAGCCTGGGCGTCGCCTCTTCTGTCTCCACACGGCCTGAATTTGATTTAACTCTGCGTCTTCCTCCTCAACGAGGTTGAAATATATCACTGTTTACTTAATGGCCATCAAGCAACGAGGCCTTTATTAAATAGCAGCGTGGCACCCAGGCGCTGAGGTGTGAGGAGCCCACAGATCTCTCCCCACTGCCCTGGTGAAGACAGCTTCGCGGTGCCAGGGTGCCGCCGCCTCTCGCTGCCTGGAGGGTGGCCGGAGATGCCCCCGCCCCCGGAAGAAAGGAGGGCGGCGGTGCCCAGGGGGAGGCTCCAGGGGGCCAGTCCCCTTCCAGCATGGCAGGCTGCTCCCCGCAACCCGCCGGCCTGGGGCGCAGGACAGCGCACTGGACTTGGCGTCCACAGAGCCCTGGGTGGGCCTCGGCCTCGGCCTCCCCATCCGTGAAGTGGAGCTAACGACGGCTGCCCGACTGCCTCGCGGGGTGCCTGGGGGGCCCCCTGAAGCCCGGCGGCAGTTCCGCTGTCGCCCCGCGGCGAGGGCCGGTGCCCGCCAGCCACACAGTCGCTCAGCGCTGGGCAGGCCCCGGGCGCTCGCCAGGGGCTGCCACTTGACCAGGAAGCGCCTCTCTCGGCCGCTGGGAGGTTTTCCCTCCTTCCAGGCCACCACACCTGAACAGGCCTTCCACACCACAGAGGGCTCTGGTCTAGACATGTGGCTTTTGTCTCTCTCTCCAGAGAAGGCCGCGGCACCCCACTCCAGTGCTCTTGCCTGGAAAATCCCACGGATGGAGGAGCCTGGTAGGCTGCAGTCCATGGGGTCGCTAAGAGTCAGACACGACTGAGCGACTTCACTTTCACTTTCCACTTTCATGCACTGGAGAAGGACATGGCAGCCCACTGCAGTGTTCTTGCCTGGAGAACCCCAGGGACGGGGGAGCCTGGCGGGCTGCCATCTGTGGGGTCGCACAGAGTCGGACACAACTGAAGCGACTTAGCAGCAGCAGCAGCTCTCTCTCACACAGACACACAGACACACAGACACACACACACACGCACGTGTTGAAGTCCCTCCAGTGGCTCCAGCTCTCAGCGTGCAGATGGGACCTTGAGGACGTGGCTCCCGCCTACCTCTCAGGTCACAGGTTCCCTTGCCCTCCCCTCCTCAGATCCTGTATTCCAGCCCGAGTGAGATGTTTGCCTGGGTTCTCGCCGCCACTGTGCAGCCGTGCATGCTGAACCCTCAGCCCTCCTCTACCCCCAAAACCTTGCCCACCCCTCTCTTCCTTCCAGACTCAGCTCAGAGACCCCTGCTCTGGGAGACCCTCACCGACCCTGCATCTGAGTCAGCTCTACCCCCCGACTCCTGTTCACACTGCTGTTCCTCCACGGGGGTGCAGTAACCAGACAGTGAGCTCCTGACAGGAGGGGCCCGTGGGGTGTCATTTCTTTGCTCACCCAGGGTTCAACGGAGTCCAAGGCACAAAATAAAATGCTCAGGTAATGTTTGAGGAATGGATGAAAAAATCATTTCAGCCAATGTCTATGAAAAGCTTATTTTCTGGGCATTGTGCACTGGAGTGTGAGTAACAAACAGATATGGACAGATATTGGCCCTTTCAGTAAGTGTTAGTCGCTCAGTCATGCCCGACTCTTTGCGACCCCCTGGACTGCAGCCCACCAGGCTCCTCTGTCCACGGGATTCTCCAGGCAAGAATCCTGGAGTGGGTTGCCATTTCCTTCTCCAGGGGATCTTCCCGACCCAGGGATCGAGCCCAGGTCTCCTGCACTGCAGGCAGATTCTTCACTGACTGAGCTACGAGGGAAGCCCTTTCACTGGTTGAAATTAAAATTGGGTGGGAAAGAAAGAAAATTTAGCAAGTCGTAAAATCAAGTCGATTCGTGCTGTGAAAGCAGAGACCTGGAGACAGAAGACAGGAGGAGACACTAGGCAGGAGGAGAGGTCAACACAGTGCACCTAACAAGAGAACCGCCTCGCCGATCCGGAGCTCGGCCAGGCCACCTCACTTAGAATACAGCAGGAGCCCAGACAGAAGGCTTCGAGGCTTCTAACAGTCAAAATATGTCCAAAAGACTAAGCCCCTTACTCACCTGAGTGCCTCTCACACACAGTGGCCTTTGCCAATACCTCCCATTTCAGCTCATCCTGCCTCCCGGTCTCCCAGCACCTTCATGCATTCTTCTAATAGAACGCTTAGTGTCTCACGTTGGAATCACCGGCTGTGTCTGCACCCCCAAGACTGGGCCTCCCAAGGCCACCATGGATGTGGTAATGCTGCCCGCGTGCAGGCATCTTTAGTATCTGGAATACAGTACTTTCCACATTTCATATTTACAACAAATGGACTATTGATGATAACAAAAGCTATAATACATATTAGTGCAATGAAAGTATCTGTTTATTTAAACTGAGAATTCAGAAATATTCTCATTTGGTAAACAGACTAAATCTGATGATTTAGTTCGGGCCAACTGAAGCTGCATCTCTTATGTCTCCTGTATTGGCAGCAGGTTCTTTACCACTAGCACACCCTGGGAAGCCCTTCTAATGGAATGCTGCTACTGCTGCTGCTGCTAAGTCGCTTCAGTCGTGTCCGACTCTGTGCGACCCCACAGATGGCAGCCCATTGGGCTCCACCATCCCTGGGATTCTCCAGGCAAGAACACTGGAGTGGGTTGCCATTTCCTTCTCCAGTGCATGAAAGTGAAAAGTGAAAGTGAAGTCGCTCAGTTGTGTCTGACTCAGCGACCCCATGGACTGCAGCCTACCAGGCTCCTTCATCCATGGGAGTTTCCAGGCAAGAGTACTGGAGTGGGGTGCCATTGCCTTCTCCGTCTAATGGAATAGAAATGCCTAAACTCTCAGAGCAAGAGGTCCTAAGTGGCCAGCTGAAGCTTATTAAACTGTCACCCAGCAGGGACCAGTTGCCTCTCCTTTTATTCATTAGATACACTTTGTTCCTTAGAACACTTTTTCCCAGAAAGAATGTCTTAGGAGTTAGAAGTTTTCACACTTATAACATACCATTAGAGAAACATCTTTGCAACCTGCCTAGGAAAATAAAAAATCTGTAAGATGGTAAGGCTTTATGTAGGCAGTTTCAATGAGAGTCTGAGATTCCTTAAGAAAGAACAAGTGCAGAGGCTAAAAGAAACTATGCTATCATGGAAAGAAAACCCAGCCAAAACTTATGAGTGGCAGCGGCTTACAAATAGCTGGCTCTCCATTTCCGACTTGAGCTTCACAATGCCAGAGACAGGACGAATTCACTACCTGTAATGCCTTTTTGTCATTTCCCTTTAAAGAAAATAGTCACTTTGAAGGCAGTCCAAAAAAACAGAACTAGAACCATTCCTGATTACACAGTTCAATTCAGTTAACTGTTGCTGAATGCCTTCTCTGTGCCAGGCATGAAGGACTCAAAGATGAATAAGACAAGCTCCCTGTTACTGAAAGCCTTACAGTCTAGGGGAAGAGACAGACCATCTCAATCAATCAATCACTTCCCTCCCCCGCCACCGCACCGCCCCCCGCCCCGGCCCCCGCTCCGGCCCCAGTGCCATCCAGGCCCAGGCAGCACTGTCTCTTCCCTGCATCCGAACTTGCCTCTGCCTCCACTCTGGAATTCTAGCCCATTCTCTGGAGGGCAGCCAGAGTGAACTTTTTAAAACATAAGTGGAATTATCTTTTCCCCTGTACATAGGCAAGAGGCAATGGTCTAACCTCTGCATGTATCTGGCCCCTGAATATCATCTGCTGGCAAGATGGGAGTCACATTGGAAACTCCGTATCAAGCCAGACCCTCTGCAAGGCTGTATCCTCAGAGGGTGAACTAGAAGAAGACCTGCCTTGTCCTGGCTGTGGCTCGGGGAAGGGGAAACAGAAGGAAAGACGTCTCCTCTCAGACTGCCACTGTAACACCTTCCTCATGCAAGCCTGGAGTCAGAGCTCAATTACACCGATAACTGGAAAAACCCAACACCTAAACTTTGGTTTTAAGTGTTCTGGGTTAGTAGAGCCCGTTGGGGCAGCTGCAAAAGATGAAAATCCTCACTTTCAACCCAAACCTCAAAGAATTATCAGAGATTAAAATTCCAAGGAGCACTCGTGTGTGTGTGCTCAGTCGTGTCTGACTCTTCTGTGACCCGTGGGACTGTAACCCGCCAGGCTCCTCTGGCCATGGGATTCTCCAGGCAAGAATACTGGAGTGGGTTGCCATTTCCTGCTCCAGAGGATCTTCCCGACCCAGGGATCGGACCCATGCCTCTTGCATCTCCTGCATCGGCAGGCAAATTCTTTACCACTGTATAACCTGGGAAGCCCGAGCTCACCATTAAAAAATATATATATATAACAAATACCTAACTCAGAACTCCAGGAAGAGAGAAGAGAAAGATTGGGTGAGAGACTATATCAACTGAGAAAACAGATGAGAATTTTCTACAATTAAAAAAAGATAACAAACCTCAGAAACAAGAATTTCAACAAACAAACAAGAATCTCAATATATCCAAAAAAATAAGTCCTCGGAAGTCTTAATGACACTGAAAACATGTAAGAGGATTTTAGAAGCAGGCAGAAAGAAAAAGACACTTTATGAGAAAAAGAAACAAACAAACAAAAACCCGACTGAGGGCTGACTTCTCAACAGCAAAAATGGAAGCGATTAGACAATGGCAGGTGGGCTTCCTGGTGGCTCAGTGGGAAAGAAATCGCCTACCAAGGCCGGGGACGCAGGTTCAAGCCCTGAGTCAGGAAAATCCCCCGGGAAGCAAATGGCAAACCACTCTGGTGTTCTTGCCTGGGAAATCCCCTGGACAGAGGAGACTGGCAGGCTATAGTCCATGGGGTCGCAGAAGACTCAGACACACTTAGGAACTACACAACAGAACAGTGGCATAGCCTCAAAAGGCTGAGATCACACAAACATCAACTTAGCAACGCGTGTGCAGCAATACTGTCTCTCAAGAGGGCAAAATGAAGATGTAATGTTGAGCAAATAGAAAACATTAGTCTACTACAAATAGTCTCTCACTAAGTGAGTGAAAGTCATTCAGTCATGTCAGACTCTTTGCAACCCCATGGGTTATACAGTTCATGGAATTCTCCAGGCCAGAATACTGGAGTGGATAGCCATTCCCTTCTCCAGGGGATCTTCCCAACCCAGGGATCAAACCCAGGTCTCCCACATTGCTGGCGAATTCTTTACCAGCTGAGCCGCTAGGGAAGCCCAGTCCCTCACTAAAAGAACTTCTAAAAGATTACCTTCAGGAGAAAGAAAATAATCCCAGAAGGTCTGAGTTGTAAAATAGAATAATGAACAAAGAAAATGGTAAATGTGTGGGTAAATCTAACATACTGAGACTAGGTAAAATAAAGTTGATGTCTACTTTGTGAAGTTAAAACAAAGATACAGTATAACAGAGAAGTAAAATATTGGGCAACAAAAGCATATAAGTCAGGAGAAATGGAACCACAATGAAAGCATCCTAAGATCCCTGTGTTATTAAAAAGAGAGTAAAGTTACTTTGCAAAATTATACACATATTAAGTTTTCTAAGAGAACTCCTAGAAGAACAAAAACAGATTGTATAACTTCCAGACTAGTATGGGGGGAAAATGGAAAAAGAAAAAAAAAAAAAGAATTTAAAAAGATGTGCAATCTATAATCACAAAGGGAAATGTTACTAATAATATAACTCTTCAAGTAATTAATAGGTCAGACAAAAATATTAAGGATACAAAATTTGTACTGTGTAATACACAAGCTAATCTAATGTACATATACAAAATACTGCATTTAGTAACTAGAGAATACACACTCCTTTTAACACATACATAACCATGTATTAGGCTATAGAGAAAAAAAAATAAAACAAAAAAGTAAAGATAGAGGACATGAAGAAGGGAGGAAAGAAAGAAAAAAGAAAGAACATCCTTTAACCACATTGCCATTAAGTTAGAAATTAATAATAAAGTAAGAAGAAACAACCTCATATGTTACAAACTCAGAAAGCCAGAATCCAAATAACCCATGGGTCAAAGAAAAAATTTTCATGAAAATTTAAAATATACAGAACTAAAGGGTAATTCTTTTAATGCTACATAGCAAAACTTGTGGGTGCAGCTAAAGTAGCACTTAAAAGGCAAGTTTATAGTCTTGAATGCTTTTATCAGAAGATGGTAGAATAAGCATCCAACCTAATGTCGGGGGTGGGGGTGGGGGGGAAACAGTAAACTTCAAAAAGTCAAAGAAAATAAACAGCAGAAAGCCATGAAACAGAAAACTAAGTTACAATGGAGATGATCTTTGAAAACTTATCAATTGAGATACTTGAAGAATGTGTAAGAGTTAGCCAAAGAAAGGACAGGGAGATTCTAAGGAAAAGGAAAATATGAACAAAGGGAAATGGCCCAGCATGAAGGTTCAAGATGTCATCGGTGTGCTGTTGGCAGAAGATAAAGTTCAAAGCATGGAATATGTGAAGTGAGTCTAGAGCAGCTTAGGGCCAAATGTGAATTAAAAAATAGTCAATTGTACCAGGTATTTATAGGCTAAGTACTTTACATGATTCCCAAGAGGAGGAAATGGCAACCTACTCCAGTATTCTTGCCTGGAAAATCCCATGGACAGAGGAGCCTGGCAGGCTACAGTCCATGAGGTCGCGAACAGTCAGACACAACAGAGCGACTTCACTTACTTTCCATGACTATATCTTTTTACTCTGGCAACAAAACAACTCCATGAGGCGTGACTGTATTATGCATATTCCACAGGTAAACTGAGGCCTGGAGTAAAATTTTTCCAGGGTTACACAGTGTGACAAAACAGTAACAACGTGGCTCAAAAGCCCTTACTTTTAATTGCCATGCAATATAACACCACTGAAAGGCTTCATAATGGAGCCTCCATAACCAGACCAAACTTTATTCTTCAGGCAAATGTTTGAATCCCCCCAGAAAACAAAGCTCCTCCTTATGCTGCAAGTCTGGGGTGCTGTTACCGCTGCCACTACTTTATGTCACCAGGACAGGATTCTGCTAGATACAAGTATCCAAGGAGTCCATGTACTGCTAATAGGCAACACTGTAACACAGAACTAACAGGCAGAATTAACAGTAGGAGGCACTGAACCAAACTGAGCTCCTGAAGCATTTTTCCCATTACTACCGAGAAGACAAGAACTGTTCAATGATGAGAACTGGATCAGCAGATGGTATTTTTTTCAACAGCTTTATTGAAATATAATTCACAGATCATACAGTTCACCCATTTAAACTGTACAATTCAACATTTTTCAGTATAGTCACAGAGTCGTGTAACCATCAGCTGGCATATTTAAGGACATTTTCATCACCCCAAAAAGAAATCCTGTACCCACTAAGTCACTCCTCACTCCCTCCACCAAAAGCCTCCCTCATCCTCAGCTCCAGGCAGTCACTAATCTACTTTGTGTCTAAAGATTTCCCTATTCTCAACATTCATACAAATGGAACCATATATATATGGCCTTCTGCGACTGACTCCGTTCACCTAACATGTTATAAAGCTTATCCATGTTGCGGCATGTATCAGTATTTCATTCCTTTTTACGGTCAAATACTATTCCACTATATGGATATTTCACATTTTATCCTTCAGCTGACGGACCTTTGGTTGTTTCCACTTTCTGTCTATTGTGAATAACGATGCTATGAACATTAGTGTACAAGTGTTTGTGTGGACCTGTGTTTTCAGTTTTCTTGGGTGTGCACCTAGGAGTGAATTGCTGGCATGGGGCAATTCCGTGTTTAACACTTTGAGGAACTGCAAAATTGTTCTTCAAATCATTTTACTTTCCCACGAACAGCGTACGAAGGTTCCAATTTCTCCACCTTCTCACCAACACTTATTATCTGTCTTTTGTATTACAGACATACTAAGTGGTATTTCATTGTGGTTTTGATATTCACTTTCCTAATGGCTAATGATGACATGACATTTTAACTGTCTCTTTAATGTAGCCTTTTTTCACACAAGAGATATTTTTGACAAAATCTAAGAAATGCCTATGGAGACTTCACTGCCCAACTGTACATGCCATGTCCAAGCCTTACCTCACGGGGAGAAGAACAGGGATGGGATAAAAAATCAGATGCAAGGAGATGGTCAGGGATGGGCAGAAAATCAAGCATTGTCCACTGAAAACATTATTTGAAAAGTTAAAAGTGGCTTATATTTTGATATGGCTATTTTGATTTAGATATAATGACTATACCAAAACAACCATGTCATAATGCCTTGCTCTGAGCTAGGCACTGATTATTAGAATTAGATTTGGTAAAGACAAAGAGAAGATTCATTTATTTCACTCTTTCCCCAATATTTGTCATTATATTCTTCAAACTTGAGCACTTATAGGAACTCTCATACACTATTGAGTATTAACTGCTACAACTTTTTTGGAAAGCGGTTTGGCAATACATTCCAAAGGCCTTAAGATGTATATGCTTTTTAACCTAATTATTTCATTTCTGGAAAGTTGTCTTAAAATAATGTGAAATAAAGGGGAAAAACTAAACCATAAATTTTTTCACAGAAAAATCAATCTAAACATTTAATAATATGGAAATAAATAATGAAATACATTTCACTGAATGAGATATTTTATACAATTTAAATGACATTTATGACAAGTTTGTATACTGTGAAAAATGTTTATAATGTGGGTAT
>SJYT01078594.1:351182-376072 GCA_006410635.1 Cephalophus harveyi
TTTTTTTTTTTTTTTGCAAATTTTTAATATTTAAGCAATGTGCAAAGATGATTTACATAAGTGATAAATGTGGTTTTAAATAAAACTAACAACCAGGCTCAAAGCCCAGTCCTGCACTGAACGATTTCATTAAACACTAACTTCCAGTGGTCTTCCAAGCTTTTCCTGGCTTTTCCTGGCTTTCCAGAGCCAGGAAATCATACTCCACTTAGAAAAACAGTATGATCCACTGAACAAGACGTGGCCTGGGAGCCAGGACTCTACCCTCGAATTCCAAGCAGTGTGTGACTTAACACCTTTGAAAAAGGGAAGAGTTGAAACAGATGACATACTTTCTGCATACTGACTTTGGAATATGGTTACGTATATTACTAAATTGGGACAAGTATCACAATGCCCCCTGTGACAGACTAACAGTGGTGGGGATTCAAACTCAAAACTAACTCCACTCCACACTGACATCTGTGAAACAGAAATAAGGAGTCTACCATGCTTACTACACAAAGTAAAAGTCAACTGAGATAAATGTATGTGACAGCTCCCCCCAAAATATCTAGTTTCGTGAAAGGTAAGACTCTAACGCCCTCCACACTGCCTCCTAATTCTCTAAGAGTTTAATAGCACTTGAGGATGAAATTGTGTGTTTCCTCTGCCTTCTTAAGCTAACAAGTCAATAATAGAGATTGCTTTTAGTGACTAGCGAGACAAAAATGTTTTAAATTATAATGTAAGTCATGCAAGGCAAATGAGTATTAGATGTCTAAATGTCAACAGGAGGGGAAATATTTACAATACAAATGAGAAAAAAAGCAAATACTCATAATATTTACAAACCAATAAGAAAAACATAAACACACAAAATATCAATATAAACAACCCAAACGATAAATGAACAAAAAATATACATGTAGGTATTTCACAGATGAAACAGTACAAATGACTAAAAAACCTACACAAAAATCCCAACCCTGATGACAATCACAAAAATATAAATTAAAAACTCACAGCAAAAGAGACACAGACGTACAGAACAGTCTTTTGGACTCTGGGAGAGGGTGGGATGATTTGGGAGAATGGCATTGAAACATGTATAATATCATATATGAAACGAATCGCCAGTCCAGGTTTGATGCAGGATACAGGATGCTTGGGGCTGGTGCACTGGGATGACACAGAGGCATGGTACAGGGAGGGAGGAGGGAGGGGGGTTCAGGATGGGGAACACGTATATACCTGTGGTGGATTCATGTTGATGTATGGCAAAACCAATACAATGTTGTAAAGTAATTAGCCTCCAATTAAAATAAATACATTTATATTTTTTAAAAAACTCACATTTTTACCTATTAGTTTGGCAAAGATTTAGCCAATTAACAGGATACAGCATTGGAGACAATATGAGAAGACAAGCACTTTCAAACACTACTGGGGGCAACTTGACAGTAACTATCAAAATGCAAAGTGCACATAACCTTTGACCCAACGAGTCCTACAGAAGCATTCGCACAAGTCAATACTGAATGTCTGAAGAGGGATGTTTACTGAACCATCCTTTGTAAGAGCAAACAAAACATAGAAACACATCCATCAATACATTTGATGGTGGCACATCCATCAGATGGGCTCTTTGGTTGTTAGCAAAATGAAATGAACCCGTATGTACTAACAGAGAATGATGTCCACAAGGTACTGCTAAAGAAGCACTTGCCAGATACCATATACACTGTATAATGGTGGCATTTAAAATAACATGAAAATTGTTTCTATTTCCATATATATATATACATACTTGTGTCTCTACATATGATGTCTAGTTGGTGGTCATTAGCAGGATGTTCTGATTCCCCTCTTTGCACACTCATGGTAGGACTTTACATCTCAGTCCCACTGAAGTTCACCAGGCTAAGGATTTTGCTTTGACAAATGAGATGTGAGCACAATCACCTCCGAGTCGAAGGCTGAAAAGCTGGTGCGGCATTTATCATGTTCCCTTCCTCCCGGTGACCCACTGAAGCAGGTGCCGAGCTGGAAGCCTGGGTCCCTGGGTAATCAAGATGGTGGGAGACTCTTGTCCCCACACCCCCACCCGTAAGTATGAGCAAGGAGGAAACTTCTGTTGTACTTCTGTTGACATTCCAGCACAATTGAGTGGTCCTGATACACACAGGAATAAGAAAAAATACATACCAAACTGTAATCTTGATGTTACTCTAAGGAAAAGAGATAGAATGGGAGACAGAAAGGGCAGGGAATGGGTGGGGGGGGAGCACTTTGGGGTTTTACTTTATATATTTGGGAATTATATAAATTTTCATAAGCACATATTGTTTTTAGAATTTGAACACAAGGTATTTATAAATAATGGAAGATGTCCAGAAGTTTTTAGATTGTTGCTTTTAAAAATTCCAATAACGGCAGTTCTAACAACAAAGAGAAATAAAATCTCCCCGTGACCATAAAGAACAGAATATGAATACTGGCCTCTGCAAGAGTTCTAGGCAGAGGGACTGAAAGGCTCCTTTGAAAAGCAACACTGTACTTAGGGATGCACACTAGACAAACCGCCCTATTCTTTCAGCTCCATTAAGGATGCGAAGGTTTTACTCAGATGACACAGAAGCAGATGGGGGAAGAGAAGGAGCCATCAGCAAATGGCTGCTAGCTAGAACTTAGGAAGCATTTATAAAAATTACTGGATGACGGTTCCCAAACACGCAGAGAAACAAACATGCACGCAAATGGCGGCCGAGGCAGCTGTGAAGGCAGGACCCGGCAGGATGTGATGCAGAACGAGAGATGTCAGTCCATCTGGAACAGAGAAACAACATCATCGTTCTCTCTGGCAAAACCACAGCCTTTGTGGAGGAATCTCAGGGAATGACTGGGCTGCAGAGGAGCAACCACATGGAAAGGAGGGTTCAAAACTAATCAAAGCAATAAGGTTATTTGCCTGTTGACACCATCAATTTTGTATTATAAAACTGAATTAAAATGTCATGGAAATTCATCAGAGGGAAAGCCAACTAACAGGTATTCTTATTCGAAAGTACCAGGCACTTTCAAGATTTTCAGAATTAATCCTCACAAGCCTACCACGTATATTATGCTCTTTCTTAGAGATGAGGAGCCTTTGGCTCAGAGAGGTAAATAAAGGAACTCGTCTGGGGCCACAGAGCCAAGATTCAAACCCATGTCTGGTACAGTCTTTCCAGGGTCAGTGGGGAGGGCTGCTTAGGGATGGAAGGAAAAAGTAAAGACATCAGCCCAGGGAATTTGCTTCTCTGTTCACATCAACAATCTCCTTATTTGTTTTATGACCACAAAAGTTAAGTACTGATGTCACTCACATAGCTAAAGTAAATTTCCAGTGTTGACATACATAGTTAATATACCAGAGTATGAGACTGGCACCAGGCTCAGAATGGAAGCCTTAAAATACTCAGTTAAACTCACAAAACTTTAAAAGTATAATTAACTTCAAAAGAAAATAATTTTAAAACAGTGTTATTTAAAAAAATTTTAGGGACCTCCCTGGTGGTCCAGTGGGTAAGACTCTGCCTTCCAATCCAGGGGGTGCACGTCTGATCCCTGGTTGGGGAGCTATCATCCCACAGGCCTCATGACCAAAAAACCAACCCATAAAACAGAAGTTTTAACAAACTTAAAGTTTGTAATTAACTCAATAAGGACTTTAAAAAATGGTCTACATCAAAAAAAAAATCTTAAAATTTTTTTTAAACCTAAACTACATCACAGTGATATTTGTACAAAATGTACCTGCCCTTATCACACAGAGGGCTCTGGGTGTGTTTGTTACCTGCTGTATCCCAAGAACTCAAATATAGCCTGGCACAAAGTAGGTCTCAGAGTATTTGTTCAATGATTCAAATGAGCTGTCAAGTATGTTTAACCAGTAACCTATATATGAAGATGAAATTCTATACTCGTTGTCTTCTAGCTTAAAATACATATATAAAATCAAATAACCAATGTCTATAGTTACCCAATAAAAGGAAAAGTACCATTAGCTGAACACAAACAATGTGCCCAGCATTGGGTTAAGGCAATTTACATACTTCCCCTCATTTAATCTCACAAGAACTCAGCAAGAATCATTGATACAGTTGAAGAAATTGACACTCAGAGTAGTTCTGTACGCAGGACCCAACCTGCTTGGTCACACAAGGAATTAGTGGCAAGGATTTTAACCCATCTGTGTGAATTTCAAAGTCCCTGCTAGCTCCAGGACATACTACTTTCCCTCCAGAGAAGCCAATTACTTTTATAATATGTTCTTTTCAAAGATAGATTTAAAAGAAAATGTATAATTGAATTTTTGTATTCAACTTCTGACAGAAAACCAGAATACCTCCAAAATCGAGGCCATTTACAATAGAGAGCATATTTCTATAACACAGAAAACTGCTCTAACAATTGCAATACCTGCTTAAAAACTAAAATTTTAATTTGTACTAGTTATAGAACTGGAATATGAGCTCCTGGAATACACTGTCTTTTAAATGAGAGGCCTTAGTGTGGATTCATGAGGCTTTTATACATATTGTATTATTCAAGTAGGAGTGGTACTGAATTGTGATTTTTATGGTGTGACAAATTTAACTTGCAAAGGAAAAATTCTAGTGTGCTAGGTGTTAAAATAACATGTCTGTTGAAGGAGAACATTGGATGGAGTAGGCTATAAACTGTCCTTAAACATAAGGCTGTTTTCAAAAACTGGAAAGTAAATTGCAATGACTATCATTAAAATGAGGAAGCGGGCGAAGGTTAAACTATCCAATTTTTCATTTTCTAATCTGCCTTCATCCACCAAGAGTCTGCAACACGGCGGCTCATGCAGCAGGCTCAGGCCCCGCAGAGGAGCAAGGCCACTCAGCTCGTCAGTGCACCAGAATCTCTTTCCCCTCGTGGGCAGCCACGAGATAGGATTCGGAAAGTGCAGACACCAAAGGCTCCCTCTGCCAGGCAGGATATATTTCAGTGTGTTTTATTTTAAGTCCTATTTGCAACGTCAGCCTCCTGGTTCTAAGTGACACCATTGCCATTCGAGAGCTATGAGTCAGATGAGGAACGAGAGGGTTCAGAAGTGGAGGATTATACAACACACTGAAAAGTGGGCTTGGGAACAAGGCAGACTGTTTGAACCCTGACTCTCCCACTTCTGCGCCCAATTCCATTTCTTCAATTGTTATCTTCGGGGGAATTCCCTGGCAGTCCACTGGTTAGGACTCCATGCTCTCACTGCCAAGGACCTGGGTTCCAATCCTGGTCAGGGAACTAACATCCCACAAGCCTTATGGTGCTGCCAAAAAAAAAAAAATGTTATCTGGGAATAGTCATAACAGAATAATTCCTCGCAGGGTGGATTTTAGCCAAGGATTAGCAAAGAAGACAGTAGAGGTTTGTGTACTGGCTATAAGCACAGGCCCTGGATGGCTCAGACACCTGTTACCTGTGCTGCCTTGGGCTACCCCTGAACTAACCTCCTCTCAACCTCGGTTTTCTCAGCTGTAAACTGGAAATAATGGGGAAAAATAAAAAGGAAATAATGGGATCCACCTCAGAGGGCTGCTGTGAGGATTAAATAAAATAATACATAATAAGTGTTCTATACAAGTTTTAATGAGTAGAAAGCACTTGGAACATAAAGCCTAGCATGTAATATGATATTTCAAAGACAGTAACTAACATCATGCAAGTTGTAAGTAGGATGACATCCTAAGTATATACATGCTTCGAAGAAAGGCTGGATACATTTCTGAAAACAACACATGATTTGGACACTCTTGAAGCAAAGAGCTCACACTGTAATAATCTTGTGAAAGCCACTCACTTGTGTTCAACTCTGTGCGACGCCATGTCAGGCTCCTCTGTCCATGAAATTCTCCCGGCCAGCATACTGGAGTGGTAGCCATTCCCTTCTCCAGGGATCACCCCAACCCAGGAATTGAACCCAGGTTTCTCACACTGCAGGCGGATTCTTTACCGAATGAGCCTGCAGGGGAGCCCTAATAGCTCTTGGGATAGGGCTTATGCCAACTATTATCAACAAAGGTCCCTCTATCAAATCTCTCAGCGCCCTTGATCACGTTAGCTGGTGTCCATGACACCACTGCGTACATATACACAGCTGACATCTCCAAGGAGAGCAGCTCGCAAAAACAGTGGCATCTATTCTCCATGGTGTCTTTTCCCTAAAGTTTTCTTTAATGACTGTGTCCAAACTGCAAAAAAGAATATACAGGAAAGGCAGAGAGAGGCTCACATGATTAGAAGAGAACCACGCATTTTTGTAAATATTTATTGAGCGTCTGCTATGAGCGAGGAACCATGTCTCTCTTTCATGTCTCAACTTCACAGTTACTCTATAAACATGATTTTGCTCTTCTAAAATAAACTTTCATCCTACCTACAAGTGTACAGAGCTAATTTATGAACTGTCCTTTGAGAAACACGGTGGGCACCATTGCATTAGACCTGACTAGAGTGGATACAACTGAAAACTGTATCATTTCAGAGAGTTGGTGTGGCTCCCTTGAGACTGACAGCGTGGGCAAGGGCAGCATGGTCTATATATGGCAGGAATCTGTGATCATACTCAGCCAGAAGCACAAGCTTCCTGGCATGGCCTTCAGCGTCCTCCAATCTGGCTCCTTCTTCATCTTTCTCTGCTCTCTAAGCCGCCATCACCCCATCCTGTGTATAAAACCAAATCTCCCTGCCTTGGTTCCTCCTCTGTATGGAATGCCCTGTACCCAACTCCACTCCCAGGCTGGACTGCAACTGTCAGTGTACGTGTCTGTCCCTGGAGGGTACGGAGAGAATCCCATTTGTGTCTGTACCTGCCACCCCCCCAGGGTCCACCAGCATCAGCCAGCAGGGAGCAGTGGCAAGGGCACAGAACAGGAGGCCGGTTTCGAATGGAAACCTGTTTCAGATGCTAGCTCTGCCCCTCACCAGCTCTCTGACCTCATGTAAGTTAACCTCTGGGAACTTCGATTTCCTCCTGTACAGAAATGGAGACCAAAGGGTTGTTGGGAGAATCAAATCCTTGGCTATGTGTGACGCACCCAGAAGAGTGCCTGGCACAGGGGAAGGGCTGTAGAAGGATTCATCATAGTTGTTTCTTATCACTGTCACTATTGGTTACTGTTGTTAAGTGTCTGTTAATAGAGAAAAGTGGGGGGAGAAGAGGGATTGTGCCCTGAAGCCAGGCAAACGCTGAGCTCCCTCGCTGGCTCGGTGCCGCCCTGCTGAACGGCCCAGTGGTGGGAGCCCCTCACCACTTACTCGCAAAGGAGACACACACCTTTCACTCTGGGTGGTACTCATGTCCTTGTTTCTCGCCTGGGCTGCCCACCTGACCCCTGCCAAAGCCAGCTGCCTGGGGGCCCCCACATCTGGCAGTGACGGCACAGCATGATATACAAAGGACGCTGCGGTTCAGCTCCTTGCAACCCAGCCCCCAGCAGGGTTCGTGCTCCTAGAACATCAGCGCTGAGCATTAGAGGTACACTCTTCCAACAGCACCCCATAACAGATGGGGAAACAAGCCTGGCGAGGCTGTGTTTGCATTTTGTTAGTACCCAGTTTATATATATATATATATATATATATAGATGTTACCTCTCATGAAGCCAACTTTGCTGCAGGTACTAAGAACACCATAATCATCGTTTAAACCTGGAAGGAACTTTAAAGTTTTCCTAGCCTGGCACTTTTCGAACTCCACATTCTATGGTGTGAAGATGAGATGTCAGCTCTGTGGTTAAGTCATCCATTCATTCATTTATGGATCACCCACCACCTGCTGGGCATCAGGGACACAAGTCAGAAACCACTCCTGTCCTCAGGACCTCACAGGCAAACAGGGAAGTGTGATGGTAGGTAAATAATCACCCCTCTAATAGTAAAGTCTTGTTGGGAGCAAATTATGTTAAAACATCCTAGAATGAACATCTCCACTTACATGCCAGTATGAGCAGGAGAATAGGCAAAGCGGGGCCTGGAGGAGACAGTTACACGTGGCACCTCAGAAACTGCTCACCCCTTCGAGTTCATCTGCACGAGGGCCTCACAGAGACTAACACTACCATTATGTGGCTGCAGCAGCAGAGAGACTGGGAACCACAGACCTAGCTGGACCCACTCCCATTTGACAGACAGGCAAACTGAGGCTTAAAGAATTGAACTCACTTGCCAAAGTCCCAAGACAGGTAAACGGAAAATGCTTAAGGTTTCGTAGTGGCTCACACAGGCTTCCAAAAGAGTCCACATCCCACAGCGTGGCACACGATCTGACCCCTGCTCATCCCTCCTGCCTCCCCTCGCACCATTCTGCCACCCACTCTGTGACCCAGCCCTACCGAATGAAGTGTGAAGCCCCGACTGCACCTCTGCTCTGTCTGTCCCACTCCCTGTGACAGGGATCCAAAGTCAACGATCCCTAATAATAATAATAAATAATTCCCAGAACTCAGCTCGGGGCTCTCTCCTCCAGGACATGGCCCTGACATGACGCTCCTCTACCTCCTAGAGCAGGTACACCTTTACACAGACACAGAAACACTCATCACGTAAGGTGTTCATCCATTCAACACATATTTATTGAGCACCTTCTGTGTGCCAAGCACCTGAGAAAACAGCAGTACATAAAACAAGGCCCTTGCCCTCATGGAGCTTACATTCTAATGAGGGAAACAGACAATAACCAGTACAAAATCCAGAGTCACTCAAGTTCAGTGCTATGAAAAACCAATAAAGAAGAGCAAGCATCAGTTGGTGGCGGGTGGCGGGGCGGGCGGAGGTACAGGTGAAGGCCTCTCTGAGGGGGTGGCATTTGATCAGAGGTCTGAAGTGATAGAGGAAGCCATGCCAACAGCTGGGAAAGGAGCATTTCAGGAGCAGCAGCAGAGGCCCTGTAACTACTGCAGTGATTACTTACTTGTGTCTTATCACTTACAGAACTTGGAGGTCCTTGAAGGCAAGGCTTACATCTTAAGCATCTTTGCTTCACAGGGCCCAGCATCCATTGCTAAGTCACTTCAGTCGTTTCCGACTCTGTGCGACCCCAGAGGGCAGCCCACCAGGCTCCCCCGTCCCTGGGATTCTCCAGGCAAGAACACTGGAGTGGGTTGCCATTTCCTTCTCCAATGCAGGAAAGTGAAAAGTGAAAGTGAAGTCACTCAGTCGTGCCCGACCCTCAGCGACCCCATGGACTGCAGACTTCTAGGGATTTTCCAGGCAAGAGTACTGGAGTGGGGTGCCATTGCCTTCTCCGCCCAGCATCCATAGTGGACACTTACAGAATGAGTGACTGAAGCTGGACCAGCATGTGTGGCTGCTGATTTCTGAGTCTGGATGGCTCCATCTCTTGAGATCTGGCCAGTTTTGTGTCTCTCTCCCCAACCCTTGCCCCAGGGCTAAGCTAAGTACAGGCCATGCTTGGGCCAATCAGCCTTCCTTCATTCTGTGGCCTGGTCTCAGCCCCTGGATCCTCCCTTCATTAGGACTATGGTACTGATAAGCTCTCCATGTTTATCTCCTTCTGGTCTTCATATAGGCTTCCCTGGTGGCTCAGAGTTAAGGCCCCTGTCCCAAAACCCAGACACCTAGAACTGGGAGCCGCCCTCACTTTCTCCAGATTTCATGGGCATGAAAGCCCTCCCCTGATCCCCAAGCCCCAGGGCTGGGGGGCCCTGACGCCTGGAATCAAACTATTCAACGGCTAACCCCTCCCTATCCGGAACTCTGCCCTGCCTGACTCTCAACTCCCCTCCAAACCACATGACTCCTACTGCTGGGACAGCAACCCTCTGACCTCATTAATTCTGTCTGTGGCCATCTCTCTGTATGTTCCAACTTCATTATACCATCCCTGAAAGTCTTCTCTAGCCAAGGCCCAGGGCTTGGTCCTGCGTCCTGCGTCCTGCGTCCTCGTGTCGCCTATTACAGATTCTGTTCCACCAGCAGACCACGTGGGTCCAAGCCTCCAGATTCGACTACCCTATACCACATCCTGACACTCCTCAAAGCACATTAAATAACATTAGGCACTGCAAATCAAGTCACATCCATTCAGTCAACTACAACAGATTATCTCTGGATGTCACTGGTACTTCATCCCAGCCCCTTCCAGATCTAAAATAAGTTCAAGAGTAAATAACCCATTCCTTCACTCACCCTTTTGCCCACCAGTTCCTGATGCCTGTTTATATGCCAAGCCTTGGGACATAAAAAACCCAGCACCTACACTGTTGATAATGATACTGATGGTGATGTGATGGTGATGGTGGAAAAGAGAGAGGAGTGCGTGGTAAGATGAGCTCCCATTTATTGCAGACTTGGGTTATGTGATAATACACAGTGAGTCTTCTAATACTAAGAAAACTATGAGATAGGGACATTTGGCCTGACTTTACAGAGGAAGAAATAGGCTAAAGAAGTGAAGCAAGTTGCTCAAGGTCACACAGCTAAGTGACATGATGCTGAGACCCTAGTCTGTCTGCCTCCAAAGTACAAACGGTTCGATCTCCGCAAGGGGCCACCAGTAAATGCTAAACAAATAAAACTTAAGGAAGAAATGAAAGAGAGAGAGGATCGACGGCTTCGGGACTCACAGCTGCCGGAGGAGACGGACATATAAACCAATATCTACAATGCGGGGGAGGCGAGTGCTGATGGCCGGAGATCATGGAGCCAAAGGTAGCTGCAGGGGAGCTGGAGGAAGGACAAACTAACTCGACCTGGAGGGATCTAGAGCAGTCTTGAGGCAGTGACTTGGGGCCTAGGCTTTGAAGGAGAAGCAGTTAGAGGCTGACAAGCGCGGCACACAGCAGGAGCTTGGCCTGAGACCTGGCCTGAGCCAGCAGGCTCCTCTGAGGTCTTCCAGTCCACCCCCCTGTGCCCACGCGGCCGGGCCGGGCCTCACCTCCTTCCACTTGAGCTGGCGGATGCTGATCTTCAGGGCGTCCAGGGAGGTCCTGGCCTTGGAGCTGTCCACGGTGACCGGCCGCAGAGAGCAGTACTCGTCGGGCTGTCCCGAGCCCCGCTTGCAACTGCGGCCCTTGATCCTAGACTTCCCGTGCGGGCAGAGGCCAGACACCGGCTCCGGCTTCGCCAGGGACACGGGCAGCGCGGGCGGAGGCCGCGGGGGAATGCGGGCGTCACCTTCCTCGGCCGCGCAGGGTGGCGCCGGGGCCGGCTCCTTGGGCTGCTCCTCCCCCGCCTTGCGCTCCGGCTCCCCGGCCGCGCCGGGGTCCACGCGGGCCTGCTCCTTCGCCGCCTGCGCTTTGGTCGCGGCCACGGCCTCCGCCTCCCACCAGGCCGCCAGCTCCCTCTCGGGGCTGCCCCGCAGCATGGCCCTCAGGGCTGGTGCCAACGCCAGTGACGGAGCCGCCGCCGCCGCCGCTCCGCCGCCCCGGCCCCCGACCAAACTGCCGTCGCTGCCACCGCTGCCGCGCGCTCCCCTCCCGAGCCGGTTGCCATGATCGCTCAGGCTCCGGTTGACAAGGGCAGTCGCCCACTGGACGGAGCCCGAGAAGGGACAATCGCCGTCACAGGCCCGGCGACCTCATAGGCGAGGCTGCTCACGTGGTCAGGCCTGTCACAGAGGCGGCGGCGGACATCTTGGAAGAGGGCGGAAGCGGCCTCGGCCCGCCCACTGGGAGAACACGCTGGGTAGCTGAGCTCGCAGAACTTGGAGCCGACAGGCTGGAGGTGAGCTTGAGGATGGAACAGCTATCGGAGCTTGCAGGGCTTCTGAGCCCCGGGACTGGGCCGGAGAGACGATAGTTTCAAACAGGAAACCCACTTTCCTCCACTCCACGCGCACTCACTGGGATAGCTCCTGATCCGATGGAGGAGGCACAACCTCATCCATTCTAGGCACTTCCACCCTCAGAATCTCAGCCTGATGATGGAGATAGCAAGTCCAGACCCTCAAGGAGCGGCTGCTCGTTTGAGGAAATCGCTTTCTCGTCCTGGGAGAGCCCCCAGACTGAGGGGGGACATCTTTCCCTGTTGGGCGCTCGCAAAGGAATGGGGAAGCCGTGGGAAACCCGCAGATTCGCGGTTTAGTTGAGGACATCAACCAGCCCCTTTTCATATTATGTCATTAAAAAAGAAATTTGGTATCAATAAAATACACATAAAATGTGTCATTTTAACCATTTTTTTAAGGTATAGCCAAGGGAGAAGGCCAATGGCACCCCACTCGAGTACTCTTGCCTGGAAAATCCCATAGATGGAGGAGCCTGGTGGGCTGCAGTCCATGGGATCGCGAAGAGTCGGACACGACTGAGCGAATTCCCTTTCACTTTTCACTTTCATGCATTGGAGAAGGACATGGCAACCCACTCCAGTGTTCTTGCCTGGAGAATCCCAGGGACGGGGGAGCCTGGTGGGCTGCCGTCTATGGGGTCGCACAGAGTCGGACAGGACTGAAGCGACTTAGCAGCAGCAGCAGCAGAAACAAGGGCATTAACACAGTCACATTGTGCAAACATCACCATTTATCTTCTGAACTTTTTCATCTTCTCCAACTGAAACTCTGTACCCATTAAACTCTTAACTCACAGCCCCCGGACCTACATTCTCCTTTCTGTCTATATGAATTTAGCTAGTGGAGGTGACGGAATTCCAGTTGAGCTGTTTCAAATCCTGAAAGATGATGCTGTGAAGGTGCTGCACTCAATATGCCAGCAAATTTGGAAAACTCAGCAGTGGCCACAGGACTGGAAAAGGTCAGTTTTCATTCCAATTCCAAAGAAAGGCAATGCAAAAGAATGCTCCAATTACCGCACAATTGCACTCATCTCACATGCTAGTAAAGTAATGCTCAAAATCCTCCAAGCCAGGCTTCAGCAATATGTGAACCGTGAACTCCCTGATGTTCAAGCTGGCTTTAGAAAAGGCAGAGGAACCAGAGATCAAATTGCCAACATCCGCTGGATCATGGAAAAAGCAAGAGAGTTCCAGAAAAACATCTACTTCTGCTTTATCGACTATGCCAAAGCCTTTGACTGTGTGGATCACAATAAACTGTGGAAAATTCTGAAAGAGATGGGAATACCAGACCACCTAACCTGCCTCTTGAGAAATCTGTATGCAGGTCAGGAAGCAACAGTTAGGACTGGACATGGAACAACAGACTGGTTCCAAATAGGAAAAGGAGTGCGTCAAGGCTGTATATTGTCACCCTGCTTATTTAACTTATATGCAGAGTACATCATGAGAAACGCTGGACTGGAAGAAACACAAGCTGGAATCAAGATTGCTGGGAGAAATATCAATAACCTCAGATATGCAGATGACACCACCCTTATGGCAGAAAGTGAAGAGGAGCTAAAAGGCCTCTTGATGAAAGTGAAAGAGGAGAGTGAAAAAGTTGGCTTAAAGCTCAACATTCAGAAAACGAAGATCATGGCATCTGGTCCCATCACTTCATGGGAAATAGATGGGGAAACAGTGGAAACAGTGCCAGACTTTATTTTTTTGGGCTCCAAAATCACTGCTGATGGTGACTGCAGCCATGAAATTAGAAGACGCTTACTCCTTGGAAGAAAAGTTATGTCCAACCTAGATAGCATTTTCAAAAGCAGAGACATTACTTTGCCGACTAAGGTCCGTCTAGTCAAGGCTATGGTTTTTCCTGTGGTCATGTATGGATGTGAGAGTTGGACTGTGAAGAAGGCTGATCGCCGAAGAATTGATGCTTTTGAAGTGTGGTGTTGGAGAAGACTCTTGAGAATAAGTGGAATCATCCAACATTTATCCCTTCGTGTCTAGCTTATTCACTCAGCATAATGCCTTTGGGGTTCATCCGTGTTGTAATATTATTAGAATTGCATGCCTTTGTAAGGCAGAATAGTGTTCCATTGTATGGATAGACCACATTGTGTTTATCCATTCATCCGACAGTGGGCATTTGGCTTGTTTCCACATGTTGTCTATTGTGAATGATGCTGATATGGACATGAATACACAAATACCTATTCCACTCCCTGCGCTCAATTCTTTTGGGGTTGCCATGTATTTTTAAAGCCAATCCAAGGAGAGGGCTTTCCCGTCTTGCCTCAGGGAACCACATTTCAGTTTTTTCACGGAATGGGGCTGGGAAGGGATAGCACCTCATACTGAGGACAGTGGTTGTGGCAGCCCTGACTGGTAGCCACACTTTCCAGGTGATATAATGATACAAGAGAGGAAAAGCAGAGGAATCACAAGGAAGTATGCAGTTCAGTGCCAAATGAGCCAACGAGTTAAAAAAAAATTAGGAGTTCAAAGAATGGAGAATTTACTATGAATTAGAAAATTAGATAAAACTTCATATAAGAGAGGGAATATAAACTGAGTCTTCAAGATAGAGTAAGAATCGGGTAGATAGAAGGAAAGGGATTTCCTTGTTGGTCCAGTGGCTAAGACTCAATGCTCCTGATGCTGGGAGCCCGGGTTTGATCCCTGGTCAGTTAATTAGATCCCACATGTCGTAACAAAGATCAAAGTTCCTGCACATCACAACTAAGACCCAGAGTCAAACAAATAGATACATAAATAAAAAGAAAGCAGGTGGGGTAGTCATTCCAGAGGCTGTGGACATGGCAGCCTGAACAGTCGCGCAGATGACCCAGAGGCCTCAAGGGGGCTGAAATGCAACTTGCTCTCTGCCCACCAAGCCTCACCCACTGAGGCTTTGTTCCACAGAAAGGGGCACCTGTGCTGATTGGTTCAAAGGCTCCCAGAACTAATGGAGGCCCTGTGCTGAGAGGGAGCTGAGGAAAAGGTGCAAGTAAATTTAAGAAGGGAATGGTTATGGTGATCAGTTTGAAATGTATAGAAATATCAAATCGCTGTGCTGTGTATCAAGAACTAACATAATGTTCTTTATATTATGTTATATATAATATAACTCAATTATACTTCAAAAACAAATTCAGAGAAAAAGAGGACAGATTTGTGGTTACCACATCTAGTCGGTGATACCATCCAGCCATCTCATCCTCTGTTGTCCCCTTCTCCTCCTGCCCCCAATCCCTCCCAGCATCAGAGTCTTTTCCAATGAGTCAACTCTTCACATGAGGTGGCCAAAGTACTGGAGTTTCAGCTTTAGCGTCAGTCCTTCCAAAGAACACCCAGGACTGATCTCCTTTAGGATGGACTGGTTGGATCTCCTTGCAGTCCAAGGGATTCTCAAGAGTCTTCTCCAACACCACAGCTCAAAAGCATCAATTCTTCGGTGCTCAGCTTTCTTCACAATCCAACTCTCACATCCATACATGACTACTGGAAAAACCATAGCCTTGACTAGACGGACTTTGTTGGCAAAGTAATGTCTCTGCTTTTGAATATGCTGTCTAGGTTGGTCATAACTTTCCTTCCAAGAAGTAAGCATCTTTTAATTTCATGGCTGCAACCATTGAGTTTGAGTGAACTCCGGGAGTTGGTGATGGACAGGGAAGCCTGGCGTGCTGCAGTCCAGGGGGTAGCTAAGAGTCAGACAGGACTGAGTGACTAAGCACAGCACACGGAGGGGGGAAGGTGCCAGGGTTTGGGGGAGGGAAAACTGGATTAAGGCAGTCAAAAGATACCAACTTTCATTTATGAGGTAAATAAGTACTAGGAATATAACCTATTATATGTTAAATATAATTAACACTATTGTGTGCTATATATAAACATTTTAGAGTAAATCCTGTGTTCTCATCACAAGAAAACATTTTTTTCTGTTAATTTTGTACCTATCTGGGATGATGGATGTTCAGTAAATTGTTGTGCTCATCACTTTGTGATGTATGTAAATCAGATCATTATGTTGTACACAAACTTATACACTGCTTATGTCAATTATATCACAATAAAACTGGAAGAAAAAATAAAATTTATTAATCCTGTAAAAAAGGAGGTGGGAGGGGATAAATTGGTGCTTTCAAATTGTGGAGAAAACTCGTGACAGTCCCCTGGAGTGCACGAAGATCAAACCGGTGAATCCTAAAGGAAATCAACCCTGAATATTCATTGGAAGGACTGATGCTGAAGTTTGAAGCTCCAGTATTTTGGCCACCTGATGCGAAGAACTGACTCATTGGAAAAGACCCTGATGCCGAGAATGATTGAAGGCAGGAAGAAAAGGGGAAGACAGAGGATGAGATGGTTGGATGGCATCACCGACTCAGTGGAGATGAGTTTGAGCAAGCTCTGGGAGTTGGTGATGGACAGGGAGGAAGCCTGGCATGCTGCAGTCCACGGGGTCACAGAGTCAGACATGACTGAGCGACTGAATAGCAACAAAAGTCATAAGCCTTTTCAGGAGGGCAGGGAACAGACTAGAATTGTGGAGACACAAGCCTTAGAGGCAAATCCCATTAGGGCTCCCAGGCAGGGCTCTGAATGCTGTGGTGACCTCTGACGTCTCAGGAAATTCTAAAATGTGTTGGTGGAAAATCCAAGCCCTTGCGGGTCTCCTCACAGAGAAACTCCAGCTATGGCTGCAGAGGAGCAAAGAGCAGCAGAGACTCAGGGACCAGGAACACTTCCCCAAACACAAATACATCAAGAAGTACCTCTCCTTCCTTCACACACTCACCACGTCTGAGAGCCAGAGTTTTTTTGTTGTTTGTTTACTTATGATGGACTGTCTCACCGACCAGAGTCCCAGTGCCACAGGTAAGGGTGCCCTGCCCTCGTTTACCATATCCCAGCACCCAGTCAGTGCCTGGCAGACAGTAGGCATTCAACAACCATTTTTTTTATTGATTAATGAGTGAACGAATGAACTAATGAATAAATGAGCCAAACAAATGAATGAAAGAATTAAGCTGCTCAGATATTTGATGATAAGAAAATACTTAGGGAAATTATGGCAAATGTCAATCACAGCTTTAGCCGTGTAGGATAAACATCATCCTGGTGATGTAACATCAAGCAAACTGGTGCAAGCCTGGTAATCACAATGCTTAAAGACTGTTCCGAGTAAACAAGGCCTGGGAGAAGCTAGAGACAAATGAAAACAGCTGTGATGCTGGAGTCATGAGATCTTGGTTGAAATTTTTCTCTAGTTTTGGCAAACTCTATCCACCTGGAGGCTCTTCCTACCCCTGGTTCCAGAAATTCATCCCATTTCTGGAGGTTTCTGCTGTGAATCAGAAAGGCAGGCTAGGTCGTCCATGGTGACCCTGTATCAGTGAGAAGCCTCTCTGTCCTGAGCACTGTACTAAGCATTTTGCAAATGCTGTGTCATTTAAGCTTCACAGCAGCCCTGGGATCAGCACATTTTACAGATGGTGAAGGAAATTGCTGCCCAGAGAAGTTATTTGCCTAAGTCACACAGCTCGTAAAGGCAAAGGTACGATTCAAACTCAGGATTATCTGACACTTACACCCAGCTCCCAAACCCACACTAACCCCCACACCAAGCCTTTGTTCACAAAACATAAGCCACATATGTTTAAACATAACTGTGTCCATATATATGTATATGTATTTATACCTTATATATATATGCTTCCCAGGTGGTGCTAGTGGTAAAGAACCTGCCTGCCAATGCAGGAGACATAAGAAATGCAGGTTCAATCCCTGGGTTGAGAAGATCCCCTGGAGGAGGGCATGGCAACCCACTCCAGTATTCTTCCCTGGAGAATCCCATGGACAGAGGAGCCCAGTGGGCTATGGTCCACAGGGTCACAAAGAGACACAACTGAAGCAACTTAGCACACAGTGCATGCACACACACATACACACACACTAATCCTTATTGTATGTGGATTGCATGAAAATTACATGCAGAGAAAATCTCTGGATTCAAAGATGTCAGTGTCTTAGTCAATATATGTAAAATCCACAAAAGACTTGTATCTTGAAAATATAAAGAATTCTTTATATAACAAAGAGATGCTCAAAAATGGGAAAAGAGATAGTCATTCACAAAAGAAGATATCCAAATAGCCAATGAACATAAAGAATTGAGAAACTTCATGCGTCATCCGGGAATTGATCATTTGAGCCACAGTAGGTAAGTGGAGGGCTTCCCTGGTGGCTCAGAGGTTAAAGCGTCTGCCTCCAATGCGGGAGACCCGGGTTCGATCCCTGGGTCGGGAAGATCCCCTGGAGAAGGAAATGGCAATCCACTCCAGTATTCTTGCCTGGAGAATCCCACGGACAGAGAAGCCTACAGTCCACGGGGTCGCAAAGAGTCGGACACGACTGAGCGACTTCACCTATCACCTATCACCTAGGTAAGTGGAAAAGACTGGCTACACCAGCACATCCTTTGGCAAAAGAAGCTAGCCACAAAGCGTATTTTTATTTTTACACAAATTTCCAGAACTTTGTGATATTGGAAGTCAGCTTAGTTGCTACAGTTGGGAAGGAGGTTGGTGGATGTGGTTGGAAAGGGACAAAAAGAGACTTCTAGGATTCTGGTATTGTTCTATTTCTGGACCTAGTGATGGTCTCACTGATATTTTCAGTTTGTTATAATTCATCAACTTGTATGAGGTGGGCTTTTCTGTAGGTTATATATATTTCAATAAAAAGTTTGGATAACAAATTAACAGAAAAAAGATGTCAATATCTTAATAGTGGTTACTCTGAGCAATGGAACGAAGGGTGACTATTTCCCTCTTGATTAAACTTTTGTATATTTTCCCAGTTATCTACAATGACCATGCTTTGTTTTGATAACGGGAAAATGTAATCCTTAAATAAAAATTTCTTGATGATTGTTCTATCGGTTTTATAGCAAGTCCATTTCCAAGGAGAGAGGCAGGAAGCGATAGTTCAGGGGACAGAAGTGTGGGTAGCCCTTACTCCCATTGGTTTCTGCCCTGTTGGTTTCAGAGGCTGCCACCAGGTGGCGCCTGAGGTCCGGTTTTCGAAGAGGTTGAAGGAGGAGGGGCAGAGAAGATCCCCTAAGCAACAAGCATCTGAATCAAATCCAACAGCCCCACCACCACCACCTCCCGCCCCCACCCCGGCCGGCCTCTACTTGCACACACTTTTGCACCTCTAGGCTTTTGCCAGTATTGCTCGCTCTGCCTGGTGCATCCTCCCAACGGCTTCCTTTTTGCTAAGTGAGCTGTTTATTCTTAAGGCTCAGATCCAAAATCTCCACCTTCTCCTAGACAAGGTGTGATAGAGTACCTGGGAGCACGCGAGTTCCTGGAAGGGGGAGTGAGCCATCCTAATGAGTGGGTAAAAGGCTTCGTGTGCAGTTCTGGGTTTCCTGCTTCTAGAATAGGTGGTTTCTTTTTGACTGACAATAATAGCCATCTTCACTGAGCACACCTGCGTATCAAGCCCTGTTGTGTATTCCAGCACTTTAATCCTCCCCAGCAACTCTCCAGGCAGGAAAGTACCATGTTCCCCCACATGACTGGGTTAGAGTTTGTGTTCTTCTTTGTGACCTCAGGCAAATCTTATGACTTCGTGGTCCTTGACTTCCCTCATTTGAAAATTGGGCTGATGATAACAGAACCAATCTCAGAGTGCTGCTGTAAAAAGTGAGTTGAAATAGAGAACTTACATTTATTGGCCTCTGAATGCTGATGGTCATTATGGTTCCCATTTTAGAGGTGAGGGAACTGAAGCTAACCAAGAGGAAGTCAGTGACTAAGTAACAGAACTGAAGTCCAAAGTTCAGTGTGACCAGCGCTAAGCCCAAGCTCTTTCCATTCCGCCTCTCCTTTGTGCAGTCACCTCCAGGTAGGTCCTAACCCACCGAGAGCCCCTGACCTGGCCTTGTGCCCTTTGGGCTTCCGTTTGCCCCATGCCGAGTGAAGAAGTTGGCCAGGATGCTCATAAAAAGTATGACATTTTAATAAACTGGTGAAGAAGATGGTGTGGAAATGCTGGGTCTTGAGCTCCTGGCTCCATGCACCATGCATCTAGGCCATCAGCATTAAGCCTAGAGATGGATTTCCTACTTCCCTGGCTGGACTCTCACACCAGCCCTTGGAGAAGAGGAGATGCACAACCCTCTACCTGCAGGTAATAGAATCACGGCCAGGTCTGTGAAGCTCTAAGCCAGAAATAATGTAACTGACAATATGATGCAACCTTGCACACTCCACATGCTTGGTGGAGATGGAGAATAAACAACACATTTCAAAATACTTTTCCTTAAAGGTCAAGAGAAGTTGAAAGCCACTGCACTCTTCTGACAACAGGCTTTGCTCCTGGAGAGCTGTCAGGGTTTAAAAATATTTTATAAAGCAATCATCGGTATGCAATCAAGAGAGGTGCCTCCTCAGGTCAGAAAGTGGGGCCTGCTGAAGTGTTTCAGTGGAGTTGTATTAGGGGAAGAACACAGTAGCGACAGTTCTAGCTTAACACAACTTTGGAAAACAGTGCTTAAAAAAAGAAGGAAGGAAGGAAAGGGAGGAGGCAGGAAAGAAGGAAAAAAGGAAGGAAGGAAAGGGATGGGAGGAGGAACATAGGAAAGAGAGAGAGGAAGAGGGGGAGGGGAAAAATAAATCCTAATATTCCCAGTGGCCTGGGATGGAAGAAATTCTTTTTCCTGGTTGGTTCAGGGATGAATTAAGGGAGGGGACTGCCTTCTGTTTTTGGAGTCTGCCTCCTTCATTTCCCATACACCTCCATAACCAATTAGCCACCAAGACCCATATTGACTTCCATGGAATTTATCAAATGGATTTTGAAAGAGCTTGCTGTTTTCCTGAAAGGTTGGTTATGAGAACTAGATAAGTGATTCTAGCAGCCCTATGGTCTCTTGTGTTGAACCCGAGTGTGTGTATCAGTCAGCAGAGGCTTTATGTTAAGCCACAGTGACAAGCAGTCCCCAAATCTCAGTGACCTAACAGAAAAGTCTATTTCCCACTTCATCACACATCCAGGGCAGGGGCTCCAGACCTATAATCACACCAGATCATAGTCTATTCAGAAACTCCATTTCAACATGTGCTTCTCTGGCCACTATGGATGGGAAGAAAGGCAATGTGGGGACTTACACACTGACTTGTAAAGCCTCTCTTGGAAGCGATGCATGAAAGCTCTGCTCATGCTGATTTGACCAGAGTAAGCATAGCATCAGAGTAAGGGAAGGTAGGCAGCCTTCCCGTGTGTTAAGGGAGGGAAACAGGAGATGTCTAGTGAACCGTCTCATGACAACCACCATGCACCTCAGAGAGGGACCAGGAACCAACCCTCAAAGGACAGTCTATGAAATTCAGGGAGCTTCGAGGGTGAGAGCAGATAAAGTGCCCAGGTACCTGCTAAGTGAAGCCGCTCAGTCGTGTCTGACTCTGTGACCCCAAGGACTGTAGCCTACCAGGCTCCTAGGTCCATAGGATTTTCCAGACAAGAGTACTGGAGTGGGTTGCCATTGCTACCGACTAGGCATTCAATAAATAAAGCCTAACCTGGTCCCAAAAGGATGTTGATGGAAGAATAAACATCTTAAAGGTCTTAAAGGTCATTTAGCCTAAATTTCTGAATCAGAAATGGGGAGAGAGAAAGAGGAAGGGACAGATGGGGGGGAGGAAGGGAGGGGGAGATTCTTCTCACCTGCCCTCTCCAAGCAGCAAAGCCCTGCATCGAGGGGAAACCCCTGCTGTTACACTCCTGGTAGGAAAGAAAAAGTACCACTCCATCGTCCACTGATTTAGCAACAGGTGTCCCATAGGAGGGGTCTTGTTCTCAAAGGCCCAGGCTCCCAGGGGTAACATGGGTGCTCCACACAGAGGCTGGAGCTGGGTGTCTCCTTGACAGTTCCATCTGCAGATTCCAATAATCGGACAGGTCCCAATTCTGGCTAGGTCTTAGGTTCAGAGCAAGGGGATCAGAAGTCACTTCAAACTGCTTTTGACTAACTCAGCTTGCCTTGACCTGACAGGTAGGCAAACTCAGCTTGCCTTGACCTGACGGGACCTAACTACAACTGATCTACAGTTGTAGTTAGCGCCATTTCTACAAAAGGAGACACGACCATGGTGGACAGTCACACGGATGACCCCAGTGAACAGATCAAGTAACGGACATATGGCTTGGAAGGATGATGCGAGCGAACGTCCAAGAGGGTCTTCCACACTAGGACTAGTCTCCTTGGAATGGCCCCTGATGGATGCCAGTGCCACACTCTAAAGATGCTCAGGCAAGACCACAGAGTGATGAGAGGCCACGTGGAGAGACCCTCAAGGGTGAGAAGCCCCAGCTGGGCTCCCAGTCGAATGCAGCCACTGAGGGTCCTCAGCTACGCTGCATGGAGCACGAGAACATCCCAGCAGAGCTCAGTCAGTCCTCTGACCAGGAAAAACAGTCAATTCCCATTATTTTAAGCAACTTTGTTATAAGGTCATTTATCAGCCCTGAGTGCTCACACCTTGTTTTTGGAGGGTGAGGCGGGTAAAATTCCCACTGCTCCCGTGCCTAGCTCTGAGACACCTGTTAGATAAGTGGCTTAGTTTTCCTATTGGCAAAGCGGGGATGGCCTCATTGCCCACATCCCAGGGCCAGAGGGGGAGATCCAGAGACATAGAGTGAGTGCCCTTATTCTCAAGGCACTGGGCCCGTGGGAGGCGCTCAAAAACATCACCTGTTGATGTGACTCTCGGGTTCACGGCCTCTGCAGGGGAAGCTGCCCCTCCTGGAAGAAACCTGAGATCTAGGTAGAAGAGGAGATGAGGGCCCAGCCTTCTGACTTGATGGAAGGAGAGAGAAAAGAGGAGGGATGGGCAGGGTGGGCTTTCTGGAGGTGGCAGCCTTGAAGCTCAGCCCTGAAGGGTGGGTAGAGGTGTACCAGGAGACCTGCAGTGTGATCTCTGGGGGTTGGTGTGGGCTGGAATCCTCCAGCCAAGCCCCTCTCCCTTCTGCCCTTCTGTTCTCAGCCCCCCTCCTCCACAGGAGAAAGAGAGAAGGCCCATCAGGTACGGGGGCCCTGTGGGGTGGTACCCAACTCAGCTGGGTCTGTGGACATCAAGACTGGGACCAGTGATGCAGAGCTGACTGGGATGCGTCCCAGGCCGCCTCTATCTGTAGGAGTCAGTGGGGAAGGGGCTTCTCTCCTCCGCTCTCAGCCTCCCCCCAACCCTGGCTCCCTCTCCCCTCCTTCCTGGCTGTGTAAGATTCTCCCCAGCCTGGGGTTGAACAGGCCTCCCCAAAGTCCGTTCTCTTTCCTTAAGCCTGCTCTGCTGTTCACGGGCTAGCTGGGGAGGCAACACGGGAGGGAGACGGAGCAGCTCTGCGTGATGCCCAGGGCGGGGGCCACTGACTGCTCTGCCAGCGTGCACAGGCCCCAGGCCTGCCCTTCTGCTGGCCCTGCACAGCCCCCTCCACCTGTTCTTGCTTCATCGGCAGCTGTGATTTGGGGCTCCATCTGGTCTTTGGGACTGTGAGCAAAGAATTTTCAGTCTGACTCTTGGGCCTGTACCCCCAGTCTGATTCTATCAATCCTTCAGTACAGGGGTCCCCAACCTCCAGGATCTAATGCCTGATGACCTGAAGTGGAGCTGATGGAACAATAATAGAAATTAAGTGCACAATACATGTAATGTACTTGAATCATCCCGAAGCCATCCCTCCCCCACCCATCCATGAAAAAACCGTCTTTGCTGAAACCGGTTCCCAGTGCCAAAAGGGTTGGGGACCGCTGCCAGCCGCCCCCCCACCTCCACCACATCCTCCACCCTCCCACCAGCTCCCAGGTTTACCCGAGGCAGCCTTCAGGGGCTGGGCCTGCTGGGATCCCATCAGAACAGCCTCGGGGGAAGTGGAGTCCCCTCAATCGATATTTACAATCACAGTAGAGCTGAGTACTGAGAGCCAGGGAAAAGCAAACTTTGAACTGAGCCAAAGCTCACAGCTGTCTCGGGAGGGCAGAATTCCTCCTCTTTCTCTCCTACAGACGAGCATCATGGTTCTCATGAATCATTCATTCGTTCACGTCACGATGAAGGCATGGGGACATCGTGGCCACCAGGCAGGCAGGGACCCCGCCCTGGGAGGAGCCCAGGGACACTGAGGGAGTCACTCTTAGCGCGAGGAGGAGGGGAGATGGAGGGGAGGGGCCCAAGAAGTCTGCACAGCAGGCAAGAGAGAAGCTGAGATGCGACGGCGGAGGACCGGCGGACAAAAGGCAGGTCAGAGAAGCAGCTCAGGTTAGTACTCCCCCACCACGAATCAGAGCCACGACGAGACCCCCTGGACTCCGCGTCCAGTGCTCTTCCCAGGGATCCTGTGGCCACACCAGCTGCCCACATGGCCAGGCCTTAGGCCTAGGAGGGCTTCCTAGAGGAAGTGACACGTACGCTGGATCTTAGAGGATGGGTAGGAGTTTGCCAGTCAGAGGGCTGTCCCTGCAGAAGGAGGAAGGTGTGCAAAGGCCCAGAGATGAAAGCGTGATGAACATTTTGAGGGCCTCACCCTGGGGAGGTGAGGTACGGAAGGGGGTATGTCAGGCACGGAGCCTCTCTCAACCTCTGTGGCTTCATCAAGTAGAGGATAAACCCTGAAGAGACCAGAGAGAACCAGGAGGAAACACTGGAATTGAGAAGGGGAGTGAGGCGCCAGTGCCAGGACTGCCTGTGGGCAGGGGACCAGCTGTTAGCAATCCAGTCCCCAGGCTCTCTCAGAAACTGATTAGCAACTGTTCCTCCAGCTTTTTAAGAGGCCAGGGGATTGCAGCTGTCTCTTATACACATCTAGATGTGTATAAGAGACAGGTCTTGAGCTCCTGGCTCCATGCACCATGCATCTAGGCCATCAGCATTAAGCCTAGAGATGGATTTCCTACTTCCCTGGCTGGACTCTCACACCAGCCCTTGGAGAAGAGGAGATGCACAACCCTCTACCTGCAGGTAATAGAATCACGGCCAGGTCTGTGAAGCTCTAAGCCAGAAATAATGTAACTGACAATATGATGC
>SJYT01078594.1:376194-425445 GCA_006410635.1 Cephalophus harveyi
TCTCAGGGCACACTTCCTGTGTGACCTCAGGCCAGCAGCCTAACTTCTCTGAGCCTCACATTCCTGGCAGAGTGGTTGAGAGGTTTGGGGAGACAATGCTGGCACCGTGGTTGGCAAACAGTTGTCCTTGTTCAGTCGCTAAGTCACATCTAACACTTTCCACCCCCATGGACTATGGCCGCAAGGCTCTTCTCTCCTCCACTATCTCCCAGAGTTTGCTCAAACTCATTTCTATGGAGTCGGTGACGCTATCTATCTATCTCATCCTTCTCCTTTTGCCTTCAATCTTTCCCAACATCAGGGTCTTTTCTAATGAGTCGGCTCTTCGCATCAGGTGGCCTAAGTATTGCCGCTTCAGCTTCAGCGTCTGTTCTTCCAAAGAGTTGATTTCCTTTAGGATTGACTGGTTTGATCTCCTTTCTGTGCAAGGGACTCTCAAGTCTTCTCCAGCACCACAACACAAACAGTCGGTGTTCAGTAAGGGGTTTCCCAGGTGGCATTAGTGGTAAAGGATCCACAGCCAATGTAGGATACACAAAACACGTGGGTTCGATTCCTGGGTCGGGAAGATCCTCTGGGAGAACGGTATGGCAACCCACCCCAACATTCTTGCCTGGAGAATCCCATGGACCGTAGAGCCTGGCGAGATACCGTCCATAGGGTCGCAAAGGGTCTAACACAGCTGCAGCCACTTAGCGCACACACGCTCAGTAAATGCATAATGCAAGAGACTGGGGGAACTCAATGGCTATCTCCATCTTCAAATCTCAGCGGGGCTGTCCTGCGGAGAGATAGCCCCGTTGGGGAAGAGGTGTGGCGAGAGGGCGGGGCTGGCTCAGCACTACAGACAGGAGAGGACAGCCTCCGTCACCCCCACTCACGAGCAAAGGCCCTCTGCAGTGTCTTGACTTGACCCTCCTGGGGCCAGCCTCCCAGGCGTGGTCCACAGCTCCGCTGGGGCAGGGGGGCGACCCGGCCCGTGCTCCCCTGCCTCTCTCTGCAGGGCTTCCCTTCCCCGCCCGTTTCCAGCTCCGCCCCCTCCTTGGGTGTGTCCGCACGGCCGGCCCCTCCCACATCTCTCTGTCTTTCTGTCTCCGCCTGCTTTGCAGCGGTCCTAGCCACTCGTCTCTCCCTTGCTCGGCGTGTCTGTTTCTGCCTTTTTTCTGCCGCAGGCTCCGTTTCTCGTGTTTCCACTTTTGCTTTTTGTCACCTGTTCCACCAGAAACAGAAACTGCCCGAGTCTAAGGACTGGAAAATGGCCACTTTGTCCAACGTGTTCCACTCCCGGCGTCCCGGCCCCGGCGGCGTCTCTGATGTTGAGCGGAGGGTGGACCACCCCGCCACCCCTGGGCTGTGGAGGCCGGGCCTGGATAAGAACAGAGGCTACGCCCTCCTGGATAAGACAGCTTCCTACACGGCTGCCGAGTGCCTGACACCATGTGAACTGGCAGTGTCGGGTTGTGAAGTCCTACGGACTTGAGCTCAGTTCCCCTCTTCCTGCCCTTGCCCTGGGTCCTCTCTTTCAGATAATCCCCAGGTCTCTGAACCGAGGACCTTCCGCAGTGCCTGCCTCCCAGGCTACCCATCTTCCGCGGCCACAGAGGGCTCCCACCAGGAGGAGCCCGGCTCCCCCGACAGGCTATCCCCTCTCACTCTTGCCTTGGCATTTTCCTGCTTTTCCATTGGCCTTCCTGCCACTTTTTGGCCCTCAAAGCCCAGCTCCAATGGCCTTTCCTCAGCAAACAAATGCGTCATTCTAGGCTCTGTGCGCCCCCAACCCTGGTGGTCCTTCCACATGACCTTGAGTCCTCAGCCTTGTCTCTCAGGCTGCCTCCCAGCAGCTCCTTGTTTCTGGGGCTGCACAGGGAAGCGGCTCAGGCAGGCAGATGAGCCCACCAGATCCTGCAGGGGTCTGTCTGCAGCCGCCCACCCCTGCCAGCCAGCCCAGGAGGGAGGCTTCAGGCCAGCCTCCTGGGGTACCTAGCCAGACTCCCCGAGAGACAAGGACATCTTCTCTCCGGCAGCTGCCCAGCCAGGGACCTCAAGGGCTGAGCTTTGGCCGGTAGCAGTCCCAGCCTCTTCAGAGCTGTCCCTGGAGACCCTACAGACGTCTTGTACCAGTGAAAGAAAGAAAGTGAAGTAGCTCCGTCGTATCCGACTCTTTGCGACCCCGTGGACTGTACCCTACCAGGCTCCTCCATCTATGGGATTCTCCAGGCAAGAATAGTTGCCTGGGTTGCCATTTCCTTCTCCAGGGGATCTTCCTGACCCAGGGATGGAACCCAGGTCTCCTGCAAGCAGGCCCTCTGAACCACCAGGGAAGTCTCTGGGGGCAAAATACCGCCCTTGTTGTACAGCGCATCATCCTTCAAATGATGGGTCAGAGGTGCAGGCTGGAGTGGGTGGGGTTGCTAGGGTGGGGCTCCCCCCATGCATCACGTGAGCCTCGCCTCTTGGTGGTGCCTACCAGCTGGCTATCTCAGAGGGGCAGGGGCTGTGGGGCGAAAGCACGGCCGGGAGGCCTCAAACCTGGGACCCAGTCCTGCAGTCCCAGACGCTGGGCTGCGTGACCCTCTTGTTTTGGAGCCCGCTCCTGTCCAGGACTCAGACGGGACGCCCCGAGGGGCAGCAGAGCAAGGCAGTCATGGCCACCACCTTGCACCACCCCCTCCCTTCCAGGTGTGGGCCCAGACCCTGAGGTTGGTTCAGGGATGAATTAAGGGAGGGGACTGCCTTCTGTTTTTGGAGTCTGCCTCCTTCATTTCCCATACACCTCCATAACCAATTAGCCACCAAGACCCATATTGACTTCCATGGAATTTATCAAATGGATTTTGAAAGAGCTTGCTGTTTTCCTGAAAGGTTGGTTATGAGAACTAGATAAGTGATTCTAGCAGCCCTATGGTCTCTTGTGTTGAACCCGAGTGTGTGTATCAGTCAGCAGAGGCTTTATGTTAAGCCACAGTGACAAGCAGTCCCCAAATCTCAGTGACCTAACAGAAAAGTCTATTTCCCACTTCATCACACATCCAGGGCAGGGGCTCCAGACCTATAATCACACCAGATCATAGTCTATTCAGAAACTCCATTTCAACATGTGCTTCTCTGGCCACTATGGATGGGAAGAAAGGCAATGTGGGGACTTACACACTGACTTGTAAAGCCTCTCTTGGAAGCGATGCATGAAAGCTCTGCTCATGCTGATTTGACCAGAGTAAGCATAGCATCAGAGTAAGGGAAGGTAGGCAGCCTTCCCGTGTGTTAAGGGAGGGAAACAGGAGATGTCTAGTGAACCGTCTCATGACAACCACCATGCACCTCAGAGAGGGACCAGGAACCAACCCTCAAAGGACAGTCTATGAAATTCAGGGAGCTTCGAGGGTGAGAGCAGATAAAGTGCCCAGGTACCTGCTAAGTGAAGCCGCTCAGTCGTGTCTGACTCTGTGACCCCAAGGACTGTAGCCTACCAGGCTCCTAGGTCCATAGGATTTTCCAGACAAGAGTACTGGAGTGGGTTGCCATTGCTACCGACTAGGCATTCAATAAATAAAGCCTAACCTGGTCCCAAAAGGATGTTGATGGAAGAATAAACATCTTAAAGGTCTTAAAGGTCATTTAGCCTAAATTTCTGAATCAGAAATGGGGAGAGAGAAAGAGGAAGGGACAGATGGGGGGGAGGAAGGGAGGGGGAGATTCTTCTCACCTGCCCTCTCCAAGCAGCAAAGCCCTGCATCGAGGGGAAACCCCTGCTGTTACACTCCTGGTAGGAAAGAAAAAGTACCACTCCATCGTCCACTGATTTAGCAACAGGTGTCCCATAGGAGGGGTCTTGTTCTCAAAGGCCCAGGCTCCCAGGGGTAACATGGGTGCTCCACACAGAGGCTGGAGCTGGGTGTCTCCTTGACAGTTCCATCTGCAGATTCCAATAATCGGACAGGTCCCAATTCTGGCTAGGTCTTAGGTTCAGAGCAAGGGGATCAGAAGTCACTTCAAACTGCTTTTGACTAACTCAGCTTGCCTTGACCTGACAGGTAGGCAAACTCAGCTTGCCTTGACCTGACGGGACCTAACTACAACTGATCTACAGTTGTAGTTAGCGCCATTTCTACAAAAGGAGACACGACCATGGTGGACAGTCACACGGATGACCCCAGTGAACAGATCAAGTAACGGACATATGGCTTGGAAGGATGATGCGAGCGAACGTCCAAGAGGGTCTTCCACACTAGGACTAGTCTCCTTGGAATGGCCCCTGATGGATGCCAGTGCCACACTCTAAAGATGCTCAGGCAAGACCACAGAGTGATGAGAGGCCACGTGGAGAGACCCTCAAGGGTGAGAAGCCCCAGCTGGGCTCCCAGTCGAATGCAGCCACTGAGGGTCCTCAGCTACGCTGCATGGAGCACGAGAACATCCCAGCAGAGCTCAGTCAGTCCTCTGACCAGGAAAAACAGTCAATTCCCATTATTTTAAGCAACTTTGTTATAAGGTCATTTATCAGCCCTGAGTGCTCACACCTTGTTTTTGGAGGGTGAGGCGGGTAAAATTCCCACTGCTCCCGTGCCTAGCTCTGAGACACCTGTTAGATAAGTGGCTTAGTTTTCCTATTGGCAAAGCGGGGATGGCCTCATTGCCCACATCCCAGGGCCAGAGGGGGAGATCCAGAGACATAGAGTGAGTGCCCTTATTCTCAAGGCACTGGGCCCGTGGGAGGCGCTCAAAAACATCACCTGTTGATGTGACTCTCGGGTTCACGGCCTCTGCAGGGGAAGCTGCCCCTCCTGGAAGAAACCTGAGATCTAGGTAGAAGAGGAGATGAGGGCCCAGCCTTCTGACTTGATGGAAGGAGAGAGAAAAGAGGAGGGATGGGCAGGGTGGGCTTTCTGGAGGTGGCAGCCTTGAAGCTCAGCCCTGAAGGGTGGGTAGAGGTGTACCAGGAGACCTGCAGTGTGATCTCTGGGGGTTGGTGTGGGCTGGAATCCTCCAGCCAAGCCCCTCTCCCTTCTGCCCTTCTGTTCTCAGCCCCCCTCCTCCACAGGAGAAAGAGAGAAGGCCCATCAGGTACGGGGGCCCTGTGGGGTGGTACCCAACTCAGCTGGGTCTGTGGACATCAAGACTGGGACCAGTGATGCAGAGCTGACTGGGATGCGTCCCAGGCCGCCTCTATCTGTAGGAGTCAGTGGGGAAGGGGCTTCTCTCCTCCGCTCTCAGCCTCCCCCCAACCCTGGCTCCCTCTCCCCTCCTTCCTGGCTGTGTAAGATTCTCCCCAGCCTGGGGTTGAACAGGCCTCCCCAAAGTCCGTTCTCTTTCCTTAAGCCTGCTCTGCTGTTCACGGGCTAGCTGGGGAGGCAACACGGGAGGGAGACGGAGCAGCTCTGCGTGATGCCCAGGGCGGGGGCCACTGACTGCTCTGCCAGCGTGCACAGGCCCCAGGCCTGCCCTTCTGCTGGCCCTGCACAGCCCCCTCCACCTGTTCTTGCTTCATCGGCAGCTGTGATTTGGGGCTCCATCTGGTCTTTGGGACTGTGAGCAAAGAATTTTCAGTCTGACTCTTGGGCCTGTACCCCCAGTCTGATTCTATCAATCCTTCAGTACAGGGGTCCCCAACCTCCAGGATCTAATGCCTGATGACCTGAAGTGGAGCTGATGGAACAATAATAGAAATTAAGTGCACAATACATGTAATGTACTTGAATCATCCCGAAGCCATCCCTCCCCCACCCATCCATGAAAAAACCGTCTTTGCTGAAACCGGTTCCCAGTGCCAAAAGGGTTGGGGACCGCTGCCAGCCGCCCCCCCACCTCCACCACATCCTCCACCCTCCCACCAGCTCCCAGGTTTACCCGAGGCAGCCTTCAGGGGCTGGGCCTGCTGGGATCCCATCAGAACAGCCTCGGGGGAAGTGGAGTCCCCTCAATCGATATTTACAATCACAGTAGAGCTGAGTACTGAGAGCCAGGGAAAAGCAAACTTTGAACTGAGCCAAAGCTCACAGCTGTCTCGGGAGGGCAGAATTCCTCCTCTTTCTCTCCTACAGACGAGCATCATGGTTCTCATGAATCATTCATTCGTTCACGTCACGATGAAGGCATGGGGACATCGTGGCCACCAGGCAGGCAGGGACCCCGCCCTGGGAGGAGCCCAGGGACACTGAGGGAGTCACTCTTAGCGCGAGGAGGAGGGGAGATGGAGGGGAGGGGCCCAAGAAGTCTGCACAGCAGGCAAGAGAGAAGCTGAGATGCGACGGCGGAGGACCGGCGGACAAAAGGCAGGTCAGAGAAGCAGCTCAGGTTAGTACTCCCCCACCACGAATCAGAGCCACGACGAGACCCCCTGGACTCCGCGTCCAGTGCTCTTCCCAGGGATCCTGTGGCCACACCAGCTGCCCACATGGCCAGGCCTTAGGCCTAGGAGGGCTTCCTAGAGGAAGTGACACGTACGCTGGATCTTAGAGGATGGGTAGGAGTTTGCCAGTCAGAGGGCTGTCCCTGCAGAAGGAGGAAGGTGTGCAAAGGCCCAGAGATGAAAGCGTGATGAACATTTTGAGGGCCTCACCCTGGGGAGGTGAGGTACGGAAGGGGGTATGTCAGGCACGGAGCCTCTCTCAACCTCTGTGGCTTCATCAAGTAGAGGATAAACCCTGAAGAGACCAGAGAGAACCAGGAGGAAACACTGGAATTGAGAAGGGGAGTGAGGCGCCAGTGCCAGGACTGCCTGTGGGCAGGGGACCAGCTGTTAGCAATCCAGTCCCCAGGCTCTCTCAGAAACTGATTAGCAACTGTTCCTCCAGCTTTTTAAGAGGCCAGGGGATTGCAGGGAGCTGTCTCTTATACACATCTCAGCTACGCTGAGATACCCAACGTCCAAGGTAAGAGAAACCCAAGTGAGATGGTAGCTGTTGCAAGAGGGCAGACACACTGAAACCATAATCACAGAAAACTAGTCAATCTAATCGCACTAGGACCACAGCTTTGTCTAACTCAATGAAACTAAACCATGCCATGTGGGGCCACCCAAAATGGGCAGGCATGGTGGAGAGGTCTGACACAATGTGGTCCACTGGAGAAGGGAATGGCAAACCACTTCAGTATTCTTGCCTTGACAACCCCATGAACAGTATGAAAAGGCAAAATGATAGGATACTGAAAGAGGAACTCCCCAGGTCAGTAGGTGCCCAATATGCTACTGGAGATCAGTGGAGAAATAACTCCAGAAAGAATGAAAGGATGGAGCCAAAGCAAAAACAATACCCAGCTGTGGATGTGACTGGTGATAGAAGTAAGGTCCGATGCTGTAAAGAGCAATGTTGCATAGGAACCTGGAATGTCAGGTCCATGAATCAAGGCAAATTGGAAGTGGTCAAACAAGAAAGAAAGAAAGTGAAGTAGCTCCGTCGTATCCGACTCTTTGCGACCCCGTGGACTGTACCCTACCAGGCTCCTCCATCTATGGGATTCTCCAGGCAAGAATAGTTGCCTGGGTTGCCATTTCCTTCTCCAGGGGATCTTCCTGACCCAGGGATGGAACCCAGGTCTCCTGCAAGCAGGCCCTCTGAACCACCAGGGAAGTCTCTGGGGGCAAAATACCGCCCTTGTTGTACAGCGCATCATCCTTCAAATGATGGGTCAGAGGTGCAGGCTGGAGTGGGTGGGGTTGCTAGGGTGGGGCTCCCCCCATGCATCACGTGAGCCTCGCCTCTTGGTGGTGCCTACCAGCTGGCTATCTCAGAGGGGCAGGGGCTGTGGGGCGAAAGCACGGCCGGGAGGCCTCAAACCTGGGACCCAGTCCTGCAGTCCCAGACGCTGGGCTGCGTGACCCTCTTGTTTTGGAGCCCGCTCCTGTCCAGGACTCAGACGGGACGCCCCGAGGGGCAGCAGAGCAAGGCAGTCATGGCCACCACCTTGCACCACCCCCTCCCTTCCAGGTGTGGGCCCAGACCCTGATGGTGTCACTTCTTAGTGGGGTTACTACATCAGACTAAAGGAAATCAGTCCTGAATATTCATTGGAAGGACTGATGTTAAAACTGAAACTTCAACACTTTGGCTACCTGATGCGAAGAACTCATTAGAAAAGACCCTGATGCTGGGCAAGATTGAAGGTAGGAAGAGAAGGGGACGACAGAGGATGAGGTGATTGGATGGCATCACCAACTCAATGGACATGAGTTTGAGTAAACTCCGGGAGTTGGTGATGGACAGGGAGGCCTGGCATGCTGCAGTCCATGGGGTCGCAAAGAGTCGGACACGACTGAGCGACTGAACTGAACTGAAATCAAACTAAAGCCTCTCAGCCTCAACCTTCTTGCCATCAGGGAATGGAGGGTGGACTCCCTACCCTTCCCCTGTGGAGTCCTGACCTGGTTAAGCACAGAGGTCACACCCTCCTGGGTAAGACCGGAGGGACTGTCTTCTGCTTCGTAGGGTGTTTAGCAGCATCCCTGTAGCACCTCCTGAGATGTGACAACCACATCTCCAAACATTAACTAACGTCCCCCAAGAGTAAAAGGACCCCTGGCTGAGAATGTCTGCCCTGGACAAATCTCTCCATTTCGTTTGCCCTCTGTTTCCCGATACATAAAAGGGGAATTAACGGTGGTCTAAGAGAAAAGCTAACTTGCATTAAGTGCTCACTAAATATGTCCAAAGTTACTATGAGTTTTAGGTTTTAATTCATTGAGTCCTCACTGTAGCCTTAAGGGTGGGCTTTATTCTCCCCACCTTACAGGAAAGGAAATAAAGGCATTCAGAGGCTGAGTAACAGCCCCCCACCCCGGGTCATACAGCTAAGAAGTGGCAGATGTGAGCAAGGCTGCTTGACTTGCAACCCTGGGCTCGTAACCAGCAAGGCAAATTTCAGGCTGAACCAGATAATGCGTGGAGAGTGTGTTGCACTATAGCTGGAATGTCTGAGCTCTCAGTAAACGCTGTCACTGGCCTGGGGTATCTCCAGTTGATTCTGAGACAGATAAGTGTTACTGAGTCACGACTCTACGCCGAGTTATCGCTCTTCATCCTGTGAGAAAGAACATTCTCTCCAGGTTGCTGAGGGCACGTGGAGACTCAGAGAGGGGTAGGGCGTGGACCAGGGTCACACCGCCAGGTGCAGGGCAGCCTGCTTCAGCGTGGCCAGTGGCTGGACCCAGGATGCGTGGGACAGGCTCTCCCCGCCTCGGCCAGAGCCGTCAGGAGGAAGGAGGTGGGCAGAGTGGCAAAGGTGCCCGCCCTCCCCTCCCCTCCCTTTGTATTAAACCAAACTTCCCAGGCTGTACAGTATTGAAAACCAGCTTCAGTTAGTTACCAACAGTTAGAAACCTTCAAAACGTTGAGATTTCACATTAAAATCTGTATTTACTGCTTTTCTCTGAAAAGATTGTAAGAGGTAGTTCACCGGTACAGGTAATAAGAGCAGGCGCTGTGAAGTTAGACTGTGTGGATTCCGATCCCACCTCCGCCACTAACTTGCGGTGTGCCCTTGAATTACGCAACCTCCCTGTGCTGCGGTTTCCTCGTCTGTATAACGGGGATCATGACAGTGCTTGCCTCGGGATTGCCACGAAGACTACATGAGAAGATGCTTACACATCGCTTCTTTAGGACAGCTCTAGGAATTCCCTAGGCTTCCCTGGTGGCTCAGACGGTAAGGAGTCTGCCTGCAATGTGGGAGACCTGGGTTCGATCCCTGGGTCGGGAGGATCCCCTGGAGAAGGAAATGGCAACCCACTCCAGTATTCTTGCCTGGAGAATCCCATGGATGGAGGAGTCTGGCGGGCTACAGTCCATGGGGTTGCAGACAGTCAGACACGACTGAGTGACTAACACTTTCACTCTTTTCAGGAATTCTCTGGTGGTTCAGTGGTTAGGACTCGGTGCTTTCACTGCTGGGGCCCAGGTTCAATTCCTGGCCAGAGAACTAAGATCCCATGAGCCATGCAGTGTACCCCGCCCCCCCCCAAAAAAAGAAAAAGCTCTATATACAAAAGAAGCATTCAAGATGTTAGCTGTTATTGTTTTTATCATTGCTTGCCAGTGTTAGTATCAGGCAATGCTGACTCCACATTCTCCCTCATGCATCCAGGCAATAAACAGTCACCGCTGAATTATGCTGCCTATCAGATGGGGAGTGAGATTTTCCATTACCTGCAGCTCCCCACACCACAAACCCCAAGCTGAGGCCCTTAAAAGGGCACTGTACAGGGGCCTGACTCTTGGTTGCCAGGTGACTCTGGATGGTCACTGTGTCTGTCTGGGCCACAGTTTCCCTTTCATAAACAGAATCACAGAACCTGGAAAACTGAAAGAAGCCAGACACAGAAAGCCACACAGGGTACGGTTCCCTTGGAGTGTGATGTCCTGAAAAGGCAAATGCATAGAGACAGTTAGATGAGTGACTGCCCAGGGTTGGGGGGTGGGGAGTGACTCTCAAGGGTACAGCGTTTCTTATGGGGCAGAGAAAATGTTCGGGAACCAGACAGAACCAGAAAGAATTCACTTAACCCTGCAAATATACTAAAAAGCATGGGATTGTGTACTTTAAAATGCTGAGTTTTATGGTAGGTGAATTCTATCTCAATTTCTAATGTTCCAAAAGGGGAGTGTCAAGGCTCACCTGGTATGAGGTTTGATGGGATCAAGTGAGAAATGGGCTACAAAGCACCAGGCCCCAAATGGGTACATTCCAAGTACCCCGGCCACAGCTGGTTTGGCCCCCTTCTTGGAACTGGGGGCTGGGGGCTTCTGACCTCTTGCCTGGATTTCTTTTCCTCCCTCCTAGAATTCTGTGTGGTCAGGATCTGGCTGGAGTCTTTTTACCTTTGGAGGCCAAGGCCATAGCCAGTCTTGGCTCTGGTCAAGGACCGTGTGGAGGGCAGGGCTGGCCAGCTTCCCTGCAGGTCACAGCTGCCCTCATGTCCCGAGGAGCCCCCACTCCCATGGAGAGCTCAGGTAGCCCCTAGTGATCCCGCCCTCTCTGCACTGGGCCTGGGTCTGTTCATTTCCTGCGGGGGAGGCTGGGACCTCACAACTCTTACCCCAGGGCACGGCCTGGCCCTTCTCATATCTCCCGTCTCTCTGCAGAGGCCAGAGCTGCCAGAGGATGAGGGCTCGGGCCTATGGCTGCGTGATCCCATCCACAGGTCTGGAGACCCCTCAGCTCAGCCTCAGCCCCTGACCTGCCTGGGCTCAGCTCCCGCCTGGCCTGGTGGCTGCCAGGTGTAGCTCATGCTTTGCATCTCCCCATTCTCCAGAATCTTCTATGTGTGCCACGACTCCCTGGACCTGGAGACATTTGACTACATCACCCAAGATGTCCCTCAAGGCACCCTCCATCATCATGTCTTCCAAGAAAAAGGTGAAGCTCCCTCCCCCAGGCCTATACAGACCTACCGATGTCCATACTTTCGTGTTCACTGATCTAGGCCTGTGTGTGTGTGTGTGTGTGTGTGTGTGTGTGTGTGTCTGCACTCCTGTAGCCCCACTGTTTACACTTGCCTCAGCCTGAGGGGCTGTGCTCCTAATGCCTGCCCCCACATCGGTGTACACAGTCTGTTTCGTCTGCACGGAGCCTGCCAGCCCTCACCGGCACCCACTGCACGTGGCAGACCAGACCAGCGACACGCCATGGATGTTCAGACACACACAACTCCAGCATCACCGTGACCAGCAAGACCAGCAGTGCTCCCAGGCTCCAGGGGGCCCCAGACGCTGGAGGGCCCAGACAAGCTGTTGGCTTCAACTGCCTCAAGGTACTCAAGGCAGGTGGGCAGGTGCAGCTGGGAGGCTGCCCACAGGTGGGTGGAGTCTAGGCATAGGGATAAGGAGGTGCTCCCGGTCTGAAGAGTGTGGAGTTCATAACCCTCCTCCCACCTGAGCCTCTCCCAGCACCTGCCTCTCTCCTCTCTATGGGGCACCTGCCATGGCTTCAGACCCTCAGTCTCGCCCCAACAGCAGCAGATGCAGAAGGCTGAGGCGCCCGGGACAGTGGCTAGTGGGCAGATGAGCAGGGTGGGTGGGTACCATCCTACTGACTCAGGCCTGACTGGCCCTGGCCCCTGAGGTCAGCTCCTTGAGGCCCAGCTAAGCACTGACATAGTGGCCTGCTCATGCATTGAGACAGGAAGCCCAGGCTCCTGCCTACTTGCACACTTGTGGCTTGGCACTCTGCATCCATGCTCATATTCCAATAATGCCCAACTGCCCCACTTCGCAGGGGAAGAAACTGAGACATAGGGAGCTCCCGATCGCCCTGCAGAATCTGGGAAATACAGTCCTTAATGCAGAAGGCTGGGCCAAGGAGTGACCTGTTCTCATGCTGCCCCCTCGTGGTCAGAGAAGAGACTGCAGCCAGGTGCTCAGTCGCTCAGCTATTGGCTTGCAATGGGTCCACCGATGTATTGGCGTACTTTTCTCCCTCCCAGGCCACCTCCCATCAAACCCCACCCTGGGGCACCATCTACAGCCTGTTTCTCAGTCTGGAGGAGCCTCGAGGTCAAAGGGCACTCCTGTTTCCCCATGCCAAGCTGGCTCCCTTGGGCAGGGACCCCCTAGAGGGGGGCGTTGTTGCTGAATGAGGGGTTGCAACAGAGCCCACGTGAAAGCCCCGCTGCCGCGTCTGGAGCACATCCTCAGTCCTCACCTCTTTGCCTCCTCTGATCACACTCTCTTTCTTGAATTCTGTCTCCTTGGCCCTGATGGAGAGAGGCTCTCCTGGTTTTCTTCCCACCTCCCCAACTGTTCCCTCTTGGATTTGGGGGGCCTCTTGTTCCCCTCTGTCCCTGAGCCTCTGACCTCCCATCTCTTACCTGGACTTGGAGCTGGACCACCCAGCAGACAGGCAGGTAGGTAGACAGCCTCACGGTGCCATCAGACCAGCGGCCCCAGAAAGGAAGACCAGGAGGAAAATGTCTCTTTCTAAGAACGCATCCATTTGGTGATGATGAAATCTTTATAATACCTGTAAGTGCTATGTTTTATAATTTAGCATCCTTCTTTTTGGCTAATGGAGATAAGATGAAGGCCCCATCTGTGTGACCTCATCTATTTGTTACTTTCAATCACCTGTCCACAACCTTCCAGCTCCCAGGATGTCACCAGACCTGATTCCAACTGCCTCCTGGACTTCTCTAAAGGTCCCCAGGCTCTCATGCTCACCAGATCTCTCCCCCAACCCCTAGCCAGTGCTGATATCCCCCAAGGTGACTCCACCATCATGCTCATGCCATGGTTCCCTCCCACCACAGCCAATCCCTCACCAAAACCTGCTGGCTCAATCTCCTTTACAGCTCTGGCATCTTCATCCTCCTCACCACCCCACAGCTGCCCCTGCCCTGGTCCAGGCCACTACTGTGCCTCCCGACTGGCTCTCCCACCCCAGCTTCATCTCATTAGCTGGCTTTCACATGCCCATCTGATGATGTTGCTACCTTGTCTGAGCCTGTCCCCGGATTCCTGATACCCCCAAATAAAGCATTGGTACCTCCAGTGCTCTCAAAACTGGCCTTGAAGCTCCCCAAGATGTGGCCTTGTCACCCCTGTGACCTCATCTCCCATCATCCATGATCTCACATTGCTGCTCCATGTGCTGAGAAGTTCTCAAAGTTTAATAGCTACTGAATAACTGAACAGGAGGGTGTCTGGACTGGGTGGGGGTGGGAAAAGCCTGGACGTATCATCCCAAGCTGGTGATGACTTCCAAAGTTATCTATTCTGCCACTTAAGGCTACCATCAGGTCACCCATCTTCGGGGGGCTCTAGCTCAGCTTGTACACCTCCAATGATGGGGAGCTCCCTTCCTTTCGCCTTGCTGGATGGGTCCTATGTTAGCAAGCTCTGCTCCTGGAGTACATGGGGATAGGGGCAGGGAACTGGAACTGTACAAACCCTCATCCTCGGGGGCATTTACATGCTTCTTTCTCCCTGGGAGTCCCAGTTCCTTGGGTCTGGGAGCCCCCGTAACAGCTCAGCTGTGGCTCTAGAAAGTCAGTCTGGGTCTTACAGAGAGATGATCATAAAGGCCACCAGAGGGCAGTGCTGCCCTATACACAGCCCCTGGGACCAGTCTGTCTTTGTGTCTCAGATGGTGTGGGTTTTTCAGGGAGTGTGTGTGTGTGTGTGTATGTTACTTTGTGCATCTTCAATGAGATTATTTATCCAGGCCAGTTTGTATGTGGTTGTCCATTTTTGCTCACATCTTAGTCCCCTAGTTCCCACCCCATCAAAGAGTGTGTCTGTCACTCAGGGAACCCCAGGAACAGACATCGGGAAGCACAGCCTCACCCCACACAGTCCTCACCCTCTGAAAAGCCCCCTGCCACCATCACCATCACCACGAGACTCGCTGCCACACCTGAGCCTCAGGCACTTACCACACTGGAGCAATGGCTAGTCAGTGAGAAGGGGTGAACAGGCCTGATGCTAGTGTGTTGGTCACTCAGGGAACCCCAGGAACAGACATCGGGAAGCACAGCCTCACCCCACACAGTCCTCACCCTCTGAAAAGCCCCCTGCCACCATCACCATCACCACGAGACTCGCTGCCACACCTGAGCCTCAGGCACTTACCACACTGGAGCAATGGCTAGTCAGTGAGAAGGGGTGAACAGGCCTGATGCTGGCCAGGTCTTTGAGACAGAACGGATTGTGACCTGTGGGGTCCACGTGGGCTTGGAGCCCCCAGGCCCTCCCTCCCAGCCTCACATCTACATCTGCCCACTGACACCCTGCAAGGAGGAGTGGCTATATATCCATCTGCCCACTGACACCCTGCAAGGAGGAATGGCTAGTCTGGTCAGTGTCAGCCCTGAGCCCGTCCCACCAGGGCACCAGGAAGACTCAACCCTTGTTCCCAGGCCTCAGGGGTCAGGGCCCCAGAGAAGGATGCAGGTGCAACTCTGCCCATGGCTGTAACAGAGAGACAGGCCTGGAAATGAGGGTGCCTGGGGGAGGGAGCTGTCCTGTTGCCTACGGTGATGAGAAGGCAGGCTTCTTAGGACCATACTTGAGATGGGTCTTGGGGGACAAGACAGAGTGCCAGCAAGGGAATAGCAGGTGCAAAGGCCCTGGGGCTTCCTGGGTGGCTCAGATGGTAAAGAATCTCCCTGCAATGCAGGAGGCCCCCGTTCCACCCCTGGGTTGGGAAGATTCCTTGGAGGAGGGCATGGCAACCCACTCCAGTGTTCTCACCTGGAGAATCCCCTGGACAGAAGAGCCTGGTGGCCTACAGCCCGCAGGGTCGCAAAGCGTCGGGCAGGAAGGCAGCACTGAGGTGTGGGTGCAGAGCCTGGCCAGGCCAGGTCCCCTCACTGCGGGGTGTGTGCAGGTGATGTTCCAGGGAGACGGAAGATGTCGCACAGGAGGAACCTTTCCCCAGACACCCGGTTTGGGAGGCTGCCAAGCCACCCCATCCTCAAAGCCAAGGCCAAGCGGGCTGCTCCTCCTACCTCCAGGGCCTCCGCAGAACGGGCAGGTCCCCGTCACTGCCCCCATTGTTCCTAAGGACCCAGGAACCCAGGGAATTTCTGCAACTGAAGGGGGAGGGGCGACAGGGCTGAAGAGTCCATGAGATTCGCACACACGGAGTTAGAGGCTTAGAATCCAAGAAAAGGTGTCGGACTGACAGAGAAGGGAGAGTGGCAGAGAATCTGGGGGAGAGAAATAGGAAGAGAGAAAAGGAGAGAGTGAGAGATGGGGAGCGCGAGGAAGGCAGGGAGAGTACGGAGAGAGGGGTGCAAGGCGGGGGGGGGGGGGGGGGCGGGGGGAAGAATCTCCCTGCAATGCAGGAGGCCCCCGTTCCACCCCTGGGTTGGGAAGATTCCTTGGAGGAGGGCATGGCAACCCACTCCAGTGTTCTCACCTGGAGAATCCCCTGGACAGAAGAGCCTGGTGGCCTACAGCCCGCAGGGTCGCAAAGCGTCGGGCAGGAAGGCAGCACTGAGGTGTGGGTGCAGAGCCTGGCCAGGCCAGGTCCCCTCACTGCGGGGTGTGTGCAGGTGATGTTCCAGGGAGACGGAAGATGTCGCACAGGAGGAACCTTTCCCCAGACACCCGGTTTGGGAGGCTGCCAAGCCACCCCATCCTCAAAGCCAAGGCCAAGCGGGCTGCTCCTCCTACCTCCAGGGCCTCCGCAGAACGGGCAGGTCCCCGTCACTGCCCCCATTGTTCCTAAGGACCCAGGAACCCAGGGAATTTCTGCAACTGAAGGGGGAGGGGCGACAGGGCTGAAGAGTCCATGAGATTCGCACACACGGAGTTAGAGGCTTAGAATCCAAGAAAAGGTGTCGGACTGACAGAGAAGGGAGAGTGGCAGAGAATCTGGGGGAGAGAAATAGGAAGAGAGAAAAGGAGAGAGTGAGAGATGGGGAGCGCGAGGAAGGCAGGGAGAGTACGGAGAGAGGGGTGCAAGGCGGGGGGGGGGGGGGTGTCAGGGCGAACTTTCTGGGCCTCCCTCCTCGCGCTCCGGGGCGGGCGCGTGGCCGGCAATCAGGCCGGCAGGAGGCAGGTGGTCGGGGCAGACAACGGCGCGGAAGAGCGCGGAACCTGGGGCTAAATCTGGCGCTGCCTTTGCAGGGCGCGGGGCCGCCCGTTCATCTCGATGCAAAGGAGACACGAAATGAATATGCAGCGCGGGCTGTAATTGGGCCGCCGTGGCCGCCGCCGCCGCCGCCGCACTATAATTTTCCAAACAGGATCTTGCAATCAGGGCCTTATTCATTAGCGCATAAACAATTTTGTTTCTCGGCACTCGAGCCTGTCAATCACGCCGAGAGGGAACATCTTGGCCGGAGGCGCGGGCCCCCGCGCGCGCTCCCACGCGCGCCCCCTCGAGCGGCGCTGCGTGGCTTTGTGCCCGGCGGCCCTCGGGTGCTGGGGTTGGAGGGCACGGAGCCCGCGGCGGGGTCCCAGGCCGAGTGGATTGAGGAGTGGGCGGCGGAGGAGAGCGCGGGCTTGGGGAGCCCAGAGCCCCGGGTTCGAATCCTGCTTCTGCCATCTCCTGGCTTTGACCGTGGACCGTCCGGCTCCTCCTCCCTGTAGCCTTTGCTTGCTCCCCTGAGGGAGGCGCTAACTGTACCCCCGTTCAACAAGACGGGTATCTGCTGAGAGAAAGGATGCCTGGTGTTTTGGATGCTGGGGCTGGGGGTGCCAGGATGGAGGAGGGGCCGTGGAGCTCCTTCTTTTTAAAAGAGGGGATCTGGGTCCCACAGAGGGCTGCTCATCGTCCCAGGCCCCACCCAGAGAGGGCTTCTGTCGCGTTGTGTGTGTCTGTGAAAAGCGGTTCTTCAAGGAGCTGGCCACAGCCCTGGGCCCTGTGCCGGTGTGAACACTGGGGCACCCGAGGCTGTGCAAATCAGCTCTGCGCCTTCGTGGTTGTGTATGCATGTATGAGTCTGTGTGTATGTGAGTGTGTGTGGACCCGTCCATCTGCAGATACACCTGCTGAGTGCGGCGGGCTGTGATCATGCATGTGTGTGTGTGGTTGCTTGGTTCCCTGTGAGATCACGGAGCTGAGTTGGCTGCCCGCTGATGGCTAAGGGACAGGGGCCGAGTGTGGCGGTGTGGCTGAGGGGAGGCTGTAGCTGTGGGGCTGTGTGACTCTGGGTGTGTGTCTGTTTGTGGATGTGGGTCCTCTGGAGCCATGACCCAGAAGGACTGTGTGTGTGTGTGTATGTGTGTGACTCAAGCATGGGGTGGGCACTGTTTCTTTCAGGACAGATGACAACTTCTGCCCTCCCTGATGGCCCCTTCATCAGCTTCGCTTCCCCTGCACAGACCAGAGAAGAAGGCAGCTTTTGCCCTCCGGGCAGGCTCTGTGGCATGGAGGGCTTCACCTGTCCAGCCCTCACTGCCTCCTTCAGTTAGCGCCGGGACTCAGCCCCCGTCTATCAGGAGAACCCCAGGGCCTCCAGAATTTCAGACCCAAATGCTCTCATCAGCTCAGCTTTACATTCTTGCTTTTCAGCCGGTAAGACCTGTCCGACTCTGCAACCCCAAAGAGGTTTACATAGATGACAGCATGTCAGAGCCGGACCGACCCATTGCGCTGACGGGGAAGCAGAGGCCCAGGCCTGGAGAGCACGCCACAGAGATGCCCCCCACCCCCGCTCGCCACCCCACCCCCTCCTCTTCTGCAGTGCCCCACGCCCACTCCTCTGCACACAAAGACTCTGAGGATGTCCCGGCAGCCAACTGACAGGCCATCAGTCTGTGCAGACACTCTCTTCACAGCAGCCCGGATACCCCTCCCCACCCACCGGTCACCCCCAGGACCAGGCCAGGAAGGGAGGCGGCCGGGGAAGGGGCTGCGGGGAAGGCACGAAGTCCGGAAGCCCTGAGGAACAGGCTTCAACCTGTGGATCCGGCCGCGCCCTCCCTCGCAGCCTCCCTGTCTAGTTGCAGCGCTGACCCCGGCCCTGGGGGACCCAGGCTCTCCGTGAACCTGCTGCCATGGGACAGCCAGTGGGCACCTCGGCGTGCTGGGCAGTGGCCAGAGGGAATGGTTTTGAATGAGGAGGCCAAGGGGTAACGTCCAGCCCTGCGGCTTCCTGGCTGGAAGACCTTGGTTTTGGTTTCCCCATCTGTAAAGAAGAGCTGTTTAACCTGCTCCGCATCCACATGCCCCCTGGTGCTTGGTATTGGCAGAGTGAAGACGGCGCGAAGGAAGAGACCCTCACCTTGGCCAGATTCATCTCCCCAAGTCCCTACTCCAGACATGTTTCAGAGCTTTCACTCATGAGGAGCCCCTGCCAGGTACCCAGCTGTTGGAGGCAACTCAGTCAGGGTTTCTAAGCAAAACTCACACAAGTTGGTCTTTCTTGAAAAACAGTCCCTTTCCAAGCCTTTTTTTGGCTGCACCGTAGCACGTGGGGTCTTAGTTCCCCAACCAAGGATCGAACACCTGTGTTAGAAGTGGGAGTCTTAACCACTGCACGAACAGGGAAGTCCCTGTGTGACACTTCTTTGAGACCATGTGTTTTCAGAGCCATCGTGTCACCTTATGCTGGAGGATAGACTATTTGCTCATTTATGGAGGCAAAACCCAAAGAGACTCGAGGGCTGAAGGCCTCTTCCCCAAGGTCACCAGCTGGGACAACTGGAGTCTAGACTTGAACCCACTAGGAATAGTGCTTCCCTTGCCCCTGCTCCTACCTCTCTGCTGCCTGGGTGAGAGAGGGGCCTTCCTTCAGATCTGGCGTGTCGGGCTGGCTCCAGGCCAGCCTCTGAAGCCAGCAGATCAGCAGTGGACACCAGTCACTGTCCCTTTGGCAGGGTTGCTGGAGAGTAGAACCCAGTAAGAAGGAGGCTTAAATGGAGGTTCATCAGGAAAGAGTGGTTCCAAGGCCCAGGGCATCAGAGCTTAGGAGGTGGGGGGAGAGGGGTTGAGGAACAGGGGAAGGAAGCACCTCTCCAGGGAGATGTAGAGCCAGAGGCCTGGGTCTCCTTGGGGAAGACCATCTGTAGGCCCTACCTGTATACCTCCACCTCCTCCATCCTGGGGACTCTATTTGCAGCCCTGATTTGCATCCAGGTGACCCACGTGACGTGGGTTCAGGGAAAAGGGCCCAGGGGGTTCCTCAATTACTACCCCATGCCCGTCTCACTCATACCTAGCCCAGAGCCTCACACATAGTAAGTGCTCAATAAAATTCTATCACCTGAGCCAGTGCGTGAGAAGGGCCGAATGCGAAGAGAGCAATGGAAGAAGCCTGGGCGTTGACCCTTATAGTTCCCTTCTCCCTGCCCCAGCCCCCATCAGTTGGTGTCCCTGAGTACCTCTACACACTCAGCACCCCCCACCCAGAAACTCACTTCCGGTGGGTGGGCTCTGAGGTCTAGAGCTGCGCTGTCCAAGGTAGTAGCCACTGGCCACATGTGGCTACCGAGCTCTTGACATGTGACTAGTCCAAATGTGTGCTGTCAGGGTGGAATACACCTGGTTTGCAAGGCGGTTGTTGTTCAGTTGCTCACTTGTGTCTGACTCTTTGTGACCCCCACGGACTGCAGCACACCAGGCTTGCTTAAACTCATGTCTTTTTTTTTTTTTGGTACCAAGAAAAGAACATCAAATATCTTGTTCAGATTCTGTGTGAGCCAGCGTGCCACATGCCCAGGCATCTTCCCCCTCAGAGAGGCCCAGCCAGGCGCAGGAGCTGCCCAGGTATGTCTTGACTTCCCAGAGCCTCAGCAGGAACAGGCCATGCGATTCAGGAAGTCGCCATGGCAACCAGTGAGTCCTTGTGCCATCTCCTGCAATCAGCGCTGGGACCTGAACACCCGCTGGGCTTCCTGGAGATTTGTTCCCTATAATGGGAGGCTGGGCAGGGGGGCTCCTAACCGCCCCCCCATCTTCTTCTGTCCTCCCCTCCCCCGTCTTCAGTGTGGCAGGGCTGTCAGGATGGGACAGAGGGTATTCGAGAGAGGGCTCCCTTGAACTGAAAGCAGGGACTGGGATTCTGGTCTGCAGTAAGCCACTACATGAGAGGGGCTTCCCATGTGCTCCTAGTGGTAAAGAACCCACCTGCCAATGCAGGTAGATGTAAGAGACACAGGTTCAATTCCTGGGTCGGGAAGATCCCCTGCAGGAGGGCATGGCAGCCCACTCCAGTATTCTGGCCTGGAAAATCCCATGGACAGAGGAGCCTGGCCAGCTACAATCCATGGGGTTGCAAAGAGCAACATGACTGAGCAACTAACACTTTCATTGTCACTCCAATCTCAGAGCCCTCCTCAGGGGACAGAACCCTGAGGAGGGAGGCGTGGGGTCCAGTCTCGACTGTCTCTGAGATCTTGGGGGAGAGGGAAGCACTTGTCACCTCCTGACTCTAGACTGTAAGGTAAACCAGATGACCCCAAGGGCACTCACTCATACAGGCTGTGGTTTCTATTCTATTGCAGGACAAGTTCAAGCAGCATTGCCACCCTGGGTGACACCAACCTATGAGTTTGTCGAATGCCAGGCATGGACCTCCCCTGCCAACTGAGGGGCCTGGCTTCACACACCCCTTGTAAGGCTGGGCAACAGAACAGTGTCTTTGTTCTTCCAGCTCCACCAGAGCCTCGAGTTTCTTCATTAGGCTGCTGCAGTGTCTGTTTCTCCATCTCACTCCAGCGCCTGCCAGAAAAGTCATCAAAGTGAGGGGAAGGCATCATGCGCTTGCCTGGTGCCCTGTGGTCCTCCTTTTATGCCTGTGACCCCATTTAATTCTTGCAACCACCCTACAGAGTAAGTTTTACTGTGTGCATTTCATGGGTGAGGCAACAAAGGCTCAGAGAGATGGAGTGACTGGCTCAAAGTCACAACGCCAGGAAGTAGCAGAACTGGCAATAGAACCCAGGCCCATCCGATCCCAGAGCCCAGAAGAGAGACCATCCTTGATTTCTGCTCTGCCAGCTGCCTGTCCCACCCTCAGTGACAGCTCTGCTCCCTGGAGCTCTTCCTCCCCTTCCTGGGGCCCCAGGTGCCACCTACCGCACCCCTTCCTCTTTGTCCAGGCAGGAAAGATGCTTAGATTCAGAATTCCAGAGCATCAGGGGTGAAATAGCCATTTGAGGGGACACACCAGACTGACCTGACCTGTTCTGCCTCCATACAAGATGGAAGCTGGAGCTCTGTGAGGAAGGGCCAGGCCTGGACCCAGGATTAAAGGCATACCCTCCCCTCATCCCACATGGGATGTGGGGGAATATGTCCCATCCAAAAGGACTCAGGGGTGCTGGTGGAGCTCAGGTGATGCCGTCTGACCGGCAGGTCTGCTGATGGAGGATTGAAGGGTTTGGATTTGGATTAGCTGAGAGTAGGGGGAGCTGGCCAGACACGAGGGTTGGGGGGTTGGGTGGCCTGGCTGAACTGAGGGGTCAGGCAGCCTTGGCGGGGCTCCCATCTCCAGCCCCAGGGCGAGCGCACGAGGTGGAGCTGAAACATTCAAGCAGCTTCCTCTCCTTTGTTGGGAGTGATGTCGCCCATTTCCTGGATGTCCAAGAACCGGCTTCAAACAATAGCGCTGTCAGGAAGCCAGGAAGGGGCTGCTGCCCTGCGCCTGGCCCTGCCCCATCCCTCCCCACCTCCTGAGACCTGGCCGGGCCATCCTTTCTGCTTATCTCTTGGAGTCTGAGACCTCATTCTGTTACCAGCCAGCTGTGTTCCTGTGGGCCGGTCACCAAACTTCTCTGGGCCTCAGCTCCCCATCTGAAACTTAGGTATCCTTCCCTCACCCGGCCCGCTGAGCAGAGGAGATAAGAACGATGGAGGCAGCCACAGCAGCAGTGAATACCCTGTACGTAGACAATATACCAGGAAATGATTGGTACTTTGCAGGCTTTTGAAAATGTGACTTTGACTCTGAATCCTGGAAACAGTCAACTCACATTTTCAAGTCTACTAAGCATCAACCATCTCCACGTGCTTTATCTACGTACCATGTGTGAAGGCCTACAGTTTTGGAGTCAGACAAAATTGGATAAAGTCCCTGGTGACTCCGATGGCAAAGAATCTGCCTGCAGTGCAGGAGACCTGGGTTCGATCCCTGAATGGGGAAGATCTCCTGGAGAAGGGAAAGGCAACCCACTCCAGTATTCTTGCCTGGGAAATCCCATGGACAAAGGAACCTGGCGAGCTACAGTCCATGGGGTTACAAAGAGCCAGGCACGACTGAGCAACTAACATTTTCTGCCAATTATGAACTGTGAGGCTTGGGACAATGTCGTGGCCTTTCTGAGCTCCTGTTTCTTTTGAAATAAAGAATAAACTAATAGGGATGTCCCTGATGGGCCAATGGCTAAGATTCTGAGCTCCCAATGCAGGGGGCCTGGGTTCCATCCCTGGTCAGGGAACTAGCTCTTGCGTGCCATAACTAAATATCTGACACAGCCAAATAAATAAACATTAAAAAAAGAAAGAAAGAATAAATAAAGTAAATAGGAATAAAAAGACTCCCTATTTTGTGGCATCGAATGAGAAATAAATGGGCCAAGAGATGCCAAGCCCGGCAGAACAGACACACAGTAGGTGTTAGCCCCTCTTCTTACTCTTTCTACCATGGGCCTTTTTTCCTGTTTGCTCACATTTTTGCCCCAGACTACTAGCCCTTCCTCTCTGCTGTCCACGCCTCCACCTCTGCACAAATCTTAAGCATCCAGTTGCTGCCCCACAGGTAATCCAGGGTGGGGACATCAGAAGTGCTAACTTCGCTCTGAGCCCTTCCTACCTGCAGCGCTCTGTTTCCCCATCTTGGAGCTGGTTTCTAAGTTCTCCTCAATTCTGATGATCCAGGAGGCAGCCCAGTCCCCAGTTACATCCCCGGTCACTGGACCTGCTACAGACCCAGCATGAGAGGGTGCCCGTGTCCCTGGTTCACCAGCAGGCCAGAGTCCTCCCCAGGAGATGAGCGCCGCACAACTGGTTCAAGCTGTCCACAGGTTTGGGAGTTGGGTGGGTGCCTTTGTCCAGCAACACGACCTTTTCATTAGCACCACTGTCCATTTAGCCCAAAGCCGACTCACAGGGACACTGCACTGGGGGTCAACTTTGGTGGGCACTGTGTTCCCTCAGCCCTTCTCCTCCTCCGCTGGAAACCCTGGGCTCCATTGCCCCTCCAGTTTGCCCTACACCCAACCTGGGCGCACCTGTCCACCTGAGAAAGTCACAGTCACCATACACCGACATGGTGCTGGGCAATACAGTCATCTTGCTACCCGGTCAGCGAAACCAGCTCAGAAGGGGGGCACCATTGCCATCCTCATTTCTCAGAGGAGTCACGTGTTTCTCTCTGTCCCACTGGGAGTGAGTCATCTCATGATCGGCAGACTCTAGAGCAGCCTTTGGGATCCTATTTGTCAAATGAGCACAGAGCAGTGTGGCCCTGGACAGGTCGCTTCCTTCTGCATTTTCTCTCCTATCCCTCCTTGAACCTCCATCATCTGATTCACCAACTCCAAACTGACAGCTTAGTGTGGAGCAGAGTAAAGAACTCCAGGTTCTGGAGCCAGTTAGGCCCAGGTGATAATTCTGTTTCTGAAAGATATAAAATACACCTAGTTTCTGGGTTTTGAGTTCAAGTCCAAAAAGGAAGGTAGACCAGTAGGCAAATAATCAGCATGTAACCTGACATACAAGGAGCCATGTTGCTGTTGTTTATTTCTTCGTCGCTAAGTCGTGTCTGACTCATAGTGACCCCATGGACTGTAGCCTGCCAGGCTCCTCTGTCCATGGAATTTCCCAGGCAAGAATACTGTTGTGGGTTGCCATTTCCTCCCCCAGGAGATCTTCCCCACCCAGGGATCGAACCCACGTCTCCTGCATCTCCTGCACTGGCAAGTGGATTCTTTACCACTGAGCCTCGAGGGAAGCCCTACAAGGAGTCACAGCTCTTAGCAATCTTCCAGGGTCAATGGAGAATCACTTCATCTTTTTATTGGTTGCCAGGACTGCATGGTAGGATTCTAATGCATCTCATTCAACTGCTCTGCTACTACTGATGTAGGCTGTTCCTCTCTCTCTCTGTCCATTTTTACAAACAATGCCACAGTGAACATTCTTGAACATTCTTGTACACATCTTAAAATACTTCCATCAGCACTTCTGTACTATGAATGCTGACAAGTGTAGAATGATACATACACTCTGATAGATGCAGCAAATTGTCCTCCAAACATAATGTATCAATGGATCAGTTCTACTCCTATGGGATCTCATTTCTGCACATTGATATTATTGTCGATTAGTTTTTGCTAATTAAATGGCATCTCACTGTGACTTTATGAGCATTGTTCTGACTACTCTGGAGGTTGAGCATCTTTTTACATGCTGATTGGCTGTTCTGATATTCTCTTCTGCAAAGAACCTGTTCACTGCTTTTGAGGATGTTTCTATGAGGTATCTGTCTCCCAACCAGTCTCTGACTTGGTGCTGCCTGTTTATCCCACTTCTACCCTTTTGGCATCCAGTGCTCAGGTCCACTCTCATATTCCGAGTGCTGCAGCCCACTTCCACAGGTGAACTATTTCCCCCGCCCCCAGCCCTCCATGGCGCAGGCAGGCTCTGTGTCAGCCAGCCTGAACCCACAACAGCAGAGGGTTTCACACCAGGCTTAGCCCAATCAGAAGGCAATTCAAGTAGAAGATGATCCCCAAAGGTTTCCTCCTTTAATTTCTAAGATCAAAGCCTTTGTAATAATCCTCTGAACAAACTCAGCTTCAATTAACAAGAAAGTTGCACGAAACAATTTTGAAGTGGATGACAAAAATCCCCAAATCTCTTCCATCTCATGTTCTTCAAAAGGCAAGAGTGGGTGATTTATCTAAGACCAAGGCCCAAAATGCCTGTCTCATTTTAATGAAATGTCCAGAATGGACCATGCAGGTCATTAGATCCACCTTAAGAATATCATCGAAATACCTCCATCTCAAAAAACAAACAAGCAAAAACAAAAAAACACCTCCATCTTTCCCAACAAATTGGCTAGTGGAAAAACTATGTTTCATATAATTCTTGGCATGGAAGAGAGCCCAGATATCATCTTAGTCCATGACTTCATTTTTTAGTTAAAGAAACTGGCTCAGAGGGGAGAGTGTTTTGCCAAGGCTACAGAGCAAGGTCAGAGATAGCACGGGAACAGCATCTCAGGCACCTCCTCCAGCTAGCCTGCACCCCATCAAACTGATACGGAAGAAAAGAGGCCAAGGGATGTTCTTAAAGTTCTTTAGTTTGAGTTCAGCTTCTTGGAACCTGGCAACATTAAGGTACTGCACGCTCCACAGACAATAAAAAAAACACATACCTAAAACCTGCACATCAAATGACTCTCAAATCACGTAATACCCTAGTTTCGAATGGCGAGTGAAAGAGACGTTATTATCATTTTCTTTTTAGCTTCAACTCTTCCACCAGAGCAGCAGAATTGATTAAAACAAAGCTTCCAGAAAAGGGCATGCCTGCTTAATTTGCATTCAACCCTCAAATTAAGGGAATACTGGCATGCAATTATATTTCTTATTACCATAGCCTAATCTGACCTTTTATGAATCCTCCTCCCTGTAGTTCACAGACGGCACTTTTTACTGCCACCGTGACAGGGATTTCTGGGCTCTTTTTGAAAAATAAAAACAAAAACAAAAAGCCCGAGTGTTGCCTTCTGTCTCCAACGGCGCTAATCATTATGGTAGAACCCTGAGCCTCTCTTAGAATAGAAAACACCCTCCTGTTTGCATAGAGGAGTACACAGTTAAGGATTAACTAGGTTACTCCTTTTTGGAGAGGCCAATGGCTGTGCAAGATTCATTCAACAATCAGGCACTGACATTCACCAGGTGCTTTGCCGGAGGGGGTAGCCACGTGGAGAGATGGCTCACTCCCAAAATGCACAGCGGCTGATGTACAGAAGATGCATCTGAACACGGAGGAAGGTAAGATTCGCTCTGAGGGAAGCTGAAGGATGCTTCACCAAGGAGACAGGTTTGAGCTGCATTTTGAGGGAAAGGTTCACCAAGAAGAGGCAGAGGAGACCTTTGGGGCAGAGGATGCAGCACAGGGAAAGATGCATATATCTGAGATGGCGCAGATCCAGGGTTGGGGGACGATGGTGGCAGACAAAGCTGGTGAACTCTAAGTCAGACCTCAGACCAGCTATCACTGTGAGGAATGTGGCTTCTCTCCTGCAGGTTGTGGAGACACCAAGGACGGGAAGTGTTCCCGTCGCGTTAAAGGCAGAGGTGGGGAGTTGAGATTGCACTGGGCTCGTTCCCACAAAACCACACTCCGGGCAGACTGTCCCTAAAGTACACGGAGACCCGTCCGGCAGTCCCCGAGGCTCAGACACACTTCCATCAGCCCTCTAACTGGCTGCTCCTGGAGGAGGAAGCTCAAACAGCCCTTCCTTTGAGAGACCCTCCACGGCCTCTCTTCCCAAACAACCCTCACCCCTGAGCTACTCCTGGTCACGTTGCCCCTTCACCTTGGTTCCTCACAGGGCTCAACGCAATCTGCAGTCACCTTGTTCCTGTGTTTACCTGTTTATTGTCCCCCACACTGGGATGGAAGTCCCGTGGAAGCAGGGCCCCTGTGTATGCAGCTCATCATTCATGCCTAGAATGGTAACTAGCACAAAACAAGATGTAAAATATTTGTTGAATGAATTAAAGAATGAATGAATGCATTTCCAGGGTTCTACCTGCTACTACACCCCTTCCCTCCCACTGAAGAAAGTATGTGTGTGTGTGTGCTAAGTCACTTCAGTCTTGTCCCACTCTTTGTGACCCCATGTACTGCAGCCCACCAGGCTCCTCTGTCCATGGGATTCTCCAGGCAAGAATACTGGAGTGGGTTGCCACTCCTCCAGGGGATCTTCCCGACCCAGGGAAGTATATTTGAGTGTAAATGAGCAAGAATGATATTATTTGTTACAAAAACTGTATGCCCAGGCCACACCACAGAACTACCAGAGACTGGACTACCAGGGAAATCCCAACAACTGGTATATTTAAAGCCCAAATAGGTCATAATCCATTTTGGAGCCTAAGAATACATCTTTGATTATACCCAACTTATCAGTTAGGATTTGATACTTACAAAGATGGTAATTTAATCTCAAAGGATTACTCCTACCTCTACAAAGTTAAGGGGCTTCCCAGGTGGCATAGTGTTAAAGAACCTGCCAGCCAATGCGGGAGATGCAGAATCAGGTTCAATCCCTGGGTCAGGAAGATCCCCTGGAGAAGGAATGGCTACCCACTCCAGTATTCTTGCCTGGAAAATTTCATGGACAAAGGTGCCTGGTGGGCTACAATCCATGGAGTCGCAAAGAGTTGACACAACTGAGCGTGCATGCACACGCTACACAGTTCATGTATTTATTGTTCTATACCATGGAGGGAGTTTAGAAGTTCTTTGGAAAGATAAATTCAAAAGTGAAAGTCGCTCAGTTGTATCCGACTCTTTGCGACACCATGGGCTATACAGGCAATGGAATTCTCCAGGCCAGAATACTGGAGTGGGTACCTGTTCCCTTTTCCAGGGGATCTTCCCAACCCAGGGATCAAAGCCAGGTCTCCTATATTGCAGGCAGATTCTTTACCAGCTGAGCCACCAGGGATGTCTTTCATGTGCTGGGCACTAGAATATGGAAATATAAATAAGATAAAAGTCCACATCTTATCATAGTAAGACAAGGAGAAACAAGATACACTGCCATGACAAGTGTTACTCAAATAGAGTGCTGTGACAAATGACTTTCATTTACTTGAGAAGGACTTTTTAATCTTGAAGGATCCTTAAATTTTTTCCATTTATAAAAGCTTTATTGAATTTGTTACAATATTGTTTCTGTTTTACGTTTTAGTTTTTTGGCCTCAGGGCATGAGAGATCTTAGCTCCCCGACCAGGGGTTGAATTTACACCCCGTGCTCTGAAGGCGAAGTCTTAACCACTGGGCTGCCCTGGAAGCCCCAACAATTGCTAGCACTGGCCAACACTGTAACACAAAGCATTTCATGTGTAAACCTCATTAAATCCTCATAGCCATCCCAGGCTGTGGGTACTATCCTGGTATCTCCCATTTTACAGGTGAGGATAAGAAAGTACAGAACGGTTAAGGAAATTGCCTAGGGTCACACAACTATTAGACGACAGAGCCTGGGATTCATATCCAGACAGCCCAGCTTCAGAGTCCCTGCGCTCAAACCTCAGGCCATATTGTGTCATGAGAACAAAGAGGCAGGAAGGAGCACTCGTGCCTGTAGGAAGGGACACTTCCTGGGGAAGACAGTGTGAGTGTTTGCCTTGAGAGATGGGTCCACTTTCAAGAGGCAGAGCCGGGGGCAGGACTGTTTCCCAGCAAGTGCACGGCAGCGGCATTAGTGGATGTTTGGAAGTTGGAAAACACTCTTGAGCAATGGCATTTGGGAGACTGTAGGGTCCCTGATAAGTAGAAATAAGATAGTAGAGAGGGACATGGGCCAGGTGAAGGCCAGATTATGGAGGCCAGATTATGTCAGGATGCCAGTAAGGATCTGCGTTTTGGTTAATAGCCATTTAGGAGTCACCGATGGTTTTCTTTCTTCTTAATTAGTTAATTTGGCCGCGCTGGCTCTTAGCTGTGGCATATGGGATCTAGTACCCTGACCAGGGATTGAAGTGGAGCCCCCTGTATTGGGAGCACACAGTCTTAGCCACTAGACCACCAGGGAAGTCCCAGCATTGAAGCTTTCCAAATGGTAGCGGCACAGCACAAGTTGGAGCATGGTCCGGAGGGCGAGAGGGTGGCAGGAGACCAATTTGGCAGCAGTATTAATAATCCAAGCCCAGGGAACAAAAACAGGCTAGGAACAGTGACAGGGAGATAAAAGAGGAAGGAGCAGACGTGAGAGGTTATAGCGGGACTTGGTGTGGGATTGGAACACGGAGAGCAGTGAGCGGAAGCAGCCACAGGAGTGGCCCATGTTTTGACACTGGAAGGATGGAGACACCGTTCCCTCCGATAGGGAAGACAGGAACAGGCCTGGCGGAGCAGAGGGGGCAGACAGATTTCCCTTGGGAGTGTAAGGAGTCCATCTCATTATTCTTAAGCCAAGCCAACAGCAAGATTTTCTGACTATTATTTGAAGCCCCGTTCGGAGATTCTTCGCACCAACTGCTTTCAAATTGTTCCGTGACCTTTTACCTACTGAAATTGTGAATCCATCTGTGGCATGGGGTTTTAGGAATTCTGTCTTTACTTAATTATGACTCTTCGGTCCTAGAAGGCTGTGATGTGGTGTAATTCCATCAAGAATACAGGAAAGCCAGAAGTTTCTTTGTTCAAGGAATTCAAAGCAAGGTAGGGGGGTGGTGAGCTTCTGTCCAACTTGGGCAAAAGTTAAAACATCCTTGAATTGAATTTGAAGCAATTAACAGTTCAAGACTTGTTGCTCTGGACTCTATAAAGAGGTGATTAACTTTCAGGGAGGGCCTGGTGTTAGACCTTGTGGCTAGATAATCATAGATGCTATCCACGGCATGGTTTATTCTCTCGTTACCCAAAGTGTGGTCCATGGACCAGCAGCCTTAGCATCAAGAAACTTACTAGAAATCTTAGGTGCCAATCCAGGCCTATGGAATTAGAATCTTCATTTAATAAGACCTCAGGTGATGTACATGCAGTCATACAGATTAAGAATATAGGCTTTGGGGATTTCCCTGGTGGTTCAGTGGTTAAAATTCCACCTCCCAATGCAGAGAACGTGGTCCTTGGTTGGAGGACTAAGTTCACATGCTTCAGGCCAACTAAGCCCACGAGGCAACTACTGAGCCTGGCTATAAGCCCAGAGCAGACAAAAAAAAAAAAAAAAGAGTATGGGATTTGGAATCAGATGTATCTGGGTTTAAATCTCAGCCATTTAACTACCAAATCTCTTGAACCTGCTTCATGTATAGAACCAATCAATCAGTGGCCCTAGACTTTGGTTTCACCTTAAGAACTGGAGAGCCTTCCAAACCCACCATGGCCTGGGCATACTGCAGACCAACTCAATCAGCATCTCTCCCAGGTAGGCTCCTGACATCGGAATTTAAAGGCCTCCAGGGGATCCCAATGTGCAACCAAGGTGGACAGCCACTGATGACTTTGAAGGACAAGGGCGTGGCCATTGGAACCAATCTTCATAATGTATTTCAATTCTATTTCACACATGAGGACTTAAGTTTCCCTAAGCTTGAGCTCCTCCATCTATGAAATGGCATGACATGTTAGAAACTCTTTCAAAGGGCTCTGGGCATTGAAGGAGTTGACACGTGGCCACGATGCACAGTGCTCAATGAGTATTTGTTATTATTTACCCAAGTCCCAGCTTCCTTTGCAGAAAGCAACACATGGTTTGCAGTTATTACATAAATGCTTCTGTGGTCATGATGGTGGTGCTTTCCCCACCAAGGCTGACTTCCAACTTGGCCTCCAAGAGGTTAATGGGTGTTGCCTTTGCTGTTGTAAAAACATAAGAACCTATTGTTTTTCTTCTTATATTGGAGAATGAGGCAAAAGTGGCTGGCAAGGAGCTTTCGCAGAATGGGTGAGAGTGAGGTTTACATAAAATGCTCCCAACTGTGGGGTCAGGGTGGGGTGGGGGCAGGGGCAAGGCAGATCATGCAATGCTTGGTGTTCTGCTTCCCAGAGCTCTGCAAATGGGAAAGCAAGGCCTGGGGAGCTGAGACTTACACACAGACACGTGCAATTTAAGGCCATGAACAGAAGATGTAAAGTGACCCCTGGTCAGATGGAGAGGAAATAGCCTAGTCGTGAAAAAGGAATTGAACGAAAGGGAAAATAAAGACATTAATACGGCTTTGAACCAAAGAGCTTTTAAAATACTTGTGGCTCTAACCTGCCCAGGAGGTAGATAAGCACGTTCCCTTTAGTTTGTCCTCAAATTCAACCTCTCGTAAGAGGTTAAGAAACACACCCAAGGCTGGAACTGACACTCAGACCTCCCGACTTCCTGGCTTTGGAGCTGGGAGTTCAGCCTCCAACTCCCTTGTCTATCAGGAAAAACATCTGGGTTATAACGCTTGAGGATGGGATATCGAGGGGAAGTGGTGGAAGTTTGGTTCTTTAAGGAACTTTGAGCGAGACTGCAGAAGACCCAGCCAGGCGCCCCGCCCATGGCCTGAGTCACAAGCTCAAATGTTTCTGTGCTTCTTCTATCCTGGACGCTTCCCTTGTATGACCTTCAGGGAACTCTATTTGTCTGAGACGTTGGATGGGAAGAAAAATGGAGACTTCAAAATGTGTGAACACAGACTGGTGCTGAGGCGCCGTCGCAGGTAACAAAGCCTCTCCTTTACATGTTCACTTGTCCGTGATCCCACGAGGCTCCCCTACTGCGCTGGCAGATGCCTACTTAAAACAGAGAGCGAGGGAACAGGCAGGACCACAAGGAGAAAAAGCAAGGGGAAGTCATCTTTAAAGGCCAGAAGGTTATAGAAAACATAATAAAATACAACTGTTTCCTTTAAAATTTTTAATGGGCAGGAAATGGTATAGAATAACTGCCAAGTCACATAAATTAACGTTTTGGTTAATGTCTGTGATCCCGGAAAAAGCCCTCTATCGGTTGATGCAAACGGCGGGAGAGTTCACTGCCCACTGCCTGGGTGCGTGCCTGGGTGTGGGGCCATGGACCCATCTTCACATGGTCCAGAAAAAGAGGCGGCTGCCATGCCTGGCGGGCTTCAGATCGCCTTCCACCTCAGGGTTGGGCTCTGGCCTTTCTCTTGAGTGATAGGGATTCTCTGGTAAAGGCCGGTCTGTTTTCACTTTGGTGACCTGTGGAGGGAGGAATAGGAAAAGGGAAGCTGAGAGTCAGGTGCAGGAGCTGTGGCCACAAACACACCTACCGGTCTCCTCTCTGCCCTGGCGGCCCCAGCCACTCCTCGTCTTTGAAGCCCTAGCACACTCCACCCTGAATACACACCGAAGAATGCCTACTTTGTGCCACTCCGTATGGAAGAAGTTAGGATACAGAAGGGAACAAGATTCACATAGTCCTCACTGCAGGAGCCAGACAGGAGGCCATCCCGGAGGGCTTCCCAGGCAAGTCACGGGGGCAGGGGCGGGGGAGAGGGGGGTGGGAGGAGCAGGACCTCCACCCACCCGCTGTCCTCCAGGGGCCCCAACTATTTCCGAAGGGGGAGTATTTAGCTCCATCTTGAAGGATGAGTAGAAACCAATCAGGAAGGCAGAGAGGAAAAGACCTTCCAAGTAAACCAAGAGTACACAGAGAGGGAGGGAGGCACGTCCTTAGAACAGCCAAAGGACGGGCTGTGCGCCTGGTCCTGTTGTTGAAGACATTATTCTGGTTCACACTGACACTCCTCAGAGTCGACCTGCAGCTTCACTGGGGCCACCAGGCCAACAGTGAAAGCACCAGGACTTGAAGCCAGCTCTGCCTGCTCCAGAGTCTGTGCTTTTTACATGTTGAGAGACGCTGGGAGGTAGGGGCCAGGTGATGAAGGGCGGTGAACAATATGCAAAGATGTTTGAATTTTAATCCAGTGGCAACAGATATTACTGGAGCAAGGAAGAACTTATTCACGTCTGTAGGCCAGGACAGAGTGTGCAAAAGCTGGACTGGGGGTGCTGAGCCAACGGGCCAGGTGAGGGCAGAGCACAGATCTGGCGTCCAAGGGGAGAGGAAGATGGAATTTTACAGCCACATTAGCCCACAAAAGTCTCCATCAGAAACCCAGCAGAAACTGTTCTCACTGTAAAGATGAGGAAATGGGCCCAGAGAAGCAGAAAGACGGAAGGCCACGGTTATTAATGGTCTTGTTATCTAGTGGTCTCCCAAGCTGCCCCATGTGATACGACCAGATCAATCTTCCCAGATGTACAAATTCAAACACCATTTATTGTGAGCAGAGCTTTAATGGACACAATTCTTATTATAATCACCCTCCGAGGTATAATTATCTCCAGTCCACAGAAGAGGAGCAGAGATGCTGGCTTGTCTAAGATCAGGACACGGTAAATGTCAGAGCTGGAGCTAGAACTCCAGTCTTCTGACTACAAGTTCAGAATAGTTTTTCATTTGCTTTTAAAACAGTTTTCTCATCTCTCTGCTATAATTAGAGATCACTAATGGTTCCTTATTGCTTGACAGAGTATTCCAAATGCCTCCAGCTGGCATTTGAAGCTCCTTTAAGGAATTCAAGATGTCTGTGAAATAAATCTAGAGAAAATAAAAGGGCCCCTTTAAAGGACAAATTACTATGGAAAGAACAATGAAACAACTTCCTTTTCTGCACCAGACTCAAAACAGAAGGAGCAGAAAAGCATGCGGTCAAACTAATTACTAGGTAAATGACCTTGGGGATCTGACTGAACTTTCAATTTCCCATCTGTAAACAGGGCCAACAGTAGCTCCCAGGGTTATTAGAATAACACACGTGAAGTGCCTGATGTATGGAGCAGATGCTTCGTTAGTTATTTTCAAAATTAACATTATCAGGGCAAAGGAATTACGGGTGAGAGAGCACAATCCTACCTAGGAAAGCCAGAAGCTTCAAAGACAGACCCGACACCTGAGCTGAGACTGGATGAGGAATTCACCAGGTGCATGTGGGAGGGTAGGGACCAGGATGCATGAGTGAGCGATGCTGAAGCCAGTTATGACCCTTCTTAGAGACTGAAGTATAACCAAAGCTGGTAGTCTTCTTAATGAAATACACTTTTGGAAAGAGTTCAGGTAACAATATCTTTTCTTTGCAAGCTTTTTTAAAAAGGTTAATATAAAGATTCAAGAATAAATATACTTTCTTAACAGCATGATTTGTAAATTCTTTCATGAGACAGAAATGAGAAAAGGCAGTTTTCTTTATTAGATATAAAAGTTCTACCACTTTCCAACTTAGAATTATCAACTATTCAAAATAACCTAGGAGACTTCCCTGGTGGTCCAGTGTATATAAGATTCTGAGCTCCCAATGCGGGGGGCCCAGGCCCAGTCCCTGGTCAGGGAACTAGATCCTGTGTGCTGTAATTAAAAGATCTTGTGTAATGCAAAGAAGATGGGAGATCCCATGTGCCACATTCCTAAGACCCGGCATAACCAAAATAAATAAATAATAAATAAAAATAATTATTTCTTAACAAAATAAATAAAAATAATTTGCTCACTTTGGATCAGAATATATACACTACTATATATAAAAGAGATAACCAACAAGGACCTATTGTATAGCACAGGGAATTATACTCAGTATATACAGTAAGAGCATATAATGATGAGAATGTGTTTTTTAAAAAAATATATATATAATATACACATATAACTGAATCACTTTACTGTATACCTGAAACACAGCACTATAAACCAACTATATTTCAACAAAAATTTTTCAAAAGTAAAAATAAATAAGTTGTTCACTGCAGCAAAAGAAGGTATCTGAAGGAAAGATTTGCCAGATACCAAAAAAATAAAATTGATAAATCATTCCTCTACTTCTGGCAACAAGCTTAAGACCCAACTATCATCCACAGATGCCGCACACAAAGGGAAGGGAACATTAATAATTATGGGCCTATGGGGCAACAGTATGCTGGGGCTTTACATAACCTCCTTAGCTTAATCCCCACAGAAAAACAGGGACTAATACGGGTCCCATCTTATAACTGTGGTAGGAGAGGAGAGGGTTAGCAATTTGCTCAAGATCCCAGAGCAATGAAGTCAAGAAACTAAGATTCAAACCTACGTTCAGTCTCCTTTCAAACCAGTCTTTCCCGCCATGCCTTGCTACCTATGCTTCCCAGAAGGAATGGAGGAGACAATGCTTAAGAAGCAGGAACAGTTCAGATCACAAAGGGCCATGTGTCTCAGGATACAGAGGGGGTGCTCAGTTTTATGAGCAAATAGGAAGCCCCTTTGAAAAGTTTTTCTTTTTTTAATGGATAGTCATATTTATTTTCCACACAGATCATGCCTATAGTCATCCACCCTACCCTCCCAGAAGCTCACGTAGCCCAGTTAAGAATGCCTGTCCAAGAAGTGAGGACAGTGCGAGGATTTAAAATAATATTCCAGGAGATGCTGATCTAGAGGAATTGAGGACTGGATAAAGGAAGACAGAGGGCTAAGTGAAGAAGAGAGATGTTCAGGTTTCTTCTAGCTCTGAAGTTTCAATAGATGGTGGTGTCACAGCTGAGACAGGAAATAAAGGAGAAAGGAGGAAAACACGCTTTTAAAATTACAGGTGTTACTTTTTAAAAAAAATCTCAGGTATGCTCCTGAAAAATCAGGCATAACCTCAAACCCATTTCCCCATAATAACCTCAATGTTTTCAACTGAGCGAGCCCCTTAAACATTTTATCCTCATTTACTCCCTTCTTCAGTTAGCTATTAATAATTAAGCGACAAGAAACCTGCTCATGCTGGAAGATCTATGTAAAGGAGCATTTCTATTAAGTAAACTCTGGGCTGCGGATAATCACTCCCTATCTGAGCTGTCTGGTCAGTTTGGATCTGTCACATCAGACCTGAACTCACAAAAGACCCTTTCTGGACCTCCTCCTGCCTTTCCCCACCCTCAGGGAGAGAAAGACCAGCAGGAAATCATGTTACCTTTGACAGCTCCCCCAGGTCCGGCCGCACCCAGCCCAGTTTGTCTAGCACACACTCGTCAAATTGTGCCTGCTGTTTCCGACAGCGACGAAATAGCTGCAGGCCAGAGTAATCGATGCAAGTCCAGTATTCCGTAAAAGGCTCCGCGCAGTGCCGCTTTATCTGCCTGGAAAAGAGGGCTTGGTTAGGAGTGTGCGCGCGTGCGTGTACTCAGTCACGTCTGATTCTTTGCGACTTCATGGACTGTAGCCTGCCAGGCTCCTCTGTCCATTGGAATTTTCCAGGCAAGAATACTGGAGAGGGTTGCCATTTCCTACTCCTGATCCAGGGATCGAACCAGCATCTCCTGGGTCTCCTGCACAGACAGGCATTTTCTTTTCCACTGCGCCAGCTGGGAAGCCCTTGGTTAGGGGCAGCTCTTTGCAGAACCATGAAAAACAAAAAAGCGGGGGAAAATCTGATACAGACCTCAGACACACAGCCCTGCTTTCTGAAAGGTGTGAGAGTACTCTTACCTCACTTGCAAGGCAACCTGGAGATCCTCAGATTGAGGACCAATACGTAAAAAAAGATCTGAGGCATTCGACCTAATTTCTTTATATAGCAGAAACAAATGAAATGAAATGCCACAAGACTGTCACCTGGGACCTCCCTGGTAGTCTAGTGGCTAAGACTCCATGCTCCCAATGCGGAGGGCCCGGATTCAGAACTAGATCCAACGTGCTGCAACTAAGACCCAACACAGCTAAATACATTAATAAATACACATTTTTAAAACAAAAAAAGTCTGCTGCTGCTGCTGCTGCTAAGTCGCTTCAGTCATGTCCAACTCTGTGTGACCCCATAGACGGCAGCCCACCAGACTCCCCCATCCCTGGGATTCTCTAGGCAAGAATATTGGAGTGGGTCTAAGGTGTATATATTTTCCTCAGATAACTCCTCACTAGGGACCTATTTATTCCCCTTAGATCCAATTCTAAAGTTTACCAGCTTTGAAATTTTAGAAGAGAGGGAGGCATACTCAGAGATGTGGTGCTGACAGAAATCAGAGGCGACAATGGCAAAGGAGGAGACAGAATTATAAAAAGCAAATTCACAGATTGACAAGGATCTTCTGATCTTGGGGGTCCATCAGTATAGAGGCAGACCACTCTCCACGCCTCCAGAGCTCAAGGACTCCATTCTATTTGTGCACTGAACAAACCAGAGATTAATTCTTGTCATTAATAAGAAAGTTAAACTATATTTGCTCTCTTAAGAAGCAACACAGAATATAATTCACTTCGTGGTCACCAAAAGTGGTTGAAGAAAAAGTAACTTGTGTATGAAAGGGATAAGCCTTCATTATTTCGCAGCCTTCATTATTTTCCCCTTCTCTTATCATTCAATGCTGCTAGTAATCAAATAAATGCAAATTCAGGCAAGAATAAAATACTGTTATTTTATGTAAAAGGCTATCTGAGGCAGTGGAAGAAGCGTAGAGTGCCTCCTTCCTCTGTTGGAATAATAATGAAGAACTTACTTGTCATTTTCCAAGAACCTAGCTACAGTGAATGCAGGAATCATATTTAACATAAAGAACTTCAGAAGTGGCTGAAGAAAACACAAAAGAAAAACTGGCTTTTCATTCCTGCTCAGTCCCGCTCCTCTAAGACAACCAATGGATATCAGTTTCTTACACCCTTCCAGGTATTTTAAGAATAACCTTTGGAGGGGTGACAGGAGGTATAATAGGAAGGAAGAAGGAATGTCAAAGCCTAGGAAGCTTTTCGGGGTTATCTCTAGTCTCACTAACCTAGATTTCTACAGTACACAAAATTGTACCCCGCTAACCTTGACTAAAGGAACTAGGAACTAAAGAGCCTCTTGAAGGTGACAGAGGAGAATGAAAAAGTTGGCTTAAAATTCAACATTCAAAAAACGAAGATCATGGTATCTGATCCCATCACTTCATGGCAAATAGATGGGAAAACAATGGAAACAGTGACAGACTATTTACTTGGGCTCCAAAATCCCTGTGGACAGTGACTGCAGCCAGGAAATTAAAGGAGCTACTTGCTCCTTGGAAGAAAAGTAATGACAAACCTAGACAGCATATTAAAAAGCAGAGACATTTCTTTGCCTACAAAGGTCCGCAGAGGCAAAGGTATGGCTTTTCCAGTAGTCATGTATGGATGTGAGAGCTGGACAATAAAAAAGGCTGAGTGCTGAAGAACTGATGCCTTTGAACTGCGGTGCTGGAGAAGACTCTTGAGAGTCCTTTGGACAGCAAAATCAAACCAGTCAATCCTAAAGGAAATCAATCCTGAATATTCATTGGAAGGACTGATGCTGAAGCTGAGGCTCCAATACTCTGGCCACTTGATGCGAAGAGCTGACTCACTGGAAATTGAACTGCGGTGCTGGAGAAGACTCTTGAGAGTCCTTTGGACAGCAAAATCAAACCAGTCAATCCTAAAGGAAATCAATCCTGAATATTCATTGGAAGGACTGATGCTGAAGCTGAGGCTCCAATACTCTGGCCACTTGATGCGAAGAGCTGACTCACTGGAAAAGACCCTGATGCTAGGAAAGACTGAAGGCAGGAGGAGAAGGGGACGACAGAGGATGCGACGGTTGGATGGCATCACTGAATAATGGACATGAGTTTGAGCAAGCTCCGGGAGACGGTGATGGACAGGGAAGCCTGGCATGCTGCATGCAGTCCATGGGGTTGCAAAGAGTCGGACACGACTGAGTGACTGAACAAAACCTTGACGTGAGAATCACGCTTGGTAGTGAGCTAGCATGACCAGTTGGAACTCTGGACTCCTCCAATATGCTGTGGCAGAAGAAGGGTGCAAACGATCACTCTGGTACTGAGGGCTGTGATCTGGACTCTGCTACCTTGGCACCTACATGAACAATTATCTACTAGTTCTTACAGCAGGCAACTTCAGCATCCTGGAAGCCCGTGAAATCCAAACATTTCTCACTTACACATACTTTCTTTGAGTCAAAGGAAAAATGCTTTGCCAAAGTTCTGAGAAAATAAAAAGCTTTCAAATGAATACACATTCTACCTTATTAGCAATCAAATGAATACAAATTCAAGCAGGAATAAAATACCATTTTGTACCTATCAAATATTTAAATCAAATGCAATGCTGGTGATGCGTATCAGGATACAGTGCTGAGTACAGCATAGACTGACCCAACTTCAAAAGACAGGGCAACTGTAATTCAAGAGCCATAAATCATGTTCAAAGCCTTTTAAAGAACAATCTCATTGCTGGGAAATATATGCTAATGAATTAATTAAAAAATGAAATGATCTCTACACAAAGGTAACCACTGAAGATTTACCCAAAACAATCAAAAACAGAAATCAACAATGATGTTTAGTAACAAGAATCATGAGATACATTATGACTGGTTTATCCACCAGTGGAATATCAGACAGCCATTAAAAATGATCACAAAGAGGGAGCAACTTGAAAGAATGTTTCCAATAGTTTCAAGAGAAAAATGAATATTTCGAATGAATACACACACTATTACTTTTAAGTACAAAAATATCTCTGCCTGTGGACAAAGACAGCAAAAGCAAGAAAGAAGGAAAACAGCTATTGTGTGAACAGCTCTTTCGTCACTGTAGGGGACATCTGTTCATTTGTCTAGTCGGCAGTTATTCCCCGTTCTAGAACATCCTTCAAATTCTCCTTTGGGGAACAACCACTCCCTATGGCTTGGCAATGTGATTCAGATGAGTCTCAGTTTGCTCCCCACTTATGGCAAGGCCTGACCAGTCACAGTATTTTATCTCTCAAAACCTAACTGATGCAGAGACACGTACGTGAAGTCGACCAGCCAGGACAATGAGACTCAGTTCCAGGAACCTCAGCTCATGCTACTGGGGGGCACTCCGTCTGGGTCTGCTTAGTAAGGAGCCAGAAGCTTGGAGTGGCTGGAGGCCACTTCTGGTACAGCAAGGCAAGTCTCTTTGAAAATGAGTTTGATAGAGAAAAGCAGAACTAAGAAACTGAGGGGAGAAGAGGTGAAGCAAAAAGACACCTAGGAGTTATGAAATTATTTAAGCCCTTGGATCCAGCCCTGCCTGATGCCAATCCTATTTCTGGACTTTACACTTACATGAGTCAATTCCCTATGAATTCAGTTTCTGCCCCCTTGAGTTTTGACTAATATGATTATTAAAACCTTTTTCTACAATTACAATTTGGACTTTTTCTACTTGCAGTACTAAGTATAGTGGCCTATCTAAACATTTGACTCTAAACACACCTTCCTTTCCATCATAACTGTGTGTCCTGCAGTAATGATAATGATAACAAACTAGTGAATGGCTGACAGCTAGCAAGCACAGTTCTAAGTTGCTTTTATGTGCCTTTTCAAATTTCTCACAGCAATCTTATATGACAGGTATTACTCTGTTTTGGAAACTGTGATTCACAGAGATTAAAGAACGTGCCAGTATTCAGAACAGACAAGACATGGACAACAACCTACATGCCCATCAATAACTGAACAGATAAAGAAGGTGTGTGGGGGTGTACACAATGGGCCCCTGCACACTGAGTAGCGTCAGTTGTGTCCGACTCTTTGGACCCCACGGACTGCAGCCCATCAGGCTCCTCTGTCCATGGGATTCTCCAAGCAAGACTACTGGAGTGGGTTGCCATGCCCTCCTCCAGGGGATCTTCCTGACCCAGGGATTGAACCTGCATCCCTTACATCTCCTGCATTGGCAGGCGGGTTCTTTACCACTGGTGCTTGCTACCTGGGAACCCTGTACAATGGAATCCTACTTAGCCATAAAAGAGAATGAAATAATGCCATTTGCAATAACACAGACAGACCTAGAGATTAAACTAAATGACAGACAGAGACAAATACAGTATGATATCACTTATCTGCAGGATCTAAAATACAGCACAAACACACACATCTATGAAACAAACTCACAGATACAGAAAATATTATATATGGGATGGATAAAAAATAAGATACTACTGTATAGCACAGGGAACTATAGTCAGTATTCTGTGATAAAATATAATGGAAAAGACTATTAAAAAAAAGAACACATATAAGTATAACTGAATCACCACATTGTACAGCAGGAATCAGTAACATTGTAATAATGCCACACTAACAGTGTAAATCAACTCAACTTCAAAAAAATTAAAAAAGAAAAAGAACATGCCAAATAATAAAAACACATAACAAAAATAAGTATCATTTATGAGCTTTACAGTGGTCTATCTGATTGCAAAGTCTTCTATTTCCTACCAGAATTAGTCAGTAACATTATCCTTCCACTTAATTTAGCTGGACATTCACCAAGAAGATAACACACACCTTGATGATTCAGCCTAACAGCACTTAGGTGAAAAGATCCTACCTGAAGAACTCCAGGGCACACTGGTTGACAAGCTTGCCTTCCTCTAAACACCGCCGGGGGTCCTTCTCTTCCCACCGGCATAGCATGAACTCCTTGTTGGGCTTGTCGCACTGAGCTCCGTAGTGATGGGCCGCAGCTTTCAGCACAGACGAACTGACTTTCACCTGGGGAGAGGGACAGGGAAGGACCACAGATTCGTGACTAGAACACCAGGTCCTCAACCTCTCCTTGAGATCATCAAGACAGAGGGAACAGGAAGGTAGTCTTGTTCTGACTTGGCCCAGAAAACTAAAGACAGGGACTCCTGTAATAATCCCTTAGGATCCACGGTGCTTCCAAGACCACAGAGCTCTTTCATGTGTGACTTTCACACCTTTGTAATAATCTCATCAGGCTGATATCACCAATTCCCACTTTAGACATAAGGGAACAGCAGCCCCAAGAGAATCCTTAGATCTTTGTGAGACAGAAAGCGGAACTCTGAAGGGAGATGGAGGCTTTGGGGATGTAAGGGGAGGAACCAACCCTGAGGAGCGTGGATGAGTCTCCTTTCCAGGAATAACAGTGGAAAGACATGCAAAATTTCCAGAAGACGATGGAATCACAGAAGATTAGAGACCAGAAGGGACCAATAAGAGCCTATAGTCCAGCAAGTTATTATTAAGAATAAAGTACTGCATTTGTGAACTTTGTGAAGTTCAGAGTGTATTCAAGGCAGCCATCCCTACAACTACGCCAGTCTCACTCACTCATAGCCCAGCAGTTTCTTGAGAAGCACAAGAGGAGCCCAGCCAGCTCACCATACAGCCCAGAGCCTGTCTAGCAGCGGCTGTAGCAGGGGTCCCGCTGGCCTCTTTTCCAGTACCAGTACCGCGGCAGTTGTAATTACTGTTTGTTGTCTGGGTAGACCATCCTCCACACCAGCCCTCCTTTTCAAAACTGGTCCAGTTGTTCTTACAGATGAACACCCCTCCACCCCTCCACCGATAGTTTGCATTGCAATAGTGCTAAGTCTAGTCATATATCAAATTATAATGGAAAGGGCACTTTTACAATACTGGGTCTCTGCTCACATTTTATCTCCCCAGAGAGTCTCTCCCTGATCATCTTAGATAAGCTAGCACCTATGGTCACTCGATCTGTGACCACTGGAACGTAAGCTCCAAGAGGGCAGGGGTTTTGTTTTCAACAGAAGTCCACTACTGTAAAGATGTCCATTCTCCCTAAATTCTAATTAAGGTGACATTTACCATGGTCCACCAAGCACCAAAACAGTGCTGAGCACAAGGAGCTGTCACGAATGAGAACAAGACAGGGTAAAACGAGGCATTAAATACTTGGCTTGTGATGGCAGCTGGGGAACGAGAGCTGAAAGAGAAACTGGGGGAGGGGGGCAGATTTTTCTAGTTGTGGGAAGGAAACCCCTGACACAGAGGCCTGGAGAGGATGGGGTGGAGAGACTGGGTTTGTGTGGCTGAAGGAGGAAGTATGGACCAGGAGTGGGGAGATGAGGCTGGTGCATAGCACTCACCCCAGACAGGCAGCAAGGGATGTAACAATTACAGGAGAGGTTAAGACTATCTGGGCGACGCCTTCTGATCCAGAACATAGTTATCAGTATGTCCTCCAGTTAGCTCATTCTCACTTCCCTCGGTTAAAATTAGCTTCCCATACAGGAATCTTGCATGTTTCTTATTTATTTCTGAATGTTCTCATATTTTGGATGCTCTCTAGATAGGTTATATTTCCCTTACATTTTCAAGTTAGTTATTGCTAGCCTGTACCTGTATCTTCTCTGCAGCCATACTTCACCAAGTCTCGTCAGTTCTGATAGGAAACTCCAGAGGATTAACTGAAAAACTTCCATGTGCAAGTAAAAACTGCCTCCCTTCCGCTCTGATGTGCTTAGTCGCTCAGTCATGTCCGACTCTGCGACGCCAGGGACTGTAGCCCACCAGGCTCCTCTGTCCATGGGGATGCTCCAGGCAAGAATACTGGAGTGGGTTGCCCTCCTCCAGGGGATCTTCCTGTCCCGGGGATGGAACTCACGTCTCCCACATTGTAGGCGGACTCTTTACCATCTGAGCCCCCAGGGAAGCCCTCCTCTCTGATACTTACTTCTTTACCTTCTTCTCCTTTCCTCTATTAATGCTCTGACCAGAAGTTCCAGGATGACACAGACAAACAGCAATGATGGCAGGCTTCCCTGCTTTGTTCCCAACTTTAAGGTAGTGGTATGATAAGGGCTGTTGGTGACTGGGATATACTTGCCTACACGTTCCTCACTAGGGAAGTTTCTTTCTAATCGTAACTGGCTTTGTTTCACTGCTGATTCCTCCACCAGGAAAGACTGAAATTTTCAGGTTTTTTTTTTCATTAATCTATAAATGTCATGAAGAGCATTAACAGATTTTCTAAAACGGATCCAGTGTACTCGAGTAAAATCTAGTCTGTCCTCATGCATTATGCCTTAAGATACCACTGGATTTGATTTGTAAATATCAAGAATTTTTGCATGAGAGTAATTTTATAGTATTATTTATAATAAAATTTTTATTATTTCTTTTTTTTTTTTTTTACAAATTTCACATAGCCTTAGGTTATTATTATTTTTAATAAGACCAAAGGCAAGAAAGGATGAAAAGATAATTCATCTAAACACTATAGGAAGAGAATAAAGTTATGGTTGTGACTACTATTACATGGGCTTTCCTGGTGGCTCAGATGGTAAAGACTTCGCCTGCAATGCAGGAGACCTGGGTTTGACCCCTGGGTTGGGAAGATCCCCTGGAGAAGAGAATGGCTACCCACTCCAGTATTCTTGCCTGGAGAATCCCATGGACAGAGGAGCCTGGCGGGCTACAGTCCATGAGGTCCAAGAGTCAGACATGACTGAGCGAGCGACTACCACTACACTAATATTACAACTGTTAAAATTATCAAAGCAAAGGTGAATTTCGGATGGAAGTGAAATTTTCCATGACAATTCTAATAAGGTCATTTACACATCTGTTAAAATTTTGTATTCCAGTTTTTGGTAATAGTTTATTTCAGTTAGTTGAGTGGTACATGCTTGCTTGCTGTATTACCTACAGAGAGCTGGGAGACTAAAAATCAATACAACTATTTTTAAAGCCTAATATATTTTTTTAAATTAAGTTAGCTGTACTGATTTCCTTGTTGAATGCCTTAGAACATCTTTAAATGGCTGATTTAATTACTCCGATGCTTCCACAGCTATCATGCCACCAAAAGGCTACGGCTTTCTTTGCCTTACTTGCTTGCAAATGTCTTACCCCAATCTAGGTATGCCCGTGCTGTTGAGCACGTAACAGATGCCCTGTTGCGGGGAAATCAAGGCTGAGAACTCACTTATTTCCCGAGGAAGAGCAGGCATGTGCTCAAGATGGCATGGCACGTCAGTGGCAAGCACAGAACTGGCAAGAGAGACTGTGACCTCCCATCACGCAGCTTGCCACTGCATCGCCACCACGGATGTTGCCAACAGCCCTCACCTGCTTCTTCACTAAGACTGATTTGAGTTCCAGCAGAAACCATATCCCTGCACAGCTGCTTACCGTGAATACCCTCTCAGAGCCATTCAGCTCCCTTTGTCTCTAAAGAACACAAAATTTCAATGCCCTTCTTTATCTGTCCCCATAACAGCCTCACTGCACACCAGGTTTATACAGCCTGCAGGTGTGGAAAGAGGGGCAGAAAAAGTCCCACAGTCTACAAGCAATGTTCTAGTCCTATTCTCTCTTCCTTACACCCAATCGGCACCCCCTCCTTTTTTTTTTTGGAGTACTTAATTTATACTAGGCTTTGTATTTTGCTAAATTTACATAAAATGGAAGATGAGAGTACTCAGCTGATGAAACTGTTGTGAGGCTTAAGCGAGTCAACACACATAAAAATATTATGAAGTGCCTAGCACATAGAAGTGCATTGTAAGTAAGTTCAGTTCAGCCGCTTAGCTGTGTCCAACTCTGCGACCCCATGGACTGCAGCATGCCAGGCTTCCCTGTCCTTCACTAACTCCCAGAGCTTGATCAAACTCATGTCCATCGAGTTGGTGATGCCAACTGTTAATCCTCTGTTGTCCCCTTCTCCTGCCTTCAATTTTGCCCAGCATCAGGGTCTTTTCCAATGAGTTAGTTCTTCACATCAGGTGGACAAAGTATTGGGAGTTTCAGCTTCAGCATCAGTCATTCCAATGAATTCTCGGGACTAATTTCCTTTAGGATTGAGTGGCTGGATCTCTTTGCAGTCCAAGGAGCTCACAAGAGTCTTCTCCAGCACCACAGTTCAAAAGCATGAATTCTTCGGCACTCAGCTTTCTTTATGGTCCAACTCTCACATCCATACATAACTACTGGAAAAACCATAGCTTTGACCAGATGGACCTTTGAAGGCAAAGTAATGTCTCTGCTTTTTAAGATGCTATCTAGGTTGGTCATAGCTTTTCTTCCAAGGAGCAAACATCTTTTAATTTCATGGCTGCAGTCACCATCTGCAGTGATTTTGGAGCCCCCCAAAATAAAGTCTCTCACTGTTTCCACTGTCCCCCCATCTATTTGCCATGAAGTGATGGGACTGGATACCATGATCTTAGTTTTCTGAATGTTGCGTTTTAAGCCAACTTTTTCACTCTCACTTTCATCAAGAGGCTCTTTACTTCTTTGCTTACTGCCATAAGGGTGGTGTCAGCTGCATATCTGAGGTTATTGATATTTCTCCTGGCGATTTTGATTGCATCTTGTGTTTCATCCAGCCTGGCATTTCGCATGATGTACTCTGCATGTAAGCAGGATGACAATATACAGCCTTGACATACTCCTTTCCCTTGGAACCAGTCTGCTGTTCCATGTCCAGTTCTAACTGTTGCTTCTTGACCTGCATCCAGATTTCTCAGGAGACATCATAAATACTGGCCATTATTTTTATTTAAAATGATCAATGTGTCCAAAGAATTTCCTGCACAAAGCTTCTGACTAGTCTTCCATAGGCATGTGTCATTAACTCCAAGGTCAATGATGTCCAAAATAGGTTTAACTTGCTTCTCAAACCCACTGCTTCTGGTTTCCTCAGTCCTATTGTCAGGGTGCAAATCTGACATTGATTCCTCAACCTTTCCTGCCTCTGCTATCTAAGTCATTGCTAAGTCTGAGCAATCCTAGATAAACATGTTCTTTCCTCTCTGTAGCACAGTCACCAATCATATTGGGGTCAATAATATCTTCCTCAGTTATTTCAACAGCCACCAAGACTGGTCCCCTTGCTCTTCTTATTCCTCTCTTTCAATCATTCATAGAACTGCTGTCCTAAAAGACAATTCTTATGTTACTCTGCTATTAAATCTGTGACAAAACCTTTGAAGGATTCATGCTTAACAGCAGACTAAAGCCTAAGTTTCTTACAAGGTATTCAAAGCTTTCTGGATCCCAACTATCCTTCTGCCTTCTCAACACACTGGACTTCAAAAAAGTACTGGCTGTTCTCTAGCACCCGGAACTCACTGTTCCCAGACCTGTCTTTTGGTCCCACCTGCTTACCTTTCAGATCCTGTCTCATTTAGAAAGCTCTTCTCTCCATCTCTGCCTAGAAATACCATCCTGCAAATGCCATTTAACCAAGTTTCACATTATGCCCAAGAAGTGCTTTCTGTTCCCCTCATTGCCTCAGAGGATTAGACAGGTGGAAGCACCTCATTTTACAAATAAAATAACTGTGTCTGCAAACAGGAAAACTGACTAATCAAGGTAACCAAATGGGTAGGCCTAGAATTTAAACACAACTTCAAATCCTCTCTTTTTTATTTTTATTTTTGGCCCTGCCTTCCAGCAGGCAGGATTTCAGTTCCCCAACCAAGGATGGAACCCATGACCCTTGTAATTGAAGTGCAGAGTTCTAACCACTGGACCACCAGGAAGTCCCCTACTCTCTTTTCTTAAATCATATTTGCCCTCGTCCATAGCATTTAATCATACTTTGTCCTGTACTTTAGTTATTTATGCAACTATCTATTTCTCAATTCAACTGTGTGAACTCTAATGGCAAATTTATTCCAGAAATAGAATACGTCCAAGAAGCAGAACCTCAGATGACTGTTGAACCAAATTAGAGTGCCAATGAAAAAAACAGCAACTCAAAGTCTTAATCCAGCTTCACAGTGGGGTAAGAAACAGACAGAGTGCTGGCAGTACCCACTCCCCACCTTTTGGTAAATGTCACTTTATTAAAAAGTCTCCAAACACAGCTAAAAATCCTTTCATCCAGGGAAAATAATAGTTGCCACTCTCACGGGCATATAGGATGAAATGAAGTAATCTAGGTAAAATACTCTATACTGGACCTGTGATATAATTTTTGGCATGCAATTTTTCATCTTCCTCTTTCTCCTCCAATGTAGCCTGATTATCCAGTCCTGCTCTGACACTTCCTTGCCTTAAAATCTTCCACAGCTTCCCATCATCTCATCTATGGGATTCAAAGTCCAAATTGCTCAGTCTGGCCCTGTGAAAGTCGCTACGCAGCCCTATCTCAGCCCCAGGTACCTCTCCAGGCTTAGTCATTGTTGCTTTCCACCAAGAGTCACATCAAACAGCAAAACACAAAATTCTGTTAAGCTTTCTCGATGTTCTGAGCTTTTGCCCCTAACATGGTCATTTTAAAGTATGGCTTTAAAATTCAAAACTGGGTTCATATTGTAGCTCTACGGTGTGAGGTGTGACCATGGGCAAATCACTTCTCTCAGGATCGTATCTGTAACATGGAGAGATCAATTATATCCTCAGCTGGCTGGGAGGAGTCTATGAATTAATGTCTGTTGTTAGCACCCTGCCTGAGTCTAGTGTTTGCTATAATTAGTATTATCGGTCTTCACTTCTCATAGCTCTAACTACACTGTATTGTAACTGTACTGTCTGTTTCCCTATTAGATTATAAACTCTATGAGGTCAGGGTCTATCTCATTTTCCAGTGTATGTGCATGTGGTAATTATTCAAATGACAGCTCTTGAGTAAATGAATGCTTTATATGATCTTTCACCAAACACTTTCTCAGGCTGTTAGTAAATTCGCTCTCCAATACTATTTCCTTTTTCTGCGGCTTTCGAGCTCCACTCCAATGCCCTCTACAGCGACAATGCTACTTTAAAGTGACTGTCTCTCTCCCTCGACTGTGAGCACCCGGGGCTGTACACTCACTTCGCAGAGACGTTTGAGTACTAAGTGACGTGAAGTAAAAGGAGCCTGGTTGGTGCTTAATAAGAAATACCACTATTATTCACGTAAAGGAGGAGAGTTCGCGAGCTACTGAAGGATGGGTCTCCCCGAGCTGACGAGGGGACATCCGAGGGTCAACCTGTGAACATGCTGAGGGCATTGGGCTGGGATGGGGGGTCCGGGGCCCAGGGTCCGCTGAGTGCAAGCCCGGCTGGGCCTAGGCCCGGCAAGCTGCAGCCCTGTGCCCCGCTTGCCTTCCACCGGACGAGTCTCACCTCCTGCACTTTCAGATCCTCCAGAGAGGGCAGCTCCACTATCCCCGGCATGATGGCTGTAGCCGCGACCCCGAGGAGGTGCCCGCTGCCGCGTCTCCCCCGTCTCCTTGAACTCCCCTTCCGACCGCCGAAGCCACCTAGCGTCTGCGCATGCGCAGCGGTGGCGGCACGCAGGCGCACTGCTTTGCCCAACCACAAGCCATGGAGCCTGCGCAAAGCCGGGAAGTTCCCGGTTCCTGTGGGTGGGGCTTCTTCTCGGCCCCGCCCACCCACCAG
>SJYT01078594.1:432810-475283 GCA_006410635.1 Cephalophus harveyi
AGTGATCACATCATCATGATTATCTGGGTCGTGAAGATCTTTTTTGTACAGTTCTTCTGTGTATTCTTGCCACCTCTTCTTAATATCTTCTGCTTCTGTTAGGTCCATACCATTTCTGTCCTTTATCGAGCCCATCCTTGCATGAAATGTTCCCTTGGTATCTCTAATTTTCTTGAAGAGATCTCTAGTCTTTCCCATTCTGTTGTTTTCCTCTATTTCTTTGCATTGATCGCTGAAGAAGGCTTTCTTATCTCTTCTTGCTATTCTTTGGAACTCTGCATTCAGGTGCTTATATCTTTCCTTGTCTCCTTTGCTTTTCGCCTCTCTTCTTTTCACAGCTATTTGTAAGGCCTCCGCAGACAGCCATTTTGCTTTTTTGCATTTCTTTTCCATGGGGATGGTCTTGATAAGTGCTCTTCTTGCACTATCTTACTGAATCTCATTGAATCCGTTCTATTAAGCCTACAGCATGATTTTCCAACTGAATGGAGGAGGAAACCAAGGGCCACCAAAGGTAGGTCATCTGCCCAAGGTCACACAGTGAGCCAGACACACAACTCAGGACTTAGAACCATGCCTCCCAGTCACCTCAACTGTAGCAGCTGCAATAGTGATCACTTCAATGAAAACACCACCCCTTCCCTTGACTTCCATCCTTCTTGGCAAGTGAGCTGTGGCTTCCTTAGACCCATGTATGTGCACCTCATCTTCCAGGGCACGTACACCTTCTCGGACGGCCTGCAGTATAACACTGAGAACTGGCATTACTGTGACAGCTACGATCGGAGGTTTTACACCGAGATCTGCTACGGCTTGAAGCCTGCAGGTACCCAGGCATCCTCACTTCCCTTCACACTCAGATGGAAAGGGAGATGAAAGATGGATCTAAGGAAGTGGGTTGGGTCCCTTTGAAGTAACCCACGCAAAGGAGAGAAGAGAGGAGCAGGACCGCAGGATTCGACCAAGTTCTAGAGCCAGAAAGACCAGTCCTCAAATCTCAGATCCCCTGTACCAGCCAGGGACCAAGGGCAGGGCACTCATCTCTCTGAGCCTCAGTTTCTCTCCCTGCAAAATGGGACAATAGCTTCATTTACCTTACAAGTCTGAGAAATACGATCACATATGTAAAGTGTTTATAGCAGTGTCTTGCACGCATAGTAGGTGTGTGGTACACCTCAGCTGCCGTTATTCATCAGATCAGCTGCAACACTGACATGGGGCAGCCCTGATGGACCATGTGCCCTGTGTGTTGGGGGCTGGGTGAGGCTTTCTCTCATCTCTGTCACACCAAATCTCCAGATGACCCTGCCATGTTAGCATCCTAGTCCCATGTCACAGAGGAAGAAGCTGAGGCCATGGCGCTCAAGCATGTTTCGAGTGGCAGAGCTCGCATGGGAGCCCATGTCTTCCTCTCTGAGGTCCCTACATCATATTGCCTCCTTGGAAAAATCAAGTTCCATCATAGAGGGGGTCACTAGGGCCTAGAGTCTGTGTCCAGAGAATGGCAGCTTCAGGGGCTCCTCTGTGTTTCTGAGACTCATGTGAGGTCAGATGAACCTCAAGAGGCAAGATTTAGGAACAGCCCAGACTATATGCTTCCCTGGTGGCTCAGAGGTTAAAGCGTCTGCCTGCAATGTGGGAGACCCAGGTTTGATCCCTGGATTGGGAAGATCCCCTGGAGAAGGAAAGGACAACCCACTCCAGTACTCTTGCCTGGAGAATGCCACAGATAGAAGAGCCTGGTAGGCTACAGTCCACAGGGTCACAAAGAGTTGGACACAACTGAGCTACTTCACTAGTCCAGACAATATAGCCAAATATGGGGAGGTGACCTGTAAACTGTAAAAAAAAAAAAAAATCCTGACTTAGAGGTAGTATGGTGGCATTGACAGAGCAGAGAGCTGGAAGGTCAGGGTTGGAGTTCCCGCATTCCTCTCGATAGCTGGATGAGCCTGGGGAGCTCAACCTCCCCAAGGACAGAAACCTCCAGAAAGCACTTGGTGTTGGGGTCCAGATGCCCTGAGCGCAGACCCTGGCTTTGTGACTAGGTGAGCCGCCTCCTCTCTCTTGGCTTCCCTGACACGTCACCCTCCCACTTTCTTCCTGTCCCATCTCCTTGCCAGCTTCCCCCCTGCCCCACTTATTAATTCTGGGGTTTACCATGGCTCTCTGGCTTAGGCCCTCTTCTGTTTTCGTTCTGTATCTTCTCCCTACAAGCTGATTCACATCTAAGCCTTCATCTGTTGTTGTGGTTCAGTCGCTCAGTTCTGTCTGATGCTTCGTGACCCCATGGACCATAGCATGTCAGGCCTCCCTGTCCCTCACTGTCTCCCTGAGTTTGCTCAGACTCGTGTCCACTGAGCTGGTGATGCCATCCAGCCATCCCATCCTCTGGTGTCCTCTTCTTTTGCCTTCATTTAATTGAAATCAAAATCTATGAGCCTCAGATTCCTGCATCCCATTTCCCCAACACCTCCATTGGGTCGTCTCTCAACTCGTCTGCACTAAGTTCATTACCCTGCCCACTGACCCCCAGGACTGCTGTCCCGGAGACTGTCACTCCCACCCCACCCCCACCCCCACATAAGCCTAATCTTGACTCTTCCTTCCTCCATAAGTGTGCAGTCCATCACCAGGTCCTATGGATTCTGCCTCTAAAATATATCCATTCATTTGTTTATTAAACAGATATTTACTGAGCATCTCCATGGGCCAAGCTGAGCTTCTTCATCCTCTTTCGTTGTTATTGTTCAGTTGCTAAGTCATGTCTGACTCTTTGCAACCCCATGGACTGCAGCACATCAGGCTTCCCTGTCCACCACCAACTCCCGGAGTTTGCTCAAACTCACGTCCATTGAGCTGGTGATGCCACCCAACCATCTCATCCTCTGTCACCCCCTTCTCCTCCTGCCCTCAATCTTTCCCAGCATCAGGGTCTTTTCCAGTGAGTCGGCTGTTCACATCAGGTGGCCATCCTATCTCTTCTGCACTATTCCAGACCTTCACCCTCTCGCCTTCTTTACCTGAACTCTTGAGATCCACACTGGACCCCCTCTGGGCCATTCTCCCCTCTGTGCTCACTTCCATCTCTGAAAACCGTGGATCTGATGGCCGCCAGCCCCCAACCCCCACACACCCTCTAGTGCCTCCTCATTACCCTGAAGGTGAGGCTCCATGCTCTTAAAACGACCAGTGTTCTCCAGCTCCCATGGGGTCCCCAGCCTCAACCCTCGCTCCCTGCCCTTCTCGGATGTTCTCTCTGCTCCCTCACCATGCTTGTCCTTAAAGAGACCATGCTCTTTCCTGCCAGTCCCCCTCCTGCCTGGAATGCTCTCACCCTCTCACTTCACCCAGATAGCTCCTTCCCATCCTTCAGGTCTGAGCTTAATGCCCCTTTCTTGGGGCTCTTCCTTGAATTTCCAGACCAAGTAAGGGCTCCCCATCACCCAGCAGCCATGATCCCCTCCCCACGCTCTGTCACAAGGGTCTGTCTTCCTGAGCTGGCCGTGAGCTCTTGGAGGGCAAAGGCTCTGTGTCCCCGGTGTCCGAGCACATTGTCTGGTGCATAGTAGGTGTTCAATGAAGAGCTATTATCAGACAGGAATAATAGTACTGACATCACAATGAGAGGTGATGGGGTGTACTTAGGGTAGGTACAGCAATGACCCTCACAGACGTTTCCTGAGCACATGCCCTGTGGCAGCCACCAGCTGGATCCTGGGGGAATGAGAGCTATGAGGACACAGTCTGTGCTTTCAGAGAGCTGCCAGTCTGATGCCACTGAAGAACCTTGTAAATGATTCCTCGTGGGGTAGTGATGACTTGGTCACAGGCTCTTCACCCCAACTGAAACCTGTAGGTCAAGAGCTCCTGGCCGTGGGGCCTCAGCACTCACACAGCACAGGTTTTGCTAAACCAGGCATCTGTCTCAAGGCGGTGCACAGATTTCCCGCAGCCTCACCTTCTCCTTCAGGGGCCCACGGAAGTACCCACTTCCTTCCCAAATCACTCTGCACACCTCTCTGAAGGCCCCCCCTCTAAGCCTTGGGGCCAGGCTTTGTTGGAGGTGGGGAGGGTTAAAGCTACCCTTCCCCTCTCTGGGCATCTGTGAGATGGGCTTTGTCAGGAGGCTTCCGGGAGAGAATGGCTGTGAAGTGCTCAGCATGGAGTGTAACCCTCAGCCCATAGTGGCCCAGCTTATCATGGTTAACCAACCTCAAAGCACAGCTCTGGGTGGGACCCTGAGCCATGAGCATGTTGCTGTGCTTGGAGCATCCGCCTCAGTTCAGAGGACAGGGAATTACAGAGACCACCAATAAGAGGAAACCAGGAAGTTCCTTCTTCCAACCTTACCCGCTTTCTCAGGCTTCAGCTTCTAAGAGAGATGACACACAGGAGTCATGACCTTAAAGGTGCACTGCCTCTTCTTTTCCTCCTGGTAGTTCCAGTGTCCCCAGTCCTGGGAGACAGTGCCCGGGTCCTCTTCTCCCCTGATGTTAGCAGCTTAATTTATAGGCTGGAGTTTTATGTATAGCAGTGTGTATATATAGTAATATATATATATACACACACACATACATATATATATATATCAATCCCAACCTCCTAATTCATCCCACTCCCTGATATCCTTTCAAGGTATCTCTCAACTCACCAATATGGACCCACCTAGAAAGATCCCTCCAGGCTGTTATGACTGCGGAGATGGCTTCTATAACCCGAACACGAGGATAGTCAAGGACTATAAATATCGCTTTCTGAGAAATGCAGGTATGTTTATTCCAAACCCTGTGGCATATGTTTTCTCCTCTCTTATCACACATAGGTTTGTGTACATGTGTGCACACACATACATGCATTTAGTGGGAAAGAAGCTTCTGTCGATGAAAGACAAAACTTGGTTATGTGAGTATGTCACTCTTTGGAATTCTCATGGCTGACAAGCCTACACCTAGTCATAGAGTGGGGCAGAGGATGTTAGAGGTCTAACTGTGACCGCTCATAAGTGTAGCACTGAAAGGATTCAAGTACCCATCTTTACATGTTTCCCTGCAGCTAATGAGTGCTTGCTGTATGCCAGACCCTGCTTAGTCTGGGCACCAAAGCAGGGCAAAACTAGTCACAAACCCCTTCCTCATGGAGCTTCTTGTTATTATTCAGTTGCCCAGTCATGTCCAACTCTTTGTTTGGCAAACAGGAGACAAGTACTATCAACAGTTAATTGCATCATGGAATAAGCACAATGAATGGGAAAAAGTGGCCCTAGGTGAAGGGTAAGGGTAGAAGAGAAGGGGGTGGGGTGCCAGAGAGATGCAAGTGATGCTGTGGGAGCACAAAGAAGTGGTACCTAACCCAGAACCAGATATCCTGAGAAGGATTCAAGAAGGAAACAGCCAACCTGAGATTCAGAAAATGATGGGGAGTTGACCCCAAGGTGTGGGGAAAGGGTTTCCAGCCAGAGGAACAGCACAGGTAAAGGCCTGGAAAGTGAGTGATGCCACGTGGTCCAAGAAGCCTGCTCCTCAAGCAGGGGAGTACCTTGGAGGATCCAGAACCTCAGTTTGGTGAATGAACACAAGCTGATCAGACTGAGAAGGACTGACTTACAGTGACCGAACTTGCAAGAGATCAGTGTACAAATAAGAATGAGAATATTTTCCTTTAACACCATGATTCCTAACTTTTCTCTTTTCTAGAGTCACAGTTCCACTAGGAATAACAAAATCTATGAACCCTCCCCCTCAAAAAGTGCCCACATATGCACACACTCAAATATACATGTGTACACACATACCATTTTGCACATGGTTTTAAGGGGTTGATGGTTCCTCTAAATACCCTGGTCAAGAAACCCTACTGTATACTGCGAAAGAAACTGCCAGGTAGACCAGAAGGCCTGGGTTGGCTGATGAGGATCTCCACTTCCTGCAGGAAAATTTATTTAGTAATTCAATGAAATAGTTGGATGGCATCACCAACTCAATGGACATGAGTTTAAGAAAACTCTAGGAGATAGTAAAGGATAGGGAAGCCTGGAGTGCTGCAGTCCACAGAATCGCAAAGAGTAGCAACTGAACAATTCCATGATGATCAGAAATTTGCTTTGCAGTGCTGAAATAAGTACAAAGGGAATTGTCAGCTGATGTTGTAGCTGAATCCTGGAGCTGAGATACCCATCACCCACTGGGTGCTCTTGGGGAACATGGCAAATGTTTGCACTCCAAGTCCCTGGCACTTTTCTCTAATGACTTCCATCTTCCACGAACAGAGTGTATTGTGTGCACGCATACATGCATGCTCAGCCATGTCCAACTCTTTGCGACCCCATGGACCGTAGCCCACCAGTCTCCTCCGTTCATGGGATTTTCTAGCAACAATACCGGAGTGGGTTGCCATTTCTTCCTCCAGGGGATGAGTGTGCTGTGTAGAATTTTAATTCTGCTGGATGTTACTAGGCTCCCCTGAAGTTTCTTGATCAAATAAAATAAGGAGATACTGAGTTAAGTAGAACTCAACAACTGTACTTACTGAAGGGCTTCTCGGGGCCTGTAATATGCTGGTATACTTTCTGGTATACTTTGTAGTTGTCCTTCCAGACCCTTATTTCAATTGTGATGAAATACTCTAACTTATGTAATGAATTGCTTACTGTCGCCTCTCCAGCTAGAGGCTAAGATCCCTGAGAGCAGGAACTCTATCTTCTTGTCTCTACTTGTACTAGTCAAAGTCCAGTCAGAAAACAAATAAAATTAACATCAAAAAATTGATTAAATAAGTTTTGGAGAACTAAAAAAGCAAAACGAAGACACTGGGGTATGAGAAAGTAGTTGCAAGAAGCAGTTATCACCTCCACACTGGGGGGCAGGGGAAGAGACTGGGTTATTAGAATATAGGTTGCTGGAGGCGCTCCCCACCAGAAGCTATAATTCAGACCTCTGAGGAGTGGGCACTGCCCAGCGGGGTCTCTGGAAAGAAAGTGATGATGCCGATTCTAGGAGTGTGGGGAGAGCTGGAAATTTGACATGAAAGGCCATTGCTGAGACACTGACTGGAACAGCAAGCAAAACAGGAAAGAGCCTGTTCCCTCCCCCTCTGGCTGCCTCACCACATCTGACTGGGGACCAGCTGGCAAAAGAGAAATGACCTCCATGGGGTCCCAGTCCCGGCATCGGCCAAGCAGGGTGTGGAAAGGTAGGTTTGGAGCTGAGAGTCAGTAGCTTCATAACTGGCACCGTCCACTGCTTTTTGTTGCTCAGCATCCAGACACACTGTATTCTGCTGCAAAGATAACACGTTTGTGCTTTTTTGTGTGAGAAGTTCCAACCACCCTTCCTATTCATACAGAGACTCCCACCTTCTCCTCTAAAAAGAGGAGACCTGAAACCCAGTGGACGTTGTGTCTGTCTTTGATTGATATTATCCTTTGACAGTCCTGCCTAATCTATAGCCTACACATCACTGCCAAGAATCTTTCTATAAAATATTAAGGAAAAAAGAGGAAAGAAAGAAATTAGTTAATAAAAGCACATACATAGATGCATAAGTGATATAAATACACATAAACATACAAGCAAGGAAGAAAAGCTGTACCGTTGATACAGTCCCCTTTCCATACCTGGTCATGCATGCATACTAAGCTTGATTCAGTCGTGTCAGATTCTTTGTGACCCTATGGCCTGTAGCCTGCCCGGCTCCTCTGTCCATAAGATTCTCCAGGCAAGAATACTGGAGTAGGTTGCCATGCCCACCTTCAGGGGATCTTCCCAACCCAGGGATCAAACCCTTATCTCTTACGTCTCAGGCTTTGGCAGGCAGCTGGGTTCTTTACAAGCTCAACTGGCCATGAAGCTGTAGTTAATATTTACAAATTCCTTCTTCCATTAGAAATTCCACCTTCCATTTGCTTTCCGCCCGCATTTCAGTCGGTCTGGTGTTCTAACTGGTAGGGCAACCCAAATCTTCATTCTTGAGGGTTCTGAATCCCTGCTGGTCCTGCCTTTTTTGCTTGTTTAGTTGGTTGGTTTCGTTTTCATTCATTTTTACTATTGGCAGTGGAAGAACTAAGAATTGCCCTAGAGAGCCCTCTTGGGTTCCATGCAGCATCCCCTTTCCCCAGCTCTGTAGCAGCAACCCAGTTCCCCCCCGGCAATCGAGACCCATCACTCCAGCCAGAAATGTATTCCTCTTCTTTGCCTGTTGTTTCGGTGGCATAAGGAGCAAAGCGGCCAGGTGGCTGTTCCCACTTCCAATTCAGCTGAATCATCGTTGTATCACTTGGTGAGGCCACTTCTTCTTGAGAATGGAAACCTTTGGATCAATAAGATTCAAAGTTACAGGAAAAAGGAAGCAAAAAAATCTCCTTAAAACCTGGCATACTGCTATAGCCCTGGCACCATGCACAGACCCAGGCACATAGTAGGTGTTCATTAACTGTGTACAAAACAGATAAATCAAGGAATGAATGTGTACTGTCAGTCTCTACCAGGGAGATATATGTATACCATTTCCAAAAATTGTTTGACTAATTGTAAAATTAGTTGGGAGATGGGGCAGCAGGGAGAAATTCTCTAGAACCAGAGTTCCGGGGAATTCTGTGTTAGCATAATCTTTCCTCGGTTGTGATACAATAAACTGGTACACAGACTAGTGGAAGAGACAGACCCAGAAACATCTAATCACAGTAGAATGTGATGTGTGCCCTGCAGGAGGGGATGATGGCGTGGGATGGGAGGAAAGAATTGATCATCTGACCCAGATGGAGGGTGTCAGTCAGGAAAAAGGTCCCAGAAGTGATGGGTCCTAAAGAATGAGTAGGGGTGTCATAAGTAGGACTGTTGGGGAAGGGCATTCCAGGCAGAGGGAACAGCATGGGCAAAGACACAGAGGCATGAAAATGCGTGATGTGACTGGGAAACAGAAATTGTGGTTCCCAGAGTCCTTTATCCTGGTGTAGAGTCCGCCAGCCAATGTAGGAGGCTCGGGTTCGATCCCTGGGTTGGGAAGACTCCCCTGCAGAAGGAAATGGCAATGCACTCCACTATTCTTGCCTGGAAAAATCCCATGGACAGAGGAGCCTGGCAGGCTACAGTCCATGGGGTCACAAGAGTCAGGCATGACTTAGCGACTAAACCACCACCACCCATGGGAAACCTAAAGAAGAGCAGACAGGTGCAGCGGGGTTGGGCAGTGTGTTAAAGACAGAGAGAACAGCATGTGTGAGGGGTTAGAGATGGGGACACCGATGCACATCGAAGAGGCTGCAGGTCCTTCAGGAGCATGAGACACCAGTGCGTCAGGGGCAGACACGCAGGAGAGGAGGCCCAAGAGGGCAGGAGGAAAGATCACAGGGGTCTTTTCCCCTGGGGACTTTCGGGGAGCAGGGAAGTTTAGGGTCAAGTGAAACAGTCACTGATGTCTCCATTAGAAAGAGTTTTCTGGTTACATACAGAAAAGGGGCCAAAGGAGTGGAGATGGGAGATCCTTCCAGCAAGATGGCAGAGAAGGGCATCTCCAAGGCCACATCTCCAGGGTGGTGGGGTGGAGATTTGGCTTCTGAGTTCTGGCCCCAGCTCCCTGGGTCACCTGCTGGCTGACTCTGGGCCAGTACCTTCCCTCTCTGAGCCCCTTTCTCTTCATCTGTAAAATGAGATGTTTGGGCTGGATAATTTCTAGGGTCCTTCCAACCTTAATAGTCTATGATGGAGGAGAAAGGTAGCCAAGGGGTATTTTGGTCCTGATATTATAGGATGGATCAAGTTTGGAGTATCCTGGAAACCACTAAGAGGGAGTCTCTGTTGGTGGCAAACTGGTCATTACCCTTAACTCACCTCACCCTGCTGGGGACTGTGGTGACCTTCTGCCCATCTTCTGCTTCCACCCAGGGCCCTTTCTTCCTTGAGTCCAATCTGCCCCTTAAACGGTGCTTCCTGTTGGCATCCTGGAGGCACAGGACTGCTGGCCACGTGGGCCTGCGATGGATGACTGAGGCCATTCCAGAGTAAACACAGCGACCCGAGCCAGTGCTATTCTGAGGCACATGCCACCTGGGTGGGTCAGAACCCAAGGACACTGTTTCCTTGGCAGTCGCAGGCTGGGGGACCACCAGAAGGGTCGCCTTCCGCCCTCCTTCAGGCAGTTCTGAACTGCCTTACTCCTCCCCCATCTTGGGCTGACTTCCCCACTACCACCACGCAGGCAGAGAGGAAACCCTGGACGGCTAAGCTGCCAACTGCTAGGCTGTGGGCACACCTGACAGGTCCAGGTTTGCTAGACTCGGGTTTCTCAGTGTGCCTTCTTTTTCTAAAATTTTTGACCACGCCCCATGGCATGTGGGACCCTACTTCCCTGACCAGGGATTGAACCTACACCCCCTGCATTGGAAAGTGTAATCTTTAAGCACTGGACCACCAGGGAAGTCCCATGTGTGTGTTTTTCTTAACTGGAAAGGACAGTCCCAACTGCTGGATTGAGGTTAGAGTTTAAATCCCTCCTCCCACTCATCCAAAAGTCTTTGAGCGCTGCAGTGCACCAGGCTTTGGGGAGCACGGCAGGCAAGAATTCTCTCCAACTGTGGCTCTCAAACCTTTGGACCCTGGCTCGCTTCCAGAGTGATTTGCGTCATGACCCAGAACGTGCACAAACTCACACTCACATGTGTATTCTTTGTACGTGAGATGTGTGATATTTTCTGTTCCGTTTTTTTTTTTTTTTCTTTTAATGCTGATTGCTATACACTAAATTGATTTCACAACCTCCTTAAGGGTCAGGACCATTGTTCTAGGCAGCCTTCCCTGACCAACCCTTCCCTCCACCCTGTCTGGGTAAGATGTCCCTCCTCGGGCCCCCACAAGCCTCGCAGCACTCAGCCCACAAGAGCAAAAGTATCTGTGCTTGCCTGACTCCCCTACTAGACTAGAAGCTTCTTGAGGGTGGGGACCATGTGTCGTGTCTGATTCAGCACCGTGTCCCCTGTGTCTCACACAGGTCCCACTGCTGCTGCTGCTGCTAAGTCACTCCAGTCATCTCCAACTCTGTGCAACCCCATAGGCGGCAGCCCACCAGGCTCCCCCATCCCTGGGAGTCTCCTGGCAAGAACACTGGAGTGGGTTGCCAGTTGGAGGTGATTCAGTGTTTGTGAAAGAAAAGCAGACAGGCGGGCAGAGGACCTGCTTACAAGTCACTCAGATTCTTCAAAAGATTATTCGCAATTCAATCCCTAGCACGTATAGACAACTTATTATTTTGATTAGTAAAAATAAGTCATTACAGGGATTTCCTGGTGGTCCAGTGGCTAAGGCTCCTCGCTCCCAATGCAGGGGGCCCAGGTTTGATCCCTGGTCAGGGAACTAGATCCCACATGCCCCCACTAAGATCTGGAGTAGCCAAATACATAAACAAATATTTTAAAAAGCAGGCCATTATATTTTTCTGCACCACCAAGTTTGAAAAGCTTAAAGGCTTAAGCGTTAGAGATCTCAAATCAGTGGCTCTCGGGCCTGAGTTTTTGTTTGGCTGGCCCCATGCTTGAAATTGCATGGGTTTGAGCACAACTGCAGGAGTCTTAGTTCCCTCATCAGGGATTGAAGGAGAAGGCAATGGCACCCCACTGCAGTACTCTCGCCTGGAAAATCCCATGGACAGAGGAGCCTGGTAGGCTGGGTTCCATGGGGTCTCAAGGAGTCGGACACGACTGAGCGACTTCACTTTCACTTTTCCTTTCATGCATTGGAGAAGGAAATGGCAACCCACTCCAGTGTTCTTGCCTGGAGAATCCCAGGGACGGGAGAGCCTGATGGGCTGCCGTCTGTGGGGTCGCACAGAGTTGGACACGACTGAAGTGACTTCACAGCACCAGGGATTGAACCCCAGCTCACAGCAGTGAAAGCGCCGAGTCCTAACTGCTGGACTGTCAGGAAATTCCCAGCACCTGTCATTTAAGGTACCCCCCGTAAAGCCCATGAGCTTTTGAGCCCTGTGTCTCGTGGGAACGTCCCATGCATCCAGTGAGCCAGGAATGGGCGTGTCCTGAGATTAGGAATCAAGGTCAGGGAGTGATGAATGATAGACCAGTGATGGTGAAGCTGAAACGCTAACCCACTCCTCTCTTCCTACAAGTCCTATAGTCTTTTCACTCCGCCCTGATGCTGCTTCTGTTGGGACCATAAAGCATAAAAGACAGCAACTCAGTGTAGGCAATATTCCAACCAAGACAGCAGACATAAAACAGAGGGTGAGATAGGAGCTCCCTACTGCAGGAGGTTTGAGAGCAGGAAGAGGTCAGAGAGATGGGGAAGAAACGCCCAGGACCTGGATCCACGTCTCTGGTTGTCCTCTGGTCCCAGATCCACCACTGGCCAACTGGGTGACCATGGGTAGCTTACTTCTTGTCTCCTCTTGGAGCTTTCAGCTTCCTCATCTATAAAATGGGCATTATAGTAGTACTTAATCTGGAATTGGGGTTAGAAAAGATGGGGTTAAGTATGAAAAGTACTTAGCACCCAGCTCAAGACACATTTCCAGCGATTGGTAGTTGTGACTGATATCATTCTGCTGATTACTGGCCCAGGCTGCGGGAGAGAGAGTTTGCCCAGGGGATTGCTAAGATTCCTCTAGGTGTTTGAGAGGAGAGAAGGCACTGGGGAGACATGAGATTGGATACTCTAGGTCTTTCTGCCTCCTCAGGGAGTTTTGCTCAGGAAATGAAATCCTGCTGAAACTCTAGGGTCTGCAGACTCTTGGCTATGTTGTTCAATGCCCCAGTCTACCTTATGACCTGCAGTCTCCCCCTCCCCGTGTTCCAGCCAAGCAGACTAGCTGCCCTCCACTGATCAACACGGCTCTATTCTCACTTCGTCTGTTCCCCCAGCCGAAAACGCCCTTCCCCCTTTCCTCCCCCCATCACAGTCCTCATCCCTCCATGCTTAGCACACAGCAGAAGGCCATGAGTCTTTGCCTGCGGCCCTGCAAGAATGGCACGCGGTTTCAGCTGCTCACGCACAGCTCAGGGCCACGAAGCTGGGCAGGAACGCGGGACATGAAGGCGCCTCGCCAGGCCCTCACTTGGCACCTTTCCTGTTTATCTTTTCTGCTTTTCACATCATCCCAAGGGAGAAATTTTTCTGGAGCCACAGTTTGCAATGAAACAATCTGGTCTCAAACAGGTTAATAACTTGCTCCCAGTTACACAGCTGGTGGTGACAGAGTCAAGAGTCAAACCCAACTCTACCCAAACCCTGTCCTTTTCCTCTGCTTGCCGGTTTCGTGATCTATCTCATTCTTTCTTTAATATTAATTTATTTGGCTGTGGCACTCGGGATCTTCGATCCTCATTGCGGCATGCGGGATCTTTCGCTGTGGCATGTGGTACCTACTTTCCTGATCAGGGATCGAACCCAGGCCCCTTGCACTGGGAGCGTGAAGTCTTAACCACTGGACCACCAGGGAAGTCCCCATCCTAGCTTATTCTTTACTCAACACCTCTGCTCCCAGACCGGGCTGTGTCTCATTCACAGATGCTCCTGCACCAAGCACGGTTCCTGGCACCAGCGGGAACTCAGCGATGCTCTAAATGAATGAAAAGGCCCATTTGATAATCTTGAGACAAAACCACTACAGTTGCCAAAGGAGATGCTGCCTTTTTTTTATAAATGATCCTTTGCAGACTGGCAGAGCCCCCACTGCCCCTCCCACCCCGGCATTCCTCTCAGGAAGGATGTGCCCAAGCCGTGCTGGCGCCGTGTACGTGTGTCTCTTCATGGAGCCGTTGCCTGCCTCGACGTTACTAGCAGGAATCATTTGCAAAATAACTGCACCACTAAGCCTTCCTCCCTCCCTGCAATTAATGACACCCCATGCGCGTGTCTCAGATGAAAGGCACATTATTAATATTCAAAGGAAAAAAACCCTCGTAACCATTTTAACATATACAACTAACAATGAACTAAATTTGCTTTGTGAAAGACAGAGAGTGAGCATCCCAAATTAGTTTATGTGAAAGCTGAAATTCTTCCCCCGAAAGGTCTCAGTACCATCTTCAGAGAATATCCTGATCATCAGAAATGCCGTCAAGATTCCCGCCAACATTATCCCCTTTGTTGTCTGAAATGTCGAATCAAGCACATCTGGCAAATGTCCTAGAGCTCACAAATCTTTCAAACAGCGTATAATTCCCAACAGTTAAAGAGAGAACGCCACTGCTTAATCGTGCTGCTCTTCAAAATAGCACCAACTTTCCTTCAATCAGAAACAATGGCTCGGGCTTCTTAAAAATATCACATACCAGCGATTATTTGCGGATAGAGCCCCGTTGCATTTAAACCTGTGGTTTCCAGACAGAATTTAAAATCAAGATCACAAGCTTCGTTGGAATGTACGCCGTGTGAAACGGACAATGGGAAGAAGGGCTATGAGTGGTGGACCAGAGAGTGACCTCACATGGGTGATTTGGAGACTTTAGGGGGTGGCGGCTGGCTCTACCAGAATGAGGATGGAGAGGATAAAGAGGATCGGAGGCGGGTGACTCAGCTGGCCTTGACTGAGCGTTGACCCTGCACCAGACACTCAACTCCAGGAGAGGGGCGTATTCGCATGAACCCTGTTTGACAAATGAGGAAAGTGAGGCTCCATGTGGCTAAAGAAATTCCCCAGGGAATTTGGCAGGAATTGGGATTCACACTTGAGCTCATCTGTCTTCAGAGCTTTGCCTCTTTCTGCTTTGCCTGACCAATTCCAAAACTCTCTGTCCTGAGCATGGAGCTCCCAGAGACTGGTGTTTATCTGTTCCTAACCTAACTTTTGGACTTCCCTGATAGCTTAGTTGGTAAAGAATTCACCGGCAATGCAGGAGAGTCCAGTTTGATTCCTGGTCTGGAAGATCCGCTGGAGAAGGGATAGGTTACCCACTCCAGTATTCTTGGGCTTCCCTTGTGGCTCAGCTGGTAAAGAATCTGCCTGCAATCCGGGAGACCTGGGTTTAATCCCTGGGTTGGAAAGATCCCCTGGAGAAGGGAAGAGTTACCCACTCCAGTATTCTGGCCTGGAGAATTCCACGGACTGTATAGTCCATGGGGTTGCAAAGAATCGGTCATGACTGAGAAACTTTCANCCGGAAGACCTGGGTTTAATCCCTGGGTTGGAAAGATCCCCTGGAGAAGGGAAGAGTTACCCACTCCAGTATTCTGGCCTGGAGAATTCCACGGACTGTATAGTCCATGGGGTTGCAAAGAATCGGTCATGACTGAGAAACTTTCAACCTAATTTTTAAAAAGCTGTGTAGTGAGCACCTGGAAGTGAAAGACCACTTGGTCTTCTAAAGTTTCTCCAGTTATTATTTAAACAGTTGAAAACCAGAAACATCATCCCAGATGTCCAACAGGAGGGAATTCATTAAATTAAAAAAATGATATATCCTTACAATAAAGTAGAATGCAGCCATCAAAATGGCAGTGAAGGAATGGACGTATTGATATAAAAAGGTATCCATAGTCCAGGTGAAAAAGCTAGGTGATAATAATAACCATCAATGACTAAGTGCTTATGATGTCCCAGGCGCTGGTTTGAGCACTTTCAATAACTGATTTTCTTTTACCTAACCTTCACAGTAATCCTGTACAATAGTTGTCTTTATTATTTCCATTTTATAGATGATGAAACTGAGGTGAGGTGAAATGCTTTGTTACTCAGGTAACAAGTGATAGGGCTGGAATTTGAACTCAGGTCTAGCTGACTCAGAGCTAAGGATGACATTTGAGCTGGTTCTGAATGAGAAGCTGTAGTTTACTAGTGAAAGAAAGAAAGAACTGAGGGCCTTCCTGGTGGCCCAGAGATTTTAAAATACCCAAGGAGTGTAAGATGGTAGTAGTGGCTCTTTTTCCCTAGATAGTTATCTGCCCACTTTATTGCTTAAAACCTGGCCAAAGAACAGGAGTCTTTCAATGCCACCGATAAACCAAGACTCTTCTCATCTTGAAGCCTCTGCCTCCACCAGACAGGTGAGAAAGCTGAGACCCAGCAAAGGGGGATGAGGTACTCAACCCCACACAGTCTGTCTGCAGCTGGACTCGCCTTCCCACTGCCAACCGGGGCTCCTCCTGCAAACCCAGGCTGCCTACCCCCTCCCCCCACACCCTGCTCCCCCTCCCCCCTCCACTGCTGTCTCTTATACACTTTTCTAGATCCCACATGCCCCCACTAAGATCTGGAGTAGCCAAATACATAAACAAATATTTTAAAAAGCAGGCCATTATATTTTTCTGCACCACCAAGTTTGAAAAGCTTAAAGGCTTAAGCGTTAGAGATCTCAAATCAGTGGCTCTCGGGCCTGAGTTTTTGTTTGGCTGGCCCCATGCTTGAAATTGCATGGGTTTGAGCACAACTGCAGGAGTCTTAGTTCCCTCATCAGGGATTGAAGGAGAAGGCAATGGCACCCCACTGCAGTACTCTCGCCTGGAAAATCCCATGGACAGAGGAGCCTGGTAGGCTGGGTTCCATGGGGTCTCAAGGAGTCGGACACGACTGAGCGACTTCACTTTCACTTTTCCTTTCATGCATTGGAGAAGGAAATGGCAACCCACTCCAGTGTTATGTTATAATCACCTGCAGGCTGGCACGCAGGGCCGTGCCTGCCTTATCTGCGGTATTGTTAGCAGCACCATAATGAAGGCTTTGTGGAGGGATAATGTCACCCTCGTAACTGCCAAATAAAATGCCCACGCGGGCCCCAGATCCCGGCATCTGCTTTCAGCTGAAGGGGTAGGAAGGGAATTCTGAGTTATCAAATGCCTTCACTGTGCCAGGGACTCACCACACCCTGGTCCTTTGAGGAATGCATCACTATCCTGATTTGGCAGAGGCAGAAACTGAGGCTCAGGGAGTAAGTTACTTTCTGATGGGTGCGGTTAGTAAAGGGAGGGGTTGGGATTTGAACCAGGTGTGTCTGATACCAGAGGCCACGCTCTGAACCAATATGAGCTTCTCCAAGAGTCTGGCAAAGCTGTGGGCCTTCTCCTCCGAGAAAAACACTAGACCCTCCCCATCCCCATCCCCACCCCCACCAGAGAGCGGGATTGGGCATCCTGTGAGGGTCCTCTCTCCAGAAATGGCAGCCTGCTGCCCCTCCCTGACCTGCGGGAATCGTTCCCTGCCCTCCTCTCTCCCCACTGGGATTCCAGAGGCCCTGGAAATTCCCCTTCCAGCCAGTTGTGCCCACAGAACTCTTGACAACAATACATCCCCCGCTGCCCCCTCCCGCCCGCAGCAGCCTCCTGGAAGCATCCAGAGGACACAGCTTCCCCTTCCGTGGCCGGAGTCTGCCCGGGCCAGCACCAGCGTAGTTTGTTCTGTCTCCTTTAATAGAAGTGGCTGCAAGGCCAGAGCCCAGGAGACAGGAGCCTCATCTCACTTCCTCAGCCCACGCGCTAGAGCCCTGGACAGTTGGCTGCAAGCCTTGCACAACCTCAGGTCCAGGAGAGGCGTTGCAGGGCTGCGGGCCGGTCTGGGGAGCCTGCCAGATCTGGCCTCAGACCCCAGCTCTGCTGTTGGCCCACTCTGCGACCTCGAGCTAGTCACTTCACTTCTCTGAGCTTCCGGTTGCCTCATAGGAAAGATGGGGGTAGAACTAGGACCTTCCTTCCAGGGTTGTGGTATTTATTGAGATGATGTGGGCGCCCGTGATGAGGAGCTTCATGTCTGCTGGTGATCGCAGTTGGGGTTTCTATCCCAGGGGCTGGTGCTGGCTGAGAGGCAGGGTCTCCTTAACCCCATGCCCCAAAGGGAGGAGCCGGAGGGACCTTGGCAAGGTGCCCTCTGGCCTCCTCCCACCTGCGTTTGATGCCAGTTTCAAAACTGGGCCGGAGGCCTGAAGTCCCTAATCTCTCTAGCTTGCTTTTGGTAATGTTCTGGATGTGTTCCCATAACCCTCATCATTTCTCATTCATCTGGAGCCTCAGACCCCCTAAGATCACCTCAGACACGGCCCTTAACTGATCCCCTACAGATACCAGGGTCCCACCTGGGGGCCAGCTAAATGTCTATTGCCTCCCCCTAAGTGGCAACCCACTCCAGTGTTCTTGCCTGGAGAATCCCAGGGACGGGGGGGGCCTGCTGGGCTGCCGTCTGTGGGGTTGCACAGAGTCGGACACGACTGAAGCGACTTAGCAGCAGCAAGCCCAGGTGGGGAGCAGAAGCATAAGTAGTCAATTCCAGGACCCAGGATGGGCACTCTGGACAGAAGCCTAGAGCCTAGGTGTTTAAAAGGCTGTAGTGAACCTCCCACCCCTCAAGATATAGGTCAGAAGTTAAAATAACAGAAACTATAAAAATAAATGTATGGAAGTCCAACATAATTCTATATTCCCCATGATGTTTATATTCATGTTTAATGTGGAATATCAGATATGAGATTCTTTCTGCAAAAAACTGGGAGTGCCCCTGCTTTGCTGGTTCCAGGAGCCAAAAGCACAGTGTGCCGGGGGTGCAGAGAGCAAAGGGCGAGTGTGTCCCAAGGGTAGTCGAGCTGATGTTCTAGAAAAGGTGGTGTATGGCTAGGCTTTGAAGCTTGAGAGGTGGGTTTTGCTGCACGGAAGGGAAGGAAAAGCATGAGCAAAGGCATGGAGAGATGCAGGGGCCCAGGGACTCAAGAAGGAGTACCTGAGACCCGATACTGTGTCGGACAGAGGAATAGTCAAGGGAGACCTCCCTTGGACAGTGATGGACAGAGTGGACTTTGACAGGTGTGTAGGAGTGTGCCTGAGCTGGGCGTTCAAAGCAGAGGGACCCAGGGTGCGAGAGAGCCTTGAACGCCAGGTCAGGGAGCTGGGCTTCAACCCTTCAGACAGTGAGGAGTAAAGCTGTGGCAGTTGCACAAGGACTTTCCGGGAGAGTGTGTAGTGGCTGAAGGCTGCAGCTCAGGTGATAGGCTTGGGTGTGAGCCTGTGCCCCTCATTAGCAGGGTCAGCTTGGACATATAACCCCGTCTCGCTGAGCCTCAAACCTTCCCCTGTGAATCAGGATGAAAACACTGACTTTGCAAGATTGCTGTGAGGACCAAGTTCATGTCTTTTGCTGAGTTCCGCAGGTCTGTAACATCCTAACATTCCTCCTGGCCACCCTTGCTGTCTCAGACTTAATTCCGCCCTCAGCATCTGCCACTTGGAGGACAGGCCCCACCGCCAGGCCTGTCCCCATCAGTCCATTGTCCACACGCAGCTGGAGAGCAGGGGTGAAAGGGAGCAGAGGGTCTGAGCAAGGGCCAGCTGGTGACCTTGGGCTCCACCCTTGGCTTCCCAGCGCTGCCCGTGCACAGCGGCCGGGCATCACAAACATGTTTAGTGAACGCAGATGCCATTGTGAGTGCTTGAAAAATAAAAGTGGGGCTCAGGGAAACGAGAAGAATGATGATATAAATGATGCTGTGACTTAGCGCCCTCCCCCGCTTAGCACACATGTGCTCTGGAGTGAGCAGGAAGATGTGAGTTAGTGGTCTCCCGTTCTGGGTACACCTGCCACACACGGGCTGATGCCAGTATTTTTTTGATGCTAGTATTTAAGGATGTGTATTTTTGTTTTTACCAATATGGCCCATAAACTCAGGCCAGCTGCCCATCAGGACCACAACAGCAGTAATAACTCTGTCCCAACAGTGTCAGAATTGCGTGTGACGTCTTCGTGAGATGTCCTTCTCCAGGCTGGGGCCTAAGGGTCATGATGACTGTGGGCACTTTCCCCCTTTACCCACCGACTGTGCTGTGAGTGTGCTGTGTGTGCTGAGTCGCTTCAGTCGTGTTCGACTCTTTGTGACCCCATGGACTGTAGCCCATGAGGCTCCTCTGTCCATGGGATGCTCCAGTCAAGAATACTGGAGTGGGTTACCATTCCCTTCTCCAGGAGATCTTGCTGACCCAGGGATTGAGCCGACGTCTCTTATGTCTCCTGCATCGGTAGGCCGGTTCTTTACAGCTAGTGCCACCTTACCCACCAGCTGGAGCAGAGGAAACACCACCTGAGCCATCACCAACTATACACACAACAAAGCTGGTATGAGAATCACGTGAGCTCGGCACGCAGAGTGCATGCATGTGCCTGGCACACAGATGTGCTTCCTGATACCAGGCCACTGTATCCGCCGTCCAGATTCACTCTCCCCCCAGTTACTGCCCGATCCAGCCCTAGGTCTGACCCTGGAGGTCTCACCCCAATCATTTCAACCTAAACAGAACATATCCACACTCCCACGTTGAACATCATTTTTTGCTGTTAAAACTCCAAAAGGATTTTGAAAACTTTGCTTGGTGGATTGGTTGACTACAAGACTTTAACAATTGGCTGTGATTTCTTGAAAGCTTGTGTGCATACTGGAGAATTCTGAAAACTGAGGAAACCAAGCCCACAAATTGATTTCAAGTGTAGTAACATTGTTTGGGTTTCTAAATTTAATCATTAATTCAGGCTTAATGCATTAATTATCACATTTATTAATTTCAGTGTCGCAGTTTCCCTTTTCAAGTTCCCGAGTCAGTCATTTCCCCCATGTCTCTTACACTTGAATAGGCCTTGACGAGCCTGTGGGTGCTGGGCTCTGCCCCTCTATTCCCAGTGGGTGAAGCAGCCTGGCCTCACCCGCACCCCCTCATTTTCCCCACAAGACCTCCACCCACCCAGCCCAGAAGATGCTCCTTTTCGGGGAAGCAAAGAGCAAACTGGGCCTCCCTTCCTGCGCAGTAGCAGGTTCTGCCCGGGCAGCGATCCCTCAGTCAATATTGGCCACGCCATGGCCTTGGCCTCTGGCCACACTGCTGCCAGCCAAGTTCAAAGCCTCTTTCTTGTCGGGCATTGGTGACCGCCCTCACTGTGGGCACTGGCTCACCAGGGGCCTAGCCCTGCCCTCCAGCTCCCAAAGCCCTGCGTTTGCACAGAGGGTGTGGCTGAAGTTTGGGGCTTCAGGTTCGGTTCCTGCACCCCTCCTCTGGCTGGGGCGCCAGGTCTGCCATGTAGATCCCACCCCAGCCCGAAGCCACGGTTCACAAAGCGCGTCTGAGCGTGCACTGGCCTTGACCCTGGGGAAAGAGGGCAGTTCTCACACTCCGGCTCCTGCCCCAAAGCCTGGCGTGGCCTGGTGTTCTAGATGTGTGCTGGGCTGTCACTGCAGGTGGGATGCACCCCCTCCCTCAACATCTGACCACACACCGCAGACCCAGGTACTCAGACACCGCCTGCCACGCATGTGTCTCACACACACCACGTGCCACACGCAGGCTGAAGATCCCCGAAGGGGCGCACTCTCTTCTCTTCACCAGGCACCACAGACACAGCCACCTACACACTCAGCACACGCCGATGCATGCTTGAACACATTTACGCTCACACTGGGGTAGACACACACTTGGAGGGAAGCACACCGCTGTGCCAGCCTCAGTGAGGGGGACGCCCACACCAGCACGCTGAGCCCTTCCCCTCCTCGCTGGTGAAATGAAGTAGGGACATGCTTTCACCGCCGTTTAAGCCTCCATGTCCTCGTCCTAACTGGGGACAACCGCGTTTACTCACTAAGGAGGGGACAGGTGTGACCCTCTTCCCACAGAGCCCTGCACCTCCCGGGTGCTCGGCCACAGTGACCCTTGTCCCCTTTCCCGAGGCTGGACACCTCAATTCATCCTGGTCTCTTCCCTTTCCCAATGCCCACCCGAGGCCCCTGCACGCCGGGTGGGCGCTGCAGAGTGGTGGTGACCACAGGTGCGGTTGGCCCAAAGGCGTGCCAAGAGCTAGCGACATCTGGCTTGTGGGTACCTGGTGACCTGAATCCACCTCTTTGCCTTCTCTGGGCCTGCCTGCCCCGGCCTGCCCCTCGCTTTGAACAAAATCATTAGCTGAGCTGCAGCTCTTGATCCTTATGATGCTGATCCTTGTGTAAAGACCTCCTCCTCCCCGGTTCCTCCCTGCACCCCCCGTAGGGAACCAGAAGTCCCAGGGGTGCTGAGTTTCTTAAGAATGCTCCCTTGAAGGTACCCAGGTGGGAATTAAGGACCCATCAAAATGATGATCCTAGCTTGTACCTCCTGGGTGCCACCTAGGGCTGTTCAGCCCCACCAGTCCCTTTGCCAGAGGTCTGGTGAAACCCCCTGTATGGACAAGCCCGCTCAGAGAGGGGCAGTGACTTGTCTAAGATCACCCAGGAGGCTGGCAGCTGGGCTCACGTAGGACCCAGAACTCCTTCCAGCCTATGCTGTGTGGTCACAGGTGCCTGAAGTCCCACCTTGTGGTGACAGTTTCTGGCTGTCTTTGGTTTGGGCGCATTTCCTGCAGGCAACATGCTAAGCACTTTTTGGAAATGATGTCCATTGACCGTTCCAGGCAGACACCTCTGCAGACGAGGAAATGACACCCAGATGTGGGGCCACTTGCCCAAGATCTCCAAGCTAGCGGCTGCCACGCTCCAAAGCTCATGCCCCTAACCCACGGTGCCGCAGGGTCTCCCTGCCAGCCGTCAGGGGAGCCAAGATGGCCTTGCATTTGCTGTTCGACTTGCAAGACACTTCTTCCCCTAGCCCTGCACCGACCTGCAGGCTGCGCGGATGCCACCCCCGGTGACCTGGGCCACACTCGGTGGCCTGTGCAGGCCTGCCCTCACTGTGAGGTCGGCCCCAGGCCAGTCAGGGCTTTGAGCTTCCTGACTGTGGCTGGCGCCCAGGTATGAGCCCAGACAACCCACCCTCCCCGTGCGGTGGGGCTGCCCCGTCCATGGCCTCCAGGCAGAAAAGGAAAAGGAGCCAGCGGCCTGGGCCCTGCACTTGGCATGTCTGCTTTGCCCTCTCAGCTCCGTTTGCTGAGGGCGGGGAAGAAATTCTTTCCCCTTTGTCTCAATCCCACAGGGTGATTCTTACTTTTATGTCCCCAAATTTACATTTCTTTCTTCATTCATTCACCCTGTATTTATTAAATACTTCTTAAGTGCTCTAATGATTCACTTTGCTGTACAGCAGAAACTAACACAACATTGTAAGGCAGCTATACTCCAATTAAAAAAAAAGAGAGAGAAAAGGAAAGATATCTTTGTGCCCCAAGAGCAGACAGATTAAACCGGTAGAGTGCCTAGGTCAAGCCTTTGAGTCTCAACCCCCTTGTCCCCAGCACTAGGCACGCGACAGGCCACAGGATTGGGCTTTTTGACTCATTCATTCATTCATCCAACAGCTGTGGGCTGAGCACTGTTGTGTGCCAGACACTGGTCTGACGATGCCACAGTGAAAAAGGCCCTGGTTTCACTGGAACTCACAGTGTGGATGGGGAGACTGACATCACATAAATAAACAAGAAAATTGCAGCAAGAGCCGTACATCATGAAGGAGATAGAATGAAAGCCTCTAGATAGAGTGACTGGGAGCAAAGGTGGCTGAATCAGGGATCACTGAGAAGCGACATTTGAGCTGAGACCTGGATGCCAAGAAATAGGTGTCAGGAATGTTTGTTGATCGCAATCAAAGACAAATCAGAAGGCCACAGACTGACTCGAGACTTCACCTGGCAAAGCATATATTGGTTGCCTACTGTATGCTGGGTGCAGTAGTCAATGAGACATATACCTGCATTGGGTTTATGCCTAGTGGGAGGGGAAAATATATAAGGGAATATGCCAATAACCATAGACTCATACAATTTTTAAATTGAATGAAAGATTCTTTAAATTCTTTACAATTTTCAGGTTTCATACATGACTTCATACAATCCCATACTAACCCTTCCCCCCTAACCCCTGTATTGCACCTCCCCTCTTCCCTGTCCCTACTGGTAACCACTAGTTTGCTGTTCATATTTGTGTAGGCTCATAAATTGTGATGTGCAGGGCCCAGGAAAGAGAAAAGGGTGTGAAGGACTTTATTCTAGATGGCTGGGTGTGTGAAAAGACTTCCACTCCTCTTGGAGAATGCGATAATCTCACCTTTTACAGAGCACGCTGGATTTTCAGGCATTTTAAAAAAATAAGTGTTTTATTTTAGAACAATTGTGGATATACAGAATTTACTGAAGCAACAGTACTGAGTGTTCCCACTATACTCCACGTCCAGTTTACCTGTTACTGACATCTGACATTGCACCGTGCGCATACCACAATTAATGAACTAACATTGACATATTTGGAGGAGGAAACGGCAACCCACTGGAGTATTCTTGCCTGGAGAATCCCATGACAGAGAAGCCTGACGGGCTACAGTCCATGCAGTTGCAAAGAGTAGGACACAACCGAGTGACTGAGCATGCGTTGAAATATTAGTAGCCACATACTTCCTCCTCATTTTCTCCATCTTTCCGTGATGCCTGTATTCTGTTCCAGGATCCCGCTCATGACACCACGTTACATTCAGTTGTCACATCACCTTAGGTTCCTCTTGACAGTGAACGTCTCTCAGACTTTCCTTGTTTTCGATGACATTTTTGAGGAGTGTTTTTAAAATGCCCCGTGACTGGAATTTATCTGATGGGTTTCACATCCTTCGATGGGGTTATGGGTTTAGGGGAGGAGGTGAATGCCGCTATCATCAAATCGAGGCTACACATTATCCACGCAACTTATCACTGCTGACATTGACCTTGATCACTTGGACGAGGTGTGTTTGTCAAGTTTCTTCACTGAAAAGTTACTCCTTTTTGTCTCCCACCCCATTCCGATACTGTCCTTTTTAGGAGGAAGTCACTATTTAGGAAGTCCTTTTTAGGAGGCAGCCCACATCTAGGGAATAAGGAGTTATGCCCAGTCTCCTCAAGGGCAGAGTATTCACCTAAATTATTTGGAAGTCTTCTGCATAGGAGATTTGCCTATTCGCCAAATGTTACGAATTTTTACCAATATTTTTATGCTGGGTCTTTTTACTTTTTACAAATTTAAGAACCCTATTGGTGTTTCTGGGAACCTAGGAATATCTTACTTCAATTACTAACATGCATGAAATTACCAAAGCATTAAATTAGAGGGTAGGAAAAAAGCCAATGATTATTTTTATTTTTTCCATTGTGGATACATATTAACAAAAGATTTGGGAAATACCCAAAACAGAAGAACCTTTCTAGCCCTACTGCTAGGAGCTGACCATTATTCCCATTCAATTTATTATTTTTTTCTTCTGTGCATAATTTGTACACAGATTATACTATGTAATTTTGTTTCTTACCTCCTTCCACCTTTTATTTTGCTTCTTATCATATCAGAAACATTTCTCATACATTGCTATATAGACTTCATAATCATATTTTTTTTCAGTAGCTGCTAAATATCCCCTCACATGGCTCATGGTGTCCCCCACCACCACCAAACTATAGCTATATGCTTGGCATATAGTCAGTGTTTAGAAATTACTTGTTAAATGAATGAATGTACAACAAAGTAATCATCCTCTTGTTTTAGAAGCGTGGGTTATTTCAGTTTTCTTGATGCTAAATAGTACTGGGACAAATAGATTGTTCCCTTAGGATAACATCCCAGAGTGGAATTACTCGGCCAGTGGGGGCCAAAACTTTTCAAGATAAATGCACCAAACCAGAAATCTCCCTCCCCTTCCTCTGAACCACCAGCAATTGTGCCGAGGGTAATAATTTACAATTGATTAAAGAGTTTGTGGGGTGTTTTTCCCCCATCTTTCTTTCCCCTCCTCTCCCCTTCTCCTCCTACCAAAAAAAAAGAGGGGGGGGGAATTATCTGAGAAGGTGAAGATGTTCTCAGACAATCATATTAGCATATTCCAACAATTGCAATTTGCAAAATAGTAATCACAACTCCCGGGATCAGGGAGGCATTAATCAAAGCTGCAGGTTTAATTCCATTTTAAATATTGATGAAATGTGCTTCGGCAGCCTCACCCTGGCGTGGCAGGGCCAGGGGAGCCGCCTCGAGGCGCCAGGGAGGTGGAGGGAGGGTTGGGGAGCAGCTGCTGGGAGGAGAGGCTTCTGTGATTCAAATTGGTGGCTGAGCGGCCAGGTAGAGAGTGAAAAGGGTAGTGAAGAGGGCTGTTAAGTCCATTGCTGTCAATTTGTAACTATCAGGGAGGGGCCAGAGGACTGGTTCAGCACAATAAACCCCGTTGGTCTGGTTTCAGGGTTACCGCTGAAGAGGTTGCAGCTGCACTGATTCAAATAGCCTGGAGACTTCAGAACTGTAATTATCAACCAGGCTGCTTGCGGTGTGGCAAAAGTGGGCTTCACCAGTGCTTAACTCCTTGTGTGCCGCGCTTTTCCCGACCCCCCCCCCCCGGGGTGGGGGGTTGGCAGCCATGCGAGGATTCCCCAGTAGCCTCCCCAGGGGAAACCGAGGCCCACCAGCTGCTGAGGGCAGTCCTCCCAGGCCAGAGCTTGTAGGCGGCGAGCCTTCGTCCTGAGGTCACAGACAGAGATCTAGTGGGGGTGGGGGACAGAGGAGGGTTAGATTTGCCTTCTGGCACCTTCAGGCCTGCCCTGGGGTGGGAAGTCAGGCTTCAGGGTCTGATGAGTCTTGGCTTAAATTCCACTGGCCATGAATATAAGGCAAGGTTTGTCCTCTTTATAAAATGGAGCAATCTCCCCTAGCTAAGTTGCTTTGGTCATGTCCAACTCTTTGCAAGTCTATAGACTGTAGCCCATCTGGCTCTTCTGTCCATGAGATTTTCCACTTGAGAATACTGGAGTGGGTTGCCATGCTTTCCTTCAGGGGTTCTTCCCTACCCAGGGATCTAACCCATGTCTCTTAGGTCTCCTGCATTGGCAGGCTGTTTTTTTTTTTTACCACTAGCGCCACCTGGGAAGCCCCCTACCCTACTGGGATCTCACAAAAGACTCAGTGAGATCCGGCATTTGTAAAGCTCAGAGCACGCAGTAAGCTGACAAAAAGTCTTGTCTCCCTGGGTCCTGGGCCGGAAGAGGAAGGGGGTTCCTGGCAGGCTGCTGTAATATGGAGGGCAGGATTTCTGCGGGATTTCCCATGTTTTAGATCTCAAGGAGTGTCTTTTATCTCCAGCTTCTGCCGTTTGTCACCTAAGTGTTGAAGTGAAAGTGTTAGGCACTCAGTTGTGTCCGGCTCTTTGCGACCCCATGGACTGTAGCCCACCAGGCTCCTCTGCCCATGGGATTCTCACCCAAGGAGGATGAGTAATTCCATCCTCCGATCTGTTAGGTGGGAAGCACTGAGATAGACACAGGGGGAGGACAGGAGGCAAGACAGGAAGGCAGGGATTGGGGCCGGTCCTCTTTGTCCCCAGGAAGTGGGCAGGAACAAGGGAGGGACCACTGGCTGGCAATGCGGTGCTGGGGGAAAAAAAAAAACACGGGCTTTGCTGAGAGTCCTGGTGAATGGAGCTGTGTGCACGATTCCATGACCCTTCTCCTGGAATACAGCCCCAGAGAAATTCTCCATGGACCCACCAAGGGATCTGCCCAAGAACACAGCATCTGTCCCCAGCATCATTCCCGGTATGGGAAGTGGAGGCATCCTTCGTGCCCACTCAGGGAGGATGAGTAGCTGGAAACTCACCATAGAATATTAGGCAGTGGTCAGGAGCAAAGAACGAGATGTCCACATCGCAATGAGAACAGATCTTGAAAATGTCGTGTTGAGTGAAAAAAAAAAACAGTGAGACACAATGAAACTCACAGCACAATGCCATGTGTGTAAATTAAAACCACATTTGCACACAAAACAGCAGGATATATTTTACAGAGTTACATGCATTTTTAGGGGTACACATCCCACCATTGGAGTGGGTCTCTAGTCGTGGTGAGAGGAGGGGCTGGGCGTGGGTTTAGAGGATAAAGGGGAAAAGTGAAAATAGAGTCAGTCTGCAGAGGGGCCTGGCACAGAGAGATGCTGATGGTGTGCTGTGGTCCCTCCTCCACTTTCTCAGGTTTCAAAACAGCACAGGCCTTGTATGCAGACAAGTTCCCGGGGCTCAAGGGCTAGGCTCTCCCACGTGCTTATCCCATGGCTGTGGACAGACAACTTGTCCTCCGAGCCTGTTGGTTTATCCACAGAAAGGCGTGGCCCCAAGGATTCAGTTGAGGGAGATAAACACGTGTGGGTCTGCAGGGCCCCCAGCTTCTCCTCTCCACTCCCCACCGAAAGGACCCGAGCAGAGAGCGTAGGCCCTCTGGAGGAACCATGGGTTCTCTGAAGGGTCCAGAATGGAAAACCCGGAGAATAAGCTAAGGCCTGGACCAGCTGTCCCGGGGTGCCCTAAGTGGAAGTCACACTGGGCAGGGGCCCAGCTCAGAACAGCCCGACGATGTTGCACCTGCCTCCATCCGGTCAGCAGCGGCCACCTCTGACACCACCCCAGTCCTGAAACCCTGACTGGGGGACTCCCAGCACGAGGCGTGACCGGCTGCCCCTCCTCCCTTACAGATGACGACGAGCACGAGTGGATCGTCCGGACGTGTCGGAAGGGCTGGGACGAGACCATGGGCCCTGAGCCCCAGCCCTGAGTGCTGTTGCCTCTCCATCACGGGCTTCCTTCCGTGCGCCCGGCCCTGGCTAGATCAGGGGAGGCAGGTTATATAGTTCTAGGACCTGACTTTGGACTCTAGGAATAAAGGTTTCTGCAGTCAGTGACCCTGATTTCCTTAGACTGTTCCTTGGGACGGGACCGTCATTCCACTTGCGTCAGAATCACCTCGGCAAAATTGTGAACAGCTATGCTCAGCCCCACCCTAGTACCCACTAGTCAGAATCGCTGAGACTGGGACCCAGCAATTTGCATTCTCAGCTATTTCTTACACATATGGAAGTTTGAGAGCCATCACCTTATAATGATAGATACATGTGATTGAATGAGCAATTCATAGGTGCAGGCAGCGTGGGGTATATTACCTCAGCTCCTCATAATAGCCTTCTTTGTACAAGAGAGCTTAACGTCACCTTTACAGAGGGGGAATCTGAGGTTCAGGGAGATTTGACCTGACTTCGGTCATAGAGCATTTGAATCTGAGTCCCTCTGAAGATAAAGCCCAGCTTTATTACTTTTTTTTTTAACCACAAGCAGCCTGCCTGATCAATCTTGATTTCACAGAGCAGTAGGACAGGATGACTGTGCCCGGGTTCACAGCTGGTATCTTGTAAGTGCAGAAATGGTTGCCCACAACAGCTGCTCCCTCTCTGAAGCTTCCCTAGCTGGGTCTCATACCCTAAGCACAGAATCAGTACGGTGCCCCAGAAAGAATCCAGTGTTGGCATCATACACATCATACATCCCAGCTCAATCACAGGTATCATACAACCTTGGGCAAGTCACTTCACATCTCTGAGTTTCAGATTTCTCATCTGTAAAATGGGTATGATGATGCTTAAACCCAGAGGGTAGCTGTGTGGACTGAATGAAACAACACAAGGAGCTGGCACTTAGCGGGAATTCGGTATGTGCTTTAGGACTTCCCTGGTGGCTCAGACGGTAAAGCGTCTTGCTTACAATGTGGGAGACCTGGGTTTGATCCCTGGGTAGGGAAGATCCTCTGGAGAAGGAAATGGCAACCCACTCCAGTACTCTTGCCTGGAAAATCTCATGGACAGAAGAGCATGGTGGGCTACAGTCCACGGGGTCGCAAAGAGTTGGACACGACTGAGCAACTTCACTTTCTTTTCACTTTAAAAACTAATTTCTTAGCTGTGCGTACAGAATAATTATTCTTCAGAATCACCCCCAGGGATCTTATGTGTTAGCTGAAAACCAGCAGAGGAAGTGGTAACATGTTCCAGGGCTATACTTGGGCCACAGGCATCCTGGATCTTTGCCTAGCTTTCCCATCTTAGAGGCTGCTGGCTCCTGCAACTCCCTGCACCTTGTCCCATGGCTCACCAGGGGCTGCCCAGGAGAGGGAGTCAGGCCTAGAAGGGCTCTGCCAAGGTCTACAGGGACAAAAAAACTAGCTATTTGAACTGGGGCATGTTGGTGGAGAGCCAGGGGTCAAGGGAGGTCTAGGCATGTTCAGCTAAGCCATGGAGGGATGGGGGGATGGGGGTGGGGGAGAGATCACCTTTCCCGTCCAAGGCAACAGTCCCCTCAGGAGATAGGATGGATGGCCACTGGAGGATTCCAAAGTATGTTTTGAAAATAGAAAATTCATGTAAAGAAAGACACACAAACTTTAAACTATTTTCAAAGATACACATATGTCTAAATCAACATTTGATAAATGGATTGGAGGAGTGGAGAGGGAGGGAAGGGGTGGGGTCAGGGATGGAGCATGCAACAGCTAAACAGAGGGGCCTTGCAGGGGCAGGGACCAGGGCCACCCTGAGCCCAGGCTTGAGTGACTGTTCCAGGCCACAAGGTGGGGTGGGGCAAGGGCGGGGCGGGCTGGCTGGGGAAGCCTCCACACCAGGCAGAGCCAGTCTCCGCCCTTCCTGGTGAGCCTGGGCTTCCACAAACGGTTCTGCCATTAAAAGAAAATTCGGCAGCCAGCAGCAGGATGCCTGCTCCCTGGATTACACGGTGGCTCTGGAACCCAACCAGGCCAGTTGTCACCCCCGTCTCCAGTCCATATTCCCTTCACTCCACCCCATTTCCCAGTCAGGTTCCTCTATGCTTCCGTCTCTGGCCTCCCAGCATCTCCTCTCGTCAACTTACTCTGTGACCTTCTCATCTGAGGATACAGCTCAAGTGCCCCCCTGCCCAAGTCCAGACAGCACATGGGGAGGGATCTGTCTGTCTACAGCATTTGCCTGACTGAGAGCTTCTCCCCGGCCCTTTTCTGAGCCTGCAAGGTCAGCACGGGGCCCAGCAGAGTGTGGTCGGGAGTGAGGTAGGACACCAGCCAGTCTGATTTCCGGCACAGCACAGACTAGAGAAGAAACCCACCATGATGACTTTACCCTGCTCAGCCTCCTAGCTGGGAAACAGAATCAACCTTCTGGGAAGGGGTTTCACTGTCTAGCAGCCCTGCTACTCTGGAGGCCAGGCCTCAGCCTGAGCCCTTCACCAGAGAACAGGAAAGAAATGGAATCCTGTTGTGCTCTGGAGGTCAGTGCCAGCACTTCTACTTGCATTAACTTTATTTATTACACAAATAAGACATTTACAAAGCACAACATGAAAGGTATGTAACAAAACAGACATTGGTTTTACAAAAAAGTGCTTACAATTTTTTTTTTCCATGTGTGTATGTGTGTGTGTGTTTCCCCCTTTTGCTTTGTATTTAAATAAATAGTCCTGATGGCCTGTAGGTTCTCAGGCTGCTCTATCAGGCTAGTGGAGACATGTCTGAACCGCAACATGCTACAACCACGTGATCCACGCAAGGAACAGACCCTGGGGGGGAGGCTCAAGGCAGAGTGGTACTAGGTGACCCCGGGCAGGACTCGGCTGGCCACTCACCACATGATGCTGCTTGGGACTGCAGTCACTGGGAGCAGAAATCAAAGGAAAGGTTAGAGCTCCCCAATCACCAGGGATCGGGCCCAGCTGATCCTGTTAAGGTCAGCTCTGAGCACAGGGCTAGGCACACCTTATTCACTAGGTGGGTTCTGAACTAAGCTGCACCAACTGCATTCAGAGGGGTGCCTTCTCTTTGCCCTGAGTCAGCTGGAACTGTCTTTGAAAGCAAAAAGAGTAGGTTCCCTTCAGGAGCTGCACCCGGGCCCACGCCTCCTCCAGATCCCAGAGCGAGAATGGCATATAAGTTTTCATCTTAAGCGCCAACTTCAAGCATTTGGATTCTGAACCCTTATCTAGACTCCGCGAGATAGTGCTGCAATCGATTGTCGATGTCTGCCACAGGTGAAACCAGGGACAGCAGATACCTGTGTACCATGAACTTGCTTTCCCTGTCCTAGAGTCTCCTTCCCAAAGCAACATACTAGATGTACCAAAGCAGGAAGGATGACTTGGGCTGAAACGTGCTTACTAGCAGCCTCTAGTGGGAAATGCATCAGGACACAAAGTAATTCTAAAATTACAGGATAAGCTTGGGACCAATGGGTGTCCCCTGAAAACATAAATCATGGTCTTGTGCAGCATGAGCCCTTGTTTTGTGGGGGGGGCGGGGGGGGGAGGAGAGGGGGGGGGGGGGGTGGGGGGGGGGGGGGGGGTGGGGGGGGGGGGGAGAGGCAGGACAGGGAGGGTGTGAGCACAGCTGTCTGGTCCGCATTCTCAGGAGTAGGTGGGGCTGGCTCCGGGCAGGGTTGATGGAGAAGCCCAGAAGTGCCAGCTAGAACCCAGGGCTTGGCACACTCACTCAGCATCGGGACCCTCTTTCTATGCAGAGATGGGTCCGGAACGAATGCTCTGACTGCCCTTTCCCTGGGCTCCATTCCCCAGTCCCTTCAGGAGATGCTCCCCCCCACCCAAAAGAGATGTGGCCCAAGCAGCCCCACCCATCGGGAGTCAACAGGTAGCCAAGAAGCATCCCCAAGTGTAACCTGCCCAGACATTCAGAAATGTCACCACACAGATCAAAGCCCACCTCTGCCATGCCTCCGCACATATGCTGGATAACTGGGGGAAAGCGGGGCCCCCAGCACACACACCCCGAGCTTCCTCTTTCCTCTCCCTAAAATGGCTCATGCCCCTCCCAGCCCAACAGGCCGACTCCTTCTCCTGGGCCTCCAAACTAATGGAGGTCTTTGTTCCCCCCACCCACCCCCTGCCTCTTGGTCTGGGCAGGCCTCCATCTTTGCCCTCTTGGGCCTCTCAGGGTTGGTCAGTGTCTCTTCTCTCTCTGAATTAACTTGACATAACCAGACAGATGGAAATGATAAAATTAGAACATAGCTTTCCTTTGGGGACATCCCACAAACACTGTAGAGTCTTCCAGACAAAAGCAACAGAGCGGATAACACTGGGGGTTGTTGACTATTCAGAATTTGGAGATGGTTCCAAGGAAGTAGTAAAGGCCAACACGGGAGGAAAGAAAACCTGTAAATTGGAAGGCTGTTGGCGTCACGCAATTCAATTCGGCCTTTTGCTATTGTGATCAGCTTAAGTTGAAGAGGACGACTCCTGTCTAAATGGGAAACGCAGGCTGTTGTTTTCACCCTGGCTCCAAGTATCAGGGAGCTCTGCTTTCCTGGAGGAGGGCTCCGCAGTGCTCCTGGTGGGTTCTGGTTCTCAGCAGGAGACAGGGAGGCCAGGCCCAGGGGCCCAGCTGGCGGCGGGCAGGATGGCAGATGAGGGGTGGATGCAGAGCGGGTGATCCCTGGCAGCAGCTCAGACTCCGGGTTTCACCGGCTAAGGGACAGCTGCAGGTCGCCCATGGACAGATGCGGAAGTGCCGGCAGTGTCAGTACTGAAAAAGGATGACCTGCAAGAGGAGGGCATGGGAGGGGGCTGAGCCAGGGTCGGCGCTGCCTGGCAGCCCCCCAGAGGTCCTCAAAGGCCTGGAGAAGGAGGGGGACCCAGGGCCCACATCTGAGTTCAAATCCTGGCTCAGTCACTTGCTTGCTGTGCAACCTGGGGCAACTCACTTCACCTCTCTGAACCTGTTCCCTCATCTGTCAAACAGGGATGAGCACACCTCTCTCCCTCTCTCTCTCAGAATGGGGAGGAATCAGGAAGATTCAAGAGCAGCAGCTAGCACCTCCTGGGCACACTCCCTGGCACTGGGTATAGTACACACGGGCATGATTTCACAGAGCCTGGCCTTAACCCCACCAGGGTGCCTTGATACCGTCTCCTTTTTACAGGGGAGGCACTGGGGCCAGAGAGGTGAAAATCAGAGCCTGGGATCACCCGGCCCAGAAGAGGTGGACCCAGCACGGCAACCCCAGCCTGGCTCTAGAATAAGCTCTGCTCGTTAGACCCACTGCCTCTTCCTCTCCAGGCCACCTTGAAAGTTACCAATGCCGCTTACCAAGTACCAGCCAGTGGGCCAAGCCCTTCATGCATCCAAGCACTTGGAGAGGCAGGTGGCTGAGACATGCCAGGTACCTGACACACACATGGTGGTCAGGGACCGACTGCTTCCTCTCCCCGTCTCCCACCTAAGATGCCTGGCTGACCTCACACTGCCGCCAACACAGCCCCGAAGGTTCAGGTCAAGGATTATCGGCTGTCTGGCCAATGGGATGTGCCTTTTGACAGTCCAGTGCCAGGAGGAGATTTCAAGTTGGCCGGGGACATCCAGTGGGCATGGCCATAGGGCTGTTCCATTTTTCGATCAAGAATGTTAATGGCCCAGGTCGGTTTCCATGAGGAAGAGATGGAAGAAAGCAATGGTGATAATAACCAACACACACGGAGCACTTCCTGCGCACCGGGCATCGTGCTAGGCCCCGTACATATATAATCGCATTTGCTTTCAGCAACAGCCTTGCATGGTAGGAACTATTATCCCCATTTTGTGGATGAAGGAACTGAGGCTCAGAGAAACCGTGTTCCCAAGTCCCAAAGTGAGAAGGTAGCCGAGCTGGGGTTTGGTCTGCCTGACTCTGGAGCTCACCCCACCTTAGACTGTGCTCTCCTCTAGTCTCTGGGTTGTCTACCTAGCTTTGGGCGCTTCCTAATAGAAGCTCTCTCCAGAGGGATGACCCTGCCTGTCCGTGAGCTTCTGTCTCTCCGTCTGAGCAATGATGGCCAGCCTCTGATTTTTAAGAACTTTCCAAGCTCTGAACTGTGGGATCAGGGGCCATGACTGGGAAGAAATGTTGGTTCTGGAAACTCACAGGAATGAGCAGTCCAATGACAACACGGCAGAGGCACAGGATGCTACCCCAGTGCTCAGAGCACTGTTCTCTGGGCCAGGCCAGTGCTGGTCTTGATGAGTGGGTTTGGGGGGGCTGCCCCAGGGGGGCCCTGAATCTCCTCCTCGCTGGGCTGGCTCAGGCCCGGAGGGATTTGGAAGAAAGCCCACAAGGTTCTGCACTGCCTGGACACACACAGTCTGCCAGGCCCCAGGGGTCTGGCAAAATGTGGACAGAGAAGGTTCCTGGGAGCTGGCAGGAAGGTCTGACAGTGAGAGGGCGGAAGGTCATGAGGAGAGGGAAATGTTTTTCTGTAGAGTTGCTGGATGTGAAGTTGGGGCTCTGGGCCAGCAAGAGAGAACTCTGGCTCGGCAGCCAATCCCAGGGGCCAGAAACCTTCCCCAGCCAAAAGCTGCCAGACCCCTAGACTGGCTCATCCTTCAGGCTGAACCAGACATAACCACAGGCTTAGCTGAGAAACCAGGAGACAAAGGCTCATCTCCAAGTGCTGAGCCCAGAGTTAATTCCTTCCAAAGATCCCCTCTGACCCCAGATAATGCCCAGGCCCTTTGCTTGAAGGTACAGGACCCTCATTATGTGACCCCTCTTGGCTCCCCCTCCACTTCCCTGGGCCCCAGCCACACTAAGCCCCCTGCTGTCCTTCCAGGTTCTTCCAAACCTCTGTGCCTTGGCAGGGATTCCTCACATCCCCTCCCTCTCCCCTAGAGCTAGCCATTCTGTCTTCTGGGTCCTAGAAGATTCGCGTTCATCCCTCATCCTCAACTGCCCTGGGGTGTAGCTGCCCACCTCCTGCTCTAAGCCACCCTGAGGACAGGGACCATGCCAGCTCGCCTCCGAGTCCCGGTGCAGGGTGGGCCAGGACGAATGCTCTCCTGCAGGCCTGGGGGCAGCTAGCCCTAGGATCAAGGCCAGCGGTACCCACACTTGCTGTGTGTTTCTGGGCGAGCTGCTGCTCTGGCTGAGCCCGTGTCTGCAGGGATGAGATGGAGTCAACCACAGTCATCATCCCAGGGAGGCTGTGAAGGGTGAGGTCAAAGAGAGCACCGTGCAGACTGTGAAGTGCGGCTCAGAAGCACATGGTTACTGAACCAGGTGGACTTCGGATCTGAGGGGCTAGCTGCATCCCTGGACAAGTCGGGTCACCTCTCTGAGCCGCTGTAGCCTTATCTTTACCATGAGGACGCCATCCTCATATCCACAGGGTGATCGGGGGCATCAGACAACGTATGTAAAGCGCCTGCCATGAACAAGCTGTTTACCCAAGCCAGCCCTTCCTGTGAGTATGACAGTCTCAAAGGGGCTGTTCCTGGGGTGGGGTCACCCACCACTGGGGTCTCCTGAATTTGCGACTGCACACGTACTACCATTTACTTATAAACCTACTGGTCCTAGTGGCTGGCTGTAGCTCCGCATCATCTACTTTCCCCATGGTGCCCAGCCCTCAGCCCAGCTGCACAGGTAAGTGCTTAATCAGGAGGTGGAGTAAGAGGGGCTGTCCTGGAAAGGTGTTCCCACTCCTGGCTGCCTGCCAGAATCACTGGGGCTGGGTATGACACCTGCGGGTCCCTAGGGCCCACCCTAGCTCCCCAGAGGCAAGGCTGGGGAATCTGCCTCCCTAGGAGCTGCCCAAATGATGCTGAGGCAGAGAAGACTGCGTTCAGGCCTGGCCCTGTTTCTCCCCAAACCCAGCACATCCTCTGACTCCCGGGGGTCCCTGCTTCTCCAAGGACCACTACAGCGATGCTTCTAAAAGAGACCTCCAGGACCCACCTGGCCACGCGCCTGCACCTGGCAACCTGAGGGCTCCACCGCTCACTCTTATTCCTCCCAGGCTCGTGTGCCAACAGCTCTGAATCACTCCGGGTTCCCTGAGAGCCGTGGCCGCTCATGCCTGCCCTGCCAAACCCTGAGGCTCAGGCGTGCCTTCCTCTAGGAAGCCTTCGTGCGTCTCTCCTGAGCTGTGCCCCCACCCCCAGCTCCCCTGGCCCCAGCATCACGGTTGAATCACACGTGTGTCCTAACTGTTGGCCTCCTCGAGGGCAGGAACTACATTTCCTTCATCTCTGTGCTCCTGACTCGGGGCTCCTGGGAACAACCTGTACATAGCAAATGATGGTTGATTTTGTGAACGAATAAAGGTACAAGTTCTCATTCCGGCTCTGTGACCTTGAGCTACCTTGGCCTCATTTTCTAAAAGAAGGGGTTGTCTGAGAGCAGTGGCTTTCAGGGCTCACTTCGAGCTGTCCTGGAGCTGAGTGGGAGTTGGGGGCTCTACTCCCTCTGCAGTTTCATCCAGAGTGGCTCCCCACAGACCTCATTTCATCTCCATTCTTCATTATGAGAAAGAACAAACAGGTGGGTTCCCGGGCTTAAGAACAGAGCTTTCAAGCCACTGGACTGGGTGACATCCAAGCACCCTTCTGGGCATCCAGTCCTACTGCTTAAGACGACCAGAGATCGAGTTCCACAAAGGAGGCCTTACCAGTTGACCAAGGGCCACTGGCTGGCCTGCTGTCCCTGGGCCCCACCAGCTCAGGATATTCACTCGCAACAGATAGGAACACAAAGGAGGACGCGGGAGGAGGAACCCGTGGTGGGAGGCAGGGTGGAGTGTGATATAAGCCCTGCTCAGAGCCGCAACGTTTGAGCGAAGTAACTAAATCCGTAAATCTGAAAAAGAGAAGGCCAGCCACGGTGGGGAGCCATTAGGGGGTTGGCCGTACACTCCGAACACACTGGCACCAGATCAAGGGACTGCGTGGTGGGGCTCAGGGGGGCCTGAGTGTGCCAGGCAGAGGGTGCCTGCTCAGCGACGAGAATCCTGCCAGAAACCCAATCCCGGCGGGGGGGCTCTGACCCACCCCACCCAACCGGGCTCCATTTACCTTCTCCCCCCTGCTGGAGAGTGGTCCATCCATATCGGCTTTGAGGTGGACTGGGGGCGCGGTGTAAGGCAGCCGGCAGTGCACCTGCCCACACTGTACCTGACCTGTGGACGAGAGGACGCCTTGGAGCCCATCCCCCAGTCTCCACGCAGCATCCCACCAGCCCCAGGCTCGGTCGGCTGGAGCCCTGGGGCCATTGTCACCTCTGCTACTTACCAGTGGGGTGGCCCTGGGCAAAATTTCAGCAGGGTTGGTTGCAATACCCTATGTGAAAGTCTTTTGGCTTCTGGGATCTTAGTTCCCTGACCAGGGATCAAACCCGTGCCCTCTGCAATGGAAGCGCAGAGTCCTAGCCACTGGACCGCCAGGGAAGTCCCTGAAAGTCTTTATGAGCCATGAAGCTATGTGTGGCAACTGTTGTGTGTGTGCTCAGTTGTGTTCTATTCTTTGCGACCCCACAGACTATAGCTCATGAGGCTTCTCTCTCCATGGAATTTTCCAGGCAAGAATACTGGAGCTGCCATTTCCTTCTCTGGGGGAATCTTCCTGACCCAGGGATTGAACCTGCCTCTCTTGTGTTTCCTGCATTAGCAGATAGATTCTTTACCAACTGTGCCACCTGGGAAGTGTAGTTGATAATAACTATCTAACTCACTGATAAACACTCATAAATGAATATGTACATCCCCTATGTTCACAATAGCCAAGTCAACAACCTAAATGCCCATCGACAGATGAATGGATAAAGAAAATGTGGTACCTATATAGGATGAATACTACTCAGCCATAAAAAGGAAGGAAATAATGCCATTTGCAGCAACATGAATAGACCTAGAGATCCTTATAATAAGTCCAGTCAGAAAGAGAAAGACAAACACCATATGATACCACTTATGTGTGGAATCTAAAATACGACACAAATGAACTTTTATGAAACAGAAACAGACTCACAGATATAGAGATTTGTGGTTGCCAAGCAGGGACGTAGGAGAGGAAGGGAGTGGGAATTTGGGGTTAGCAGATGTGAACTATTACATACAGAATGGATAAACAAGGTCCTACTGTACAGCACAGGGAACTATATTCAACATTCTCTGACAAACCATAATGGGAAAGAATATTTAAAAATAATGTGTGTATATATATATGTATATATATATATAAAATAGAATCATTTTGCTGTACAGCAGAAATTAACACATTGTAAATCAACTATATTACAGTTTAAAAGTTTTAAAAAGAGAGAAAAAGAAATGAATATATACATCCAAAGCTGTACATTCCTAAATTCAAGGCTCTACCCCCATCCATTTGAGTCCTTCCTTGGTGCGTTGTACCTTATCTCCCAGGTATCACCAGGGTTTTTACCTCCCTCCCCTAGAGGACTCTGTACTTATATGTCACCTTCTCTAGGATGCTCTCCCTGACCACCCTATTCACAACTGCCACCCAACACCAATACCTATACCTACTCCCTACCTTCCCTGCCTGTCTTCTCAGCTTTATTTTTTCTCCTTAGCACTTACCATCATCTGCCTTACTGTATATTTTTATTGTTTATTTGATATTATCTGTCTTTGCCAGCTAGACTGCAACCGCTAATGAGGGCAGGAATTTTTGATTGTCTCTAGATTCTAGATCTTTGTGGATTTCCAGGACCTAGACTAAGACATGCATCTAATAGGTACTCTTTAAGATTTTGCTGGATGAATCGCTACACTATTCCAATTTTAAAACAGTGAGGGGTAAGGCCATCCCTGGTCTGACTCAAATGTCTCATGCTTCTAGCTCTTTGCCACTACAGTGAAGCCTATGGCCTCACTCTTCTCTGAACTTCATCCTCTTTGGTTGCAGGGGAAGGAGCCCTGTACAGAGACCTGCAATTAATACGTAACAGGGCAAGTCACTGTGCCTTTTTGAGCTACAGTTCCCTCATCTGGGGAAGACGGAGGAATTCTTAATATGGGGTGTTCTAAGGGCCCATGAACAGCCTGAGATTATGTGGAGAACTATGTGCATATGTATGCATTTCTGGAGTCTAGTTCCAAAGCTTTTTTATGAGATTCCAAGCTTGAAGGAAGTGTTAGTCGCTCAGTCGTGCCCAAATCTTTGCGACCCTATGGACTGCAGCCCACCAGGCTCCTCTGTCCATGAGATTTTCCAAGCAAGGATACTGAAGTGGGTTGCCATTTCCTTCTCCAGGGGATCTTCCCAACCCAGGGATCGAACCCGGGTCTCTTGCACTGCAGGCAGATTCTTTACCAACTGAGCTACAAGGGAAGCCCAAGCTTGAAGGCTCTGGGAAACTCAGTAACCTGTGAATTCAGCGAATGGCAACGAAAATTTCTAAGGGGACATTCAGTCACACAACAGGAGGCAACACGTTCAAATACCCTTGATGCCTCCTGCCCCAAGCTGGGTTCACCTTGAGGGGAAAAGGAAAGGGCATTTCAGTCCTTTCTCTAGGTGTCCCTAGGCTTGGACAACAATCTATGTGGACAAAATCCTGATATAGCTCTGGAGACCATGGCCCCACTCTCCGTGGGGTCACCTAGATCCATTACCAACTTCACAGCAAACGTTGGCTGGTGGCCCAGACTCCTGGTACCTAGAGAGCCCCTGGTGCTTGGCACCTTTAACAGATGAACTAGACAGTCAAGGAGCTCTCTGCAGCTTGAACACATCATTGTTTAGAAAAGAAAGGAGGAAAAGAGTCCCTCCTCCTGAGCAGATGGTTCAGAAATGGAACAGAACAAAGAGACACTGGCAGACACTGCCACTTCCAACTGGCAGCCTGGTGCAGTAGGCAGGATTCTGCATTCGCAGCTCTGCAAACCAGAACCACCACTACCATCCCAAGAGCAGCTAATACTTTTCCAGACTTACTAAACACTGAAGACGTTAAGTCAATGATCTCATCTGATGCTCACAATACTGCTTTGAAATAGGTATTCTCCTTTTTAAAAAAGAGATTCGATTCTTATCGTCTTCATTTTTACAGATGAGGAAACTGGTATTCCAGGATAATAAGACATTTGCCCAATGTCTCACAGCTTGTAAGTGACAGAGATGGGCTCTGAAGCCCCACAGTATGACACTAAAGCCCACATTTCATCATTAAAGAATCCTGGCTCCCACTAACTTACTGTGGACCATTGGTTTCCTCATCTGTGCAGTAGAACAGTGATGCTTAGAAACATCTGTCGAGATAGTGCCTGGCAAATGGCAGGGACTCAGGACACAGCTGTGCTCTCTCTGACCTCCCTCCTCCTTCTCTTTTACTTGAACCCAGAGAAGAGAGGGTTTGAGCTTGTGGGTTTATTGTCGCCACCTATTTTTCTGGTCATGCCCAACTTTGAGGAAACAATCAATAGAGACAACCTCAAAGGGAAAGAAAATCTGTGATAAGCACCCATTCAATAGCAAACTCACTAAATGCCCATCCTCCAGACACGCACAAGGCTACTCTCTCTGTCTCTCCCCCAGATTTCCACTCTTCGATCACTCCACCACGACCTGCCACCCCTCATCCACAGTGCTCAGTCCCCACTGACACACACACCCCCTCCTTTATTTGTTTATTGTCTCCCCTCCTCCCCATCCTGCCACCTGAGCCTCAGGAGTGCACAGGCTTTGGTCTGTTGTATCCCAGTGCTTGGGGTTTCCCAGGTGGAGCTAGGAGTAGAGAACCCGGCTGCCAATGCAGGAGACACAAGACATGCGGGTTCGATCGCTGGGTTAGGAAGATCCCCTGCAAAAGGAAATAGCAACCCACTCCAGTATTCTTGCCTGGAGAATCCCATGGATAGAGGAGCCTGGCAGGATACAGTCCATGGGGTTGCAAAGAGTTGGACACAACTGACGAGACTTAGCACACAGGCTTCCCAGTGCTTAGGGCACAGAAAGCACTCAAAAAATACACACTGAACACAGTGGCTCACCACCCTGTGAGGTAGCATCATTAGTGTCCCAGTGTACAGATGAGGAAACAGGTTCAAGGAAGTCAGGTGATCTGCCCTCAGCCCCAGCTGTGGGTACTCCTGCCACCCTGGCTCTCTTCTGTGACCCAAACGCACCCATGCCAGGGCGCTTTCTGCCTACGCTTGGTTCCTCTGCTGCCTGCCCTCCGTATTTCCCCTCTTCTTGTGTCTCACTCATTCCCACCAACCTTCTGGTCTCAGCCGGAGGAGAGGCGACATCACACACTCTCATCCAGAATCCTGACTACAGGAATCACCACAATGAAAACCAAAGGGCTCATCTATCTGGTATTGTTTCCTGTCTCTCCCACCAGAATGCAGGCTCCCCCAGGGAAGGGACTTGACCCATCTTGTTCTTTTCCTAGTCCTCGGGCTCTGGCATAGAGTGGGTGTTGAGAGAGTACGTTTTGAATGGCTTGCCCCTACCGAAGAGTCCAGCTCCCCTGCGCAGAGCTGGGAAACTTAACTTCTCTCCCCCACCTCTAGGTCCGAGTGACCGAGGAACCCTCAGCGGCACTCACGAGGCGCAGCAAGACTTCCCACGCCTCCGCCACCCACGAGCGCTCGTCTATACCCGCTCTCCCACAGGCCGGGCGACCGGAGTGTCGCGGTCACTTACTCTCGATGTAGCCGTGCAGGGTGACCATGCGGGCCCGCTCGGGGCTGCTGAACGGGGAGTAGTGGATGTCGTCGGACAGGGCGGAGGGGAGGCGGGACGGCGGCGCCCCGGAGGGCGGCACGGGATGCTGCGGTGTGTGCTTTTTATGACGCGCTCGGCAGTTTTGAAACCACACCTGGAACGACAGCCTCAGCAGCCTCAGCCTCGCGGAAAAGGGCTGGACGCGCCGCTGCGGGACCCCAGGAGGGACTGCCTCGTCGCCACCTGAGGAAGGGCGGCCACGTGTGCCCCCCCGGACCCGCAGCCCAGCTACGCGCTCGAGGGCCCGCCCCCAGGCCCCGCCCCAGACC
>SJYT01078594.1:475468-492041 GCA_006410635.1 Cephalophus harveyi
ATGCCCCGCCCACCCCGGCCCCACCTGGATGACCCTTCGGCTGAGGCCCGTCATGTCCGCAAGCTTCTGCAGCGTCTGCGCGTCGGGGTTGTTGTCCTGCGCGAACTGCGCCTGCATAACCTGCCAGGCGCCGCGGGGCGGTGAGGCACGAGCCCGCCGAGGTCGCCAAGGCCCCGGCCCAATCAGAGGCTCCGGCCCAGAGGCCACGCCCCCAGGCAGCTACAGCCCCTCCCCGCCACCCGCGGGTCGGGCAGAGGGGAGGAGTCAGGAGACCCTATCAGCCCCGCCCACACCCGGCCACTCGCGGCCAGCCCGGGTACCTGCAACTGCTCGGCGGTGAACGACGTCCGGGCGCGCTTAGCCGGCTTGGGCTGACTGTCCTGTTCCGAGGGCACTGCCCCCTCCAGCGTGAGGCCGTTCCCTGGGGGCGACAGAAGTGGCTGACCACGCGTCCCCATCTCTTCTAGTGGCAGCCTGGAAAGGACGGGGGTGGGGGGAGCTGGTCCCTGGAAGTGTCAGGAGCGGAGTTGGCTGGGAGCGGGAATTCCAGGGTCCTAAGCCTCTGAACTCAGTCTTTGGGGAAGAGGCTTCTACTTCTGAGCATCTGCTCAGTACCAGACGCTTCTCTTTGGGGGTGCCCTATACTTCTCACAACCCTGAGGATTGGTGACATTATCCTCGTGTTACTGCGGAGGACACTGAGGTTCAGAGAGAAGAAAGTCCCAGCTCTGGACCTTTCAACTAGTATTCTGAAAGCTGGCTGACTCTAGCATCCCAGTTTGGGCTCCCTCCTTGACATACTGGGGAAACCAAAGACTGATGGAGATGGGAAGCAGGCAGGTTACAGAACTGTGATCCAAATTTTGTAAAAAAAAAAAAAAAAAAAAAGGGATGGAAGCAAAAAGGTTGGAAGGATATACACCAAAGGCTTAGGAAGAGGGAGTGCAATTACTGCAGCTTCTGAAGTTTTTCCAACAATCACATGTCATCACCTTCTCTAAGGTTTAATTTTGTTAACTGGAGTATGTGTTATTCTCTTTCCACTTAACATTACTTTTAAAAGCACACTAAATATATTCCTTTCTTTTAATATCTCATTTTTCTGAATGCAAAGGTAATACATGCTCCTTATCAATAGCTCAGAAAATTCAGATAAGCACAAAGAAGAAAATTAAAATCTCCAGAAACTCCACCACTATTCATAATTTTTTAATTAGGAAAAAGTGTGCTGAAAGAAAGAAAGAACAAAACAAACACTCCAACATACATACATAGAACAAAATCCAGGAAGACATACACTAAAATGTGAGGGGTGGTGGCATTTGGAGTGGTCTTTATTTTCTCCTTTTTGCTTAATCATCCTTTCTAAATTTTCTATAATGGACATGTGTGTGTTTAAGTTTTACAAGTAAAGCAGTAGCCAAAACTGAGGGCTGGTCAGTAAAGGAGATCTGAGGTCATAGGCCTTCAGGTTCCCTGCATGGTAGGACTCTGGAGTCAGGCCTGGCTATGAGAGCTGGAGTGTAACTGGCAAGGCTGTGGCTATCGGGTCCTGTTTGGTCCAGATATGGAAGGAACCTGGAGTGACTGATGGCTCATGGTGTGGGGGAAACGCTGACTCCTGGACTTCCATCCCAGCTCCACAACTGACCTGCCCAGTTGCCTTACAGGTAAATTCAGAGCACCCCAGCTTCACTTGCTCCCCACTCAGACCCACTCAGCCCTGATCCTGGCAGGAGAAAGTGATGGCCCTGCTGTGGCCAAGGCTTCCCAGGTGGCGCAGTGGTAAGGAATACACCTGCCAAAGCAGGAGACGTGGGTTCAACCCCTGGGTCAGGAAGATCCCCTAGAGTAGGAAATGGCAATCTACTCCAGTATTCTTGCCTGGAAAATTCCTTGGATAACCAAGCTTGGTGGGCTCAGAGTCACGTAGTCTCAGAGTCAGACATGACTGAGCGACTGACTGGTGCTGTGGCCACGGCCAACAGCACTCTGGGGATTCCTGACTAGTCCTCTGACTAGAGACTGAGGCAGTGTGGTCCACACTTCCTGAGAGGCACTGGGGATGGGGCAGACACTATATGACTTAGCCCCTACAAACCCGGGAAGGCCTGGGTCCTGTCCCTGAATCTAAGTGTCTTCAGAAATCTCGGTATCAAAGTCAGAAGAGATTTAGGGGTCTTCCTAGTCCAAGATCCCCTGGAAAAGGGAAAGGCTAACCACTCCAGTATTCTGGCCTGGAGAATTCCATGGACTATCCATGGAGTCGCAAAGAATTGGACACAACTGAGTGACTCTCACTTTCACTAATAACCATTTTGCCACTAGGGAGAGTGAGGCCCAGAGATAAAAGGCAACTTTGTAGGTCAGCACAACCTGCCAGAAGCAAAACTGAAGTTCCAGTCTCTAGACTCAAAGGCCTTTCTCCTTACAGCCCAGAATGAAAACCCCATCCCCAAACCTCTGGCTTGTAGCTGCTGGGGTGGGAGTTGGGAGGAGAGGGTCGCATCATCTCTGGACGACTGGCCCAAGCTGGGTTCCAGCAAAAGAGAGGGGATGAACCTCCAGGCCACCCAGAGCTATCCAAAGGCAGAGTAGGCTGCTGGTGATGCGAGTCACGGCTAGGGCCATTGAGTGCCTCTCGGCTTTTCAGAACATCAGCCTCATCTATCTCTGAGGTGTCTTATCGTTAGCCCCATTTTACAGAGTAGGAAACACAATTTGCAAGGACCAGCAGGGTTACTTCAGACTTGCAAACAAATGGTGGAGCCAGAAGCCCAAGGTCCGTGCACAGCCCCACCCCCATGCTGCCCCCAGGTGATAAGGGGGGGGCGCCTGGATCTAGAGAATTGCGAGCAGTCCCTGGGGTGCTGAGGTGGCGTGGGGGTCAGAGAGGGCTGGGGGTGGGGAGGGGTAGGGGCGGGTTGGGTACCGTTCTCCGCGGCCCTCTTGAGGTTCTCGATCATGGTGTCGTAGTGAATACGGCAGAGCACCTTCTCCTCGACCAGGCCAAACTCCTCGCCTGTGGACAGCTGGCGCTTGCACGAGAAGCAGGCGAAACAGGCCAGGTGGTAGGCATTGCCGCGCGCCCGCCGGACCCAGTCGCTGGCGTAGATCTGTCGGCCGCACCGAGCGCACTTGGTCCAGATGTGTATAAGAGACAGCCTATACCTACTCCCTACCTTCCCTGCCTGTCTTCTCAGCTTTATTTTTTCTCCTTAGCACTTACCATCATCTGCCTTACTGTATATTTTTATTGTTTATTTGATATTATCTGTCTTTGCCAGCTAGACTGCAACCGCTAATGAGGGCAGGAATTTTTGATTGTCTCTAGATTCTAGATCTTTGTGGATTTCCAGGACCTAGACTAAGACATGCATCTAATAGGTACTCTTTAAGATTTTGCTGGATGAATCGCTACACTATTCCAATTTTAAAACAGTGAGGGGTAAGGCCATCCCTGGTCTGACTCAAATGTCTCATGCTTCTAGCTCTTTGCCACTACAGTGAAGCCTATGGCCTCACTCTTCTCTGAACTTCATCCTCTTTGGTTGCAGGGGAAGGAGCCCTGTACAGAGACCTGCAATTAATACGTAACAGGGCAAGTCACTGTGCCTTTTTGAGCTACAGTTCCCTCATCTGGGGAAGACGGAGGAATTCTTAATATGGGGTGTTCTAAGGGCCCATGAACAGCCTGAGATTATGTGGAGAACTATGTGCATATGTATGCATTTCTAGTCAGCCACTACGGAAGGTGGTCCCAGGTCTTATGACCCCTCTGAAGCACGCCCCACTCCCCAGGCTTTCCCACAAACTGTTTCCTCTTCCCACCGCCGTGGACCTCCCACTCCTAGTTCCACGGCTCCCAGCACCACCTTCTCAGCACTGAACACATTGACTTGTAAAAGTCGGTTTCTTGGCTCTCCCTTCCACCCCGGCATTCCTGGAAAAGGATCTAGAAGATTTCCCTCTGTGTCCCCAGAGGCACATTTCCACCCAAAAGAGCACTGGAAGCGCCTTGAGAGCGCGCAGGAACCAGCCTAGCAAATGCGCTCTGGTTACAGCCTCGCCTGCCTTGGCAAACACAAACAACTGCAGGTTGAATAAAAACGGTCTCGGGTTGAACTGAGTACAGGAGCGGAGGCCTTGGCCAGCACCGACTACAGGCGTCCCTCCAGTGCCATGCCGCTCTCTCGGAAAAGGGGCTCTAAGGGACCCTGTCGGCGGCCGCGGGGTTCGCTCAGGCCGCTCTGCGCGCCTTGGCCGAGTCAACCGTCTCTCAAACAGACAGAAGTGGTTCCCCACCCCGGAAATTCGGCTTCCCCAGCACAGCCCCGCGGTCTCCGTTTCCAACCCTTAAGTAAAGAAGAGAGGAAATCGTTTTGCCCATTTTAGTCTGCTCCCGTCGAGGGGCCGATTCCGAATTCCGCTGCCCGGCTCCAGACTGGGAGAACTTCCTGGCCTCTGAAAGGAAGGAGGAAGGGCCAGCCGGGTGCAGAACCCTCGCTACGCTCCAGGGTTTTGGGCCGCAACTTTTTCCTTGCCTCCCCCTCGCCGCAGCCATGTGAAGTGGGGACTCTGACACCCAATTTGCACAAGTAGGATCTGAGGTTCAAGGTGGACAAGTGACTTGTCCAAGACGACACGGAGTGTGGAACACGGGTTGAGGTCCCTTCCGACGTGCAAAAAATCCCCTAGAACCTGCGGAAGCAGCGGGACTGGAGATGCGTAGTGTTGAAACCCGGTGGTATGAACAGAAAAGGGGCCTGGTTTGACGGCGTCGCATCCCTACTCCGATCCTTGGGTCGAGTAAACTCCCTCGCGCAGGGCCTGAGGCCTCCGCAGGCTCGAGTAGAGGGAGCCTGAAAGAGACGGTAGAGGAAGGTCCGGCCTCGAGATGCAGGGGAGAGCTATTGCGTCTCCAGCCAGCGGTTTCCGTGTTCCGGGATCGGTGCGCAGAACCGGAGTTTAAATTCCTGGATCCTGGCGCTTGGCTCTGCGGGATTCGTCGTTTTCCGCCAGGACGCATCCAAGACTCCTCGCGCATCCCTGATCTTTCCGCTCCACGAGTCCACGACGCCGGGCGCGTTCTGCGCCTCCATTGGCCGCTCGCAGAACCCCATGCCCTTGTTCTGAGGCGGGAACCGCAGGTGACCTTTCAGCAACTTTATTTTCCATCTCGTATCACCCCAAATGCCGGGAGCTGTCCCCAGCTCTAGGATCTCCCTGCGCGCGTCGTGTCTCCGCCCAGTCAATGAAACCATCCTCGCGTTTAGATCCTCGGATGGGGGTGGGGGTCATTTTGCAGTTTGGGATGCGTTTCGGGCGGCTCCTGAAGCGTGTCCCCCACTCGGGGAAGGTGGCATAAACAAGGGGCAGCAGGAGGCTTACGGATCCAGGCTCTGACAAACCGACAGACTGCTTTCCCAGGCGGGCAGCGAGGCCCGAGCCGCCGAATTCCGGAAGCAGCGAAATCGGCGGCAGAGACAACGAAACTTCAAGAAAGGGGTGTTCGAGAGCTGCGAAGGGAGCGCCAGAGGGATTAGGGGGCGCGGCCACTGCCCGCCTCCCCCCTGCCTTGTGCGCGCCCCTCCCTGGGTCCCCGCGCGCGCCACGGGGCAAAGGCGCAAAGCACAGAGACGTTTTGGGAATGGAGAGGTGTCGCGGTAGGAAGCACAGCCTGGCAGCTGCTGCAAGGAGTGGAATGGGCGCCGCGCACCGCCTTGCCCTCTCTCCGCTGAAGCCGGGAACGCAGACATCTGGGTACTCGTGGCTTTGCGGAGGGAGCTGTGCGCCGGGGACGGAATCAAGCTAGCTCTCTCGGCCTGTCTCTCCTGGATACCGAGTAGGAGCCCAGCAGTTATTTGTTGCGTGAATGAGCCTCAACGAAAGAGCCCATCGGAGTTTCACTACGACTCCTGTCCCCATTGCTAAGCTACCCCTTTCCTGGAAACCGGAGCTCAGAGTGGGAGGGCCAATGTTAAGAAGCTAGTGAGACAAGGCGCTGACACTCAAAACCAGTGTTCGCTTGTTTTGCGTTCGGGACGCTCACTTGAGGGCCCTAGAGAAGAGATTCTATGAGGCAAACAAGTTGCGCGGGGGGCGGGGGGCGGGGTGTGTGTGGCCCTATGCCTTCTGCTTCTTCCTTGCTTTGCAAACCCACAGGAAAAGAAGTCGAAAACAACAGATCCAGCATTTAAGAGGTTAAAACGCCCCACTCCTCGGAGGTCCCAGCCCAAGCCCCTCCCCGAACGCCTCTCTCAGCTCCCCCAACATCTGTCCCCCAACAGCTGGCGGCCTCTGGGCTGCTCTCAGCCGCGGTGGGGGGCCGCTTCCCAGCTTTGAGCCTCCCCGGGGACCCCCGGGGTCCCGGGGAGGGGGTGGGATTCCCCCGCTGGAGTGTGTGGTCAGAGCTTGAGTTCAAGGGGAAACGAGGAAGAGAAGCCAGCCGGCTTGCCCTAAGTCACTAGGGCCAAGTGGGGGACAGGAACCATTGTGGGCAGCCCTCCTTCCCAGGCCCAGCCGCGGGCACTCTCGGAACCCCACCCCAGTCAACGCAAGAAGAGGTAGTTAACCCTTTACTCCCCACGCCCGTGGTCAGGAGACAAGAGGGCTAAGGACCTTGTGACCTGAACCTCCAGTCACTGGGACTCTGAGTTCACTCCTGCCCTAGTACTCCCAGGGCCCACCCAGGGACAGGCAGTCAGAGCACAGAGGGTACTGCCTGTGGGAAGCCAGCTAGCCAGGTGGGGAGTCTTAGGGCCAGCAGGGGTGGGTAGGTGTGGCCCACCTTGCACAGGTTGCTGAGGTGTCTCAGCTACAGAAGAGGAGTGCCAAATATTTAGACAGGATGGTAAGTCAGACAGCCGTGAGGGTTATCCAAGTTCTGCCACTTATTAGCTGTGTGACCTCACCACTCAGGGCCTCAGCTTCCCCTCCTATAAAGTAGGGGTTATGACAATTACCTACTCACAGGGTGGATGGGAGGATTCAATGAGATAAAGCAAGGAGATGTAAAGGGTTAACACAGTTCTCGGCTTAGAGAAGCGCTCTGTACAGTCTCTGGACAGCATCTTCGGTCCTGTCCTCTTCCACTCTCTCACTGGTGGGACGCATTCTCCATTCTCTTGGGACACTGTCTCCCCCAGTCTACAGTAGGTATGACACTTAGGAGGGGAGGGGCCAGAGGGGCACTGCAGATCAGTCCATGTGGGGGCAGCAGCCACAGGTCGGTGGGTGGGAGGAAGCTGTCTGGTTGGTTTATTTTTTAAAAAAATATTTATTTATTTGACTGTACTGGGTCTTAATTGCTGCATGGGGGATCTAGCTCCCTGACCAGGAATCTAACCCAGGTCCCCTGCATTGGAAGCATGGAGTTTTAGCCTCTGGACCACCAGAGAAGTCCCCTGTCTGGGGTTTTGATTGTTGAGAAATGAATCCCCCAGAAAGGAACGCTATCTTCCCACCTCACCCCCAGAGGACTCCCCCTCGCCCCCCGCCACTTCTTGGAAGCAAATAGAAAGCAAAACGGTCTTAACCCAAAAAGTGAAGAAGTTAAAAGCATCACACATTTCCCTGGTGGAAAAAAATTTTTTTCTGCTAGGACTCAGGGAGTGAGGGGAGGTGGGGATCTGACTGAAGCCACAAGGGGTGGTGAGGTCCCTGTTTGGATGGTGAGTTGGAGAAACTGAGGCAGAGAGGTCCAGTGAACTCAGAGAGGGCACACAGTCAGTGGAAAGCCAATCCCTTCCAACAAAGCCAGGAGCAGCAATGGCCCTCCAGACTCTACCCCACCCAGGCACAGCCACCTGCCTCCTGCCCCGGTGAGCTTGGAGTGCTTTCCTAACATCTAGCTTCCTGAGCCCCCGGTGCTACCAGCTCTGCCAAAGATGATGGAAGAGGAGTCTACAGACCAGTGTCAGGGAGGGGCAAGATAGCAGATAGAACCGAGAGGAAGCCCTTCCCTGGGGAATAAGACCAGAGGTCAGAGGACCTCAGAAGCTACCAGTGGGGTCTTGGCCACTTCCTCCCTCCCTGCATCCTGTTCAGAAATCTTGGCCTCTCTTTGGGGTGAGTGCTCCAGCCCATTTCCCATCAGACCCTTGATCTTGGGTTTCAGGAAACAGAGGGCCAGAGAATCTGAGTGCTAGGCCCTTCCCTGAGCCCCAATCTAGAGAGGGAGCTCTGCCTTCCACGCCACCATGCTCTCTCCAGGAAGAGCTCACTTCCAGCAGCCACCCAGAGCCCCAGCTGCCGCTCAGAGTGGACAATAGTCCCTGCCTGGTGCTCCGCCTGCTTTTTTCTCTCCCTTTTTGTGGGTTTCATTATTTTTGTTACAGGTGGGGCTGCCAGGGATGAGTTATGCCTGCAGGGAGACCTGGCTGGGGGAGAAATGATCAGAAAAGCCACAATTCTCTCATCCCAGGGAATGTGAGCCTTTATTCGCTCTATTTTTTTTAACCAAAAATCTGTTTTAGTTTTGTTTTGGGGGCTATTGTCACTAGCAAAGGATTAGTGCTCAGAACCTGCAGCCCAGAAATGGCCCAGCCCAATTCTTGCTCCCCAAGCTGTCTGAGGAAATGCCACCAGGGCGGAATGCCCCTGCCACCCTGCCAATGGTGACACTCATAGCACCTACCCTTTAGCGAGCCTCTGCTGAGCCTTCCTCCCTTCACTGGCCTTCTTGGCAGCTCAGAGAGATACCCTGGTAGGAGGATACTAAGGGCAGAGAGATGCAGTGATTTGCCCGCGCTCACACAGTGATTCAGGGTTGGCCTCATGGAGTCTGGTGTCCATGATAGCTGGCTATCTCATTCTTCATCCCACTGCCGTGGAAAGGAAGGCAATGGAGGCTTTGAACAGTAGGGTCAGAATCTGAGTTTTGACTAATCCTTGAAGATCTAGGAAAGTGCATCACCCAGGGAGGCTTGGTCCAGCTTTGGGCATGAGCTGGGGCTGGAGAAGCAGCACAGACACATGGGCAAGTGGCTCACAGGGTGGTGGGTCTGCTGCCACCAGGAGAACCAGGAGAGGGGGCCAGGCCTGCCTTACTCTGCGGGAAGAGGCCAGCTGGGTTCCCCAGGCTGCCTGGCCCACTGATGAACACAAGGAGCCCTGAAAGGGCAGCTGGCTTGTTTCTTTACCAACTGGAGTCAGGCCTAGAGCAGGGACCCTAACCTCTGCTTCCTGCCCTGGCCAGTGAACAGTCAGGACAGTGGAGGGGAGAGGTCACACACAGCACACAATGACAGCCCGGCCCTCACATACACACAGGCTGCAGCCCATACCCACAAACCCACAGTCACTTCACACCCTTGGGCCCCCAGTGCATGGATTAAAGCCATAAGCAAAAATGCCCCTCAGAGGAGGGGTGTGTGGTGGGTGGGGAATGATGGGATTTCAGTCTCTCACCTTCAGACCCCAGTCCAGAAGGAAGCTTGTCCTGACCAACTTGCACAACACACACACACACACACACACAGACCCAGCATTCACAGAGACACACACTCTCCATTCACACATGAACTGACAGACAAATGCTTGCTGTAAAGGAATACCCACGCTATCCACACGCCCCTCGCCCTGCTCAATTGACACATTCACCCAGGGCACTGCACAGAAAGGACCTTGTGACCTGAACCTCCAGTCACTGGGACTCTGAGTTCACTCCTGCCCTAGTACTCCCAGGGCCCACCCAGGGACAGGCAGTCAGAGCACAGAGGGTACTGCCTGTGGGAAGCCAGCTAGCCAGGTGGGGAGTCTTAGGGCCAGCAGGGGTGGGTAGGTGTGGCCCACCTTGCACAGGTTGCTGAGGTGTCTCAGCTACAGAAGAGGAGTGCCAAATATTTAGACAGGATGGTAAGTCAGACAGCCGTGAGGGTTATCCAAGTTCTGCCACTTATTAGCTGTGTGACCTCACCACTCAGGGCCTCAGCTTCCCCTCCTATAAAGTAGGGGTTATGACAATTACCTACTCACAGGGTGGATGGGAGGATTCAATGAGATAAAGCAAGGAGATGTAAAGGGTTAACACAGTTCTCGGCTTAGAGAAGCGCTCTGTACAGTCTCTGGACAGCATCTTCGGTCCTGTCCTCTTCCACTCTCTCACTGGTGGGACGCATTCTCCATTCTCTTGGGACACTGTCTCCCCCAGTCTACAGTAGGTATGACACTTAGGAGGGGAGGGGCCAGAGGGGCACTGCAGATCAGTCCATGTGGGGGCAGCAGCCACAGGTCGGTGGGTGGGAGGAAGCTGTCTGGTTGGTTTATTTTTTAAAAAAATATTTATTTATTTGACTGTACTGGGTCTTAATTGCAGCATGGGGGATCTAGCTCCCTGACCAGGAATCTAACCCAGGTCCCCTGCATTGGAAGCATGGAGTTTTAGCCTCTGGACCACCAGAGAAGTCCCCTGTCTGGGGTTTTGATTGTTGAGAAATGAATCCCCCAGAAAGGAACGCTATCTTCCCACCTCACCCCCAGAGGACTCCCCCTCGCCCCCCGCCACTTCTTGGAAGCAAATAGAAAGCAAAACGGTCTTAACCCAAAAAGTGAAGAAGTTAAAAGCATCACACATTTCCCTGGTGGAAAAAAATTTTTTTCTGCTAGGACTCAGGGAGTGAGGGGAGGTGGGGATCTGACTGAAGCCACAAGGGGTGGTGAGGTCCCTGTTTGGATGGTGAGTTGGAGAAACTGAGGCAGAGAGGTCCAGAGAACTCAGAGAGGGCACACAGTCAGTGGAAAGCCAATCCCTTCCAACAAAGCCAGGAGCAGCAATGGCCCTCCAGACTCTACCCCACCCAGGCACAGCCACCTGCCTCCTGCCCCGGTGAGCTTGGAGTGCTTTCCTAACATCTAGCTTCCTGAGCCCCCGGTGCTACCAGCTCTGCCAAAGATGATGGAAGAGGAGTCTACAGACCAGTGTCAGGGAGGGGCAAGATAGCAGATAGAACCGAGAGGAAGCCCTTCCCTGGGGAATAAGACCAGAGGTCAGAGGACCTCAGAAGCTACCAGTGGGGTCTTGGCCACTTCCTCCCTCCCTGCATCCTGTTCAGAAATCTTGGCCTCTCTTTGGGGTGAGTGCTCCAGCCCATTTCCCATCAGACCCTTGATCTTGGGTTTCAGGAAACAGAGGGCCAGAGAATCTGAGTGCTAGGCCCTTCCCTGAGCCCCAATCTAGAGAGGGAGCTCTGCCTTCCACGCCACCATGCTCTCTCCAGGAAGAGCTCACTTCCAGCAGCCACCCAGAGCCCCAGCTGCCGCTCAGAGTGGACAATAGTCCCTGCCTGGTGCTCCGCCTGCTTTTTTCTCTCCCTTTTTGTGGGTTTCATTATTTTTGTTACAGGTGGGGCTGCCAGGGATGAGTTATGCCTGCAGGGAGACCTGGCTGGGGGAGAAATGATCAGAAAAGCCACAATTCTCTCATCCCAGGGAATGTGAGCCTTTATTCGCTCTATTTTTTTTAACCAAAAATCTGTTTTAGTTTTGCTTTGGGGGCTATTGTCACTAGCAAAGGATTAGTGCTCAGAACCTGCAGCCCAGAAATGGCCCAGCCCAATTCTTGCTCCCCAAGCTGTCTGAGGAAATGCCACCAGGGCGGAATGCCCCTGCCACCCTGCCAATGGTGACACTCATAGCACCTACCCTTTAGCGAGCCTCTGCTGAGCCTTCCTCCCTTCACTGGCCTTCTTGGCAGCTCAGAGAGATACCCTGGTAGGAGGATACTAAGGGCAGAGAGATGCAGTGATTTGCCCGCGCTCACACAGTGATTCAGGGTTGGCCTCATGGAGTCTGGTGTCCATGATAGCTGGCTATCTCATTCTTCATCCCACTGCCGTGGAAAGGAAGGCAATGGAGGCTTTGAACAGTAGGGTCAGAATCTGAGTTTTGACTAATCCTTGAAGATCTAGGAAAGTGCATCAACCAAGGAGGCTTGGTCCAGCTTTGGGCATGAGCTGGGGCTGGAGAAGCAGCACAGACACATGGGCAAGTGGCTCACAGGGTGGTGGGTCTGCTGCCACCAGGAGAACCAGGAGAGGGGGCCAGGCCTGCCTTACTCTGCGGGAAGAGGCCAGCTGGGTTCCCCAGGCTGCCTGGCCCACTGATGAACACAAGGAGCCCTGAAAGGGCAGCTGGCTTGTTTCTTTACCAACTGGAGTCAGGCCTAGAGCAGGGACCCTAACCTCTGCTTCCTGCCCTGGCCAGTGAACAGTCAGGACAGTGGAGGGGAGAGGTCACACACAGCACACAATGACAGCCCGGCCCTCACATACACACAGGCTGCAGCCCATACCCACAAACCCACAGTCACTTCACACCCTTGGGCCCCCAGTGCATGGATTAAAGCCATAAGCAAAAATGCCCCTCAGAGGAGGGGTGTGTGGTGGGTGGGGAATGATGGGATTTCAGTCTCTCACCTTCAGACCCCAGTCCAGAAGGAAGCTTGTCCTGACCAACTTGCACAACACACACACACACACACACACAGACCCAGCATTCACAGAGACACACACTCTCCATTCACACATGAACTGACAGACAAATGCTTGCTGTAAAGGAATACCCACGCTATCCACACGCCCCTCGCCCTGCTCAATTGACACATTCACCCAGGGCACTGCACAGATCCGGACAGGCAGACACGGGTGCATCCTCGCACTTGGAGTCCCAGGCCACCTGGTAGAGCCGCCCTTGCCCATGCACATCCTAGCTGCACTTCCACTCACACCCATGCACCGATGGAGAAGAGTCCCTTTCTCCAGCCAGGCTTCCTAAGGTGTCCTTAGAGCACCCCAGCCCCAAATACTACAAGCCTCCCCCTAGATTCAAGGTCCTCTCTTTCCAAGTTCCCAGAGACTCAAAGCCAAGGGGTAGGGGAAGCAGTATTGCCTTCCAAGCACCCCCTGACTTAGAGGATCTTTCTGGGGCTGGGGTATTCCCAGGAAGGCTGCATCGGTGACCTCTCTCGGGGCAGGGATGGGAAGGATGTCGCGTCGGCGGGATGGGGGCTGCTGGTTGTAGTGGAGTAGCTTTCTCCACTTCCTAAGAAAGCTCTTGGGAACAGGCGTCCTGCCCGGGAACCAATTCCACTCCACTCTCTCTAGACTCCACAGGCCCGAGTTCAGGCCTGCTTGACGCTTCCCCTAGGGATCAGGCCGGCAGTCGCTGCTTTTCTGACCTCACCGTGACCTCGACTCCATGACCCGGGCAGAGCCGAGCCGCGTGGTGAGGAGCCAGGCGCGCGCCAGCGGCGGGGATGCGGCGGGAGGACCAGCTAGGCTGCTGTTGAGAGCTGACGCGGCACCGCGGGGCGGCGGGTGCTGCCCAGGGTGATCCTACCCGGGGGCCCTGGCTGCGGCGCCCCACTCCCCCTTCCTGTCCCGGCAGCCCAAAGTCAGAGCCTAGACCCGGGAGAGGCTGAAGCCGGGACGAAACGGCAACGGAGCTGGGACTGGAACCGGCACCCGGGGCGCAAGCAGGATCCCAGACACGAAATCCTACACTCGAGCGATGCGGGGGTCTGAGTTGAGGCGGAGCCGGAGACCGAGGTCGGGGGTTAGATCGAGAGCTTGAATATGGGTTCGGATCCGAGACCCATGCGAGGCTAGTGCTTGAGGCCGAACCAGACTTGAATCCAGCCTCGAACTCGGCCGAGGTAAGAGCCGGGACAAGAATCTGGAGCCCAGCTCAGGGTCCTGCCGGGCAGAGACGCCGGCTTTGCTGGAGTGGGAGTAGGGTTACAACCCAGGGCCGGGGGCCTCGGAGCTCGACCGATGCGCTGGGAGTCGGAACGGGAGTCTGAGGTTCAGGCAGGAACCGAGAGGGAGCCAGAGACGCGACCAAAGCCGAGTGGGCCTCAGCAACCGGAGGCGGATCACCGGCCCGAACCCCTGCCGGCACCGACGAGCGGCCTGGAGCTCCTGGTGCTTGGCTCTGAGAGCGGGTGGGCCGGGCCCCCGCGCTGCGCCGCGCCGGGGCATTAGGGACGCGGGGGCCTCGGGAGCCAGAGACCGAGCGCAGCTGACCAATGGCCTCCGAGCTCCCCCGGCGACACTGCTGGCCCTGCGGCCGCAGCCTACCTGAAGTAGTCCATCTTGCAGAAGATTTCCTTGTTCTTGATGTAGCAGCTGTTCTGCTGCCTCAGCGACGTGCGACACACGGAGCACTCGAGGCAGCGCACGTGCCAGATGAGGTTGTTGACCTGGGGAGGGGGCGGAGATAGGGGGCCGGCTGAGCGCGGACCTCTGCGCGCGCCCGGCTCCAGCCTCCCCGGCCCCCTTTGCAGACACAGGCGACGGAGCTCTGATGAAACATGTGACTTCCCCCACTTTTCTTCTGTAACATGGAAGCTCAGGGAAGTAGAAATCAACTGCCCATTTTTCAGACGGGAACCCGGGGGCGCCAAGAGACACAAAGATCTGCCTGAAGCCGCGGAGTCTGGCCGAGGCTGAGCAAAGATTCGAATTGAGGGGACCCGGCGCCGGCGTGGCTTCCCCTGCAGTCCTCGGGGTCACAACCCACACCCCGCCACACACACGCAACAACCCGCCCCTGTCTCACCTTGAGCAGATAGCGGTCCAGGATCTCCAGGCCGCAGCTGGAGCATATGTTCTTGCCGGCGGACGGCACGGAGGAGGCGGCAGAGGGAGGTGAGCAGACGGAAGGTGTGCTGGGCGTACAGGGAGAGGCCCGGCCCTCGTCCTTGTCCAGAGCGCCGGCCAGGGCCTCAGCGTCCGACTGAGCCTGCCGTGGGGGAGAGGGAGAAGCCGCACTCTGAGCTGCGGGCCGAGTCGGGCGCCCAGCGTTGCTGCTGCCTCGGAGACAGACCCGGCCTCAGCGAACCAACCGACAACGAAATTCCCCCCAAACGACAAGCCACGGGCTACAGGACAGGAATGGAAGGGCCTACTGGAGAGCAAAGGACGGCTCTAACTTTTAGCACGCGCGTCCTAGGTGCCAGGAGCGGTCAAAGCTCGCCTTCCCGGCCAGAAAACCGAGGCTCAGAGAGGGACGGCGCCCTGCGGCAGTCCCCCAGCGCACGGGACAGCTGCTCGGGGCCGGAAAGCCGCGTCAGCTCCCCAGGGCCCGGCCGCCAGGGCACCGGGGACCGAAGGCAGGGCCGAACGAACTCACCATGGCGGGTGGCGCGGTCCCTTCAAGGCAGCGGGTGGTCGCTTTGCAGCCGGACCCTGGCTGGGCCATCACCTGGGGGCGGGGGGAGGGAACGCAAGCGGCGGCGGCTGCAGCACTGGCTCCGCGCAGCCTGAGCCCAGCGCCTCCCCGCGCCTGTTATATAAACCGGCGCGGAACAATGAGTCCTAACTTTGTAGTGGGCATTTAAAGCCCTTCCCCACAAAAGCGGTGTCTCTCTAATGAAGCAATTTGAATTTGGATTGGATTTTTTCCCTCTCTCTCCCCCTCTCCCTGCACTTAACCCGTGGCTCTTGAAGTAATCGCTTAGTTCCCTTGCAATCCAAGCCTCTGAGGGGGGAAAAAAACACGCGCACACACACAAACTACCTGCAATTAGAAATTGTCGTGAATGCCCAAGATAAGAGGTAGCCAGAGTGTCAATTCCAACTGTCAATCAGTGAGATCCATCAGGCCGCCCAAAGAATTGCAAATTTGATTTTTTAATGGTAGTAATTAAAAATCGAATTTTTTCTCCCTCCACCCACCCCCCTTCCTCGCTCCCTTCTCCTCCTCTCGGCGCAAAATGCAAAATGGAGAAAAGAGAGAAAGAAAGAAAATAAAAAAGAGATTGGGGAGGGGCGCTTGAGGAAAATAAAACCCTGAGCGCTGGGAGCATCAGCCCGTCCGCCCCGCGCGCGCGGCCAAATTGATGCGGCGATGCTGACGCGGATTCAGGCGCTTTCCGAGGGAAACCCAGAGCAAAACGGGGGCGAGATCGGGGACGAAACGGGGCCCAAAAGAGAAAAGGAAGGCGTCCAAGAAGAGGAAAGAACACCCTCCAGCCCCTCGGAGCTCCCAGGATCGGCCCCGCGCCGCGATTCTCAGCGTTGCACCGGCACAACCCCCGGCGCATCGGCGCTATCAGCGCCTATTCAGACGGACAATACCCGCCTCGCCTCCTCTTGATTCGCCTGTGTCTTTGCTAAATCGCTTTTTGAGAAATTCCTCCAACATTTGCATAATGTGTTCCCGCTTTCCGCGACCCCCCCCTCCTCGTGCTCGCGCGCGCTCACACACTCACAGACACACACTCCCAGGCGCACCCCCGCACCCCCTCCTCCCTGCGGCCGCCCGTCGCCCGGCCCGGCCCGGCTGGGTCCCGGCCCCATCCGACCCCGGCCCGGGCGGCTCACCCACTCGCTCGCTCGCTCACCTGGTCGGTGGCGGGGCCGCCCTCGGCCGGCAGCCGGCAGCCCTCGGGCAGCGCCGGGGCGGCGTTCTCATGCTTCCAGTACATGGGCCGGGGAGCGGCGGGTTCGGCGGGCGCGCGGCTCGGAGAGCCGTGCCGAGAGGGGCCACGGCCGCAGTGCGAGCAAAGGCTGAACCACGAGCAGGAGGAGAGCGGAGGCGCCTGCCCCGCCGCCCCGGCCCCGGCCCCAGC